>SJYX01019741.1:135025-168017 GCA_006410675.1 Oreotragus oreotragus | reverse complement strand
TAGACAGCATATTAAAAAGCAGAGACATTACTTTGCCAACAAAGATCCATTTAGTTAAAGCTATGGTTTTTCCAGTGGTCATGTACGGATGTGAGAGTTGGACTATAAAGAAAGCTGAGCGCTGAAGAATTGATGCTTTTGAACTGTGGTGTTGGAGAAGACTCTTGAGAGCTCCTTGGACTGCAAGGAGATCCAACCAGTCCATCCTAAATGAGATCAATACTGAATATACATTGGAAGGACTGATGCTGAAGCTGAAACTCTAATACTCTGGCCACCTGATGCAAAGAACTGACTCATTGGAAAAACCCTGATGCTGGGAAAGATTGAGGGCAGGAGGAGAAGGGGATGACAGAAGATGAGATGACTGGATGGCATCACCAACTCAATGGACATGAGTTTGAGTAAACTCTGAGAATTGGTGATGGACAGGGTAACCTGGCGGGCTGCAGTCACAAAGAGTCAGACACAATCGAGTGACTGAACTTGACTGAACTGAATTAGATTAAGTGTTGGAAATTCATAATATGAAGCTGTGAGCAAAACGATTGCACAGTTTTTTGTCCTTCCTGGGCTCCAATTACACATATATTGGACTGTTTGTCATTTTTCAAATGGTTATTTATATTGTTTTTAAATATTTTTAATCTTTATTGATCTATTTCAATAAATCAATAAATTTATTGATTTTTCTAAGTGCAGTGTCCATTCATTTACTAAGTTTATCTAGTGTTTATTGTTTTCATCATTTTTGCTTTTGTTTCTTTTTCATTTTAGGAACTGTAGTTTTGATTCTAGAATTTTGACTCAATTATTTTTATAGATTCTCTTTGTGGAGAATCCATATCCATTTGGCTATTCACTTTATCTTTTCATCTAAGTCTTTAAACATATTTAAAATCATTATTATAGATTCTTGCCTGCTAATTCTAATATTTGTCACATATTTTGCATTTTTATTGTCAAGGAGGTGTTTTAAGTAGAATAATGGAGTTTGAAGTATACTACCATTTTGTTCTGTTTTTCTCAGAAATCGTGGGTCTTTTTTATATCTGGCAACAAAGATAAAGAAGTTAATCTGCAGCTGAGCTTCAGCTTTAATGAAATCAGATGCACTTTTGGTTAGTCCAACCACCAACCAGTGTGTTATTGTGGTCCATTTTAGTCCCTATGACTAATCTCTCTTATTAGATTTGACCCAAGGAGAGTCGGTTCACGCTTTCCCCTTCAGAGTCAGCAATAGGGGTCACTTTGTTCCAAGTACAGTGAGAGTACTCAAGACTGCAGATATTTTTTGTGTTTTTCAGTCCTGTCTTCACAGTCATTTATTCAGATACATTGGGTGAAATTGTGAATTGCAAGGCTAAATGATTGCTTTTACTTTTAGGGGGCTTGCAACTTCAAATCTCCTTACCTTCCCCACCATTACCAATAGCTCACTCCTGTTAGAGGTCTCCCCTTAACTCTGCAAATTTTCTAGAAGGCATTCTCTTGACCACATCTAAATATGAAATTCCCCTCCAGGAAAGAGCTAGGACTCTCTTTTCACTTGTGAAAGAATGTTTTCTTCTGAAATGAATTTTCCTGGACTCTTTTGAACACACCATTCTTTAGTAGTCTCATATATAATTTTTATTAAAGTTTATTTTTGTGTTTTAATATCCTTTTACACTGTAACTTGAGATAAAGCTCTCTTTATTGACTTGCACATGATTCTCTTGACTGCCCGCTTCCGCTGCTAGTTAATAGTTCAAACTAGTCTCCAGTCTGATGCATTTACTAATGACTTCAAACATCTGACTAATCTCACCCCAGTTTGTTAGTTGTAATCAGTATGCTACAAAACTAGAGAATTGTATTTTCTTTGGTTCTTGGATCCTTCAAGTTCTGAGGGTGCACGTCTTTGTTCCGCCTTTCCTTACCGATTACTATTTGACATCTATATTAAGGTATATTCTTTAAATCAGAGCCTAATGTTGACATTTGTGTATATGTGATTTATAGTAGGAAATGTCTCAAGAGAAATTAGTTAGGGTGAGAAGAATGGGATGGTAATGCTGAAGGGGCAAGGCCCGAATGTGGGTTCAGATGAAGTGTAAATTCAACACAATTCCTCAGGGATGTGAAGTCTAAACTGCATCAGAAGCTATCTCCTGAGGCAAGGAAAGTAGAGGGCCACATAGCCCCCAAAACTTTCTAGGTTAGGCAGTGTTCATCTCTAAAGGACAATCTTCAAGGAAAGAATGCAGATGTGAGCTATCAGTCTAAGAACTTTCAGCAGCTAGAGGATGGATGCCACATCAGAGTTGAAGGGAATATAAGGGAACTGGGTGAGGCAAAAATAGCATTCCACTGTTTCTAATTCTCTTTAAATTACACATTGCTTCTACATTAAATCCCCCTGGGAATGACCCAGGAACAGAAATAACCTCACAATAGAGGGACTATTAAAAGATCTGGCATGCTAAAAATTAATTACCTAAGACAGAAGTTGTCCATCCCTATCTTTTCACAGGTGAAACTTTTATGACAGGGGAAAAAAAAAGAGAGAGAGAGAGAGAACAGAAGCACCATTCTATTGCAAACAGAAATTCAAATGGTATGCTATGTTCAAACAATAGTTGGTGAACCCAAAGAGAGGTCAGAACATAGGTCCCATGTTTCATTAAGCAACTTTACCTATTTAATTATCTGGGATCAAAAAGAATCAAATTATTGGCCCATTTGGGATGACTTGGGTTAAACTAATGTGTCAACTAATGTGTCAAGTATCTTTACGGATTGTGACTGCTGCTTCCAATTTTTAGAACTCTCACTATTAAAGGAAGAGACCACCTTGGAAGACTATTCAAAAATAAATCTTTTTTTTTAATAATAGATCTTATTTTACTTTCCTAAACATGTCTATGTGTAGTCTACTAGCAATATCTTGTCAAACATTAATCGCATGAAGACTGAGAGTTCAGGAGACAACCCATCATGCAGTTTCCCTCTTTAAAGTCTGTGGCCTAGTTTTGATGGAGGATAAGGTTATAGAATGGATTTTCTGTCTGGGAATATGGGTGCATTGTCTTTTATAATTAGAACACTAAGTAATAAACTGTTCTGTTCATTGTGTATAATTCCGTTCAGGATAAAATAACACATATTTTTCTTAAGTGTTCCTGTGTAGATCTGTGTGTGGGCTGATTTTGGATAATTTGTTAATGCATTTTCTTAGGTATGTTTTGTGAGACTATATGAAATGTCTCACAGGAAAAAGCAAAAGGATTCCATGGTTAGTACCCATCCCTCTTCATTACCATATTAAAGGCAAACACATGTTCTACAGCAAAGAAGTCTGCTTACTTTTGATTATTTTGGCATTGGTCAAATTGTCTTTTGACCATCTATCCCTATTTTTATTAGTGCTATATTTATTTCCTAATTCTATTGATATTTCAAAAAAACTGAAACACAGTTGGAAATTGTTCCTTTAGAGTCTTAAGGGCTTCCAGTATCAGGAATCTAGGTGAAATTAAAATTTGGAATTTCTTACCTCATTTTTCTTTCCTTTTCCCTTAACATTCTTTGCATTCCTACTTTGTTTCTTGGGTACTGGAAAGAACACTCAACTTGACTTTAAAGCTCTGAGTTCAAATAACAGATCTGCTATTGACTTTGCAATGAGATCAAAACAGTCAATCCTAAAGGAAATCAATCCTGAATATTCACTGGAAGGACTGATGCTGAAGCTGAAGGTACAGTACTTTGGCCACATGATGCGAACAGCTGACTCATTAGGAAAGACCTTGATGCTGGGAAAGATTGAAGGCAGAAGAAGAGGACAGGACAAGAGAGGATGAGATGGTCAGATGGATGGCATCACAGACTCGACGGACATGAGTCTGAGCAGGCTCCGGGAACTGGTGATGGACAGGGAAGCCCGGCATGCTATAGTCCATGGGGTCACAGAGAGTAGGACATGACTGAGCGACTGAACTAAACTGGATTGTTGACTAGCCATGTAATTGGACAAGTTAACCTTCAGATTTCCATACTACAAAAAATGAAAAATGAGAGATGCATTAATTAATAAGTGCTCATTTGTTGGTATTGACTTTTTTGGACACTAAAATACTATGCAAATTTAGAACAATTGTTAAATGTGTGTAATTAGTATGTGTATATATATAGTTGTCCTTTGGTATGGGGGATACATGGGGGATTGGTTCAAGGATGCACTGGGGATATTAAAATCCATGGGTACCCAATTCACTTATATAAATGAGCTAATACAGTTGCCCTCCATATCCACAGGATTCATGGGGGCATCTTTAACTTTGTTTGCTAGTCATTGAAAAAGTAAATATGGAAAATATTTGGCTTCTGTTGCTTTACAGCCTGAAGATTTTTATCTAAGCATTACTCAACATAAAAGCTTTCCATTTTTAACACAATATTTAAGACAGGATCTACCTTTTTAAAAATTGTTTACTTTGTTCCCTTCTTTCACATCACTTGCATATTTTGAAGTTATTTATTAGATTTTTAAAATTAGTAATAAATACAAATTCTAATACTAATTCTCCAGCCTATAGCTTGAAATCTCCCTGAAGGAAAGACCGTGATTTCTTTAATTGCTATATTTTGTCCTCTGACCAGCACACTTTGCTCTCAATAACTAAATGTCAAATAAAATGACTGGAAAGTCTTTCTCTAACAAATACCTGGTTAGCAGAAATTCTTATAATGATTATCATAAGCCAGTAGGTACGAGTGAATGAAAATATAAAATAATACAGAGTGCAAAGCATCACACTAAAACAAAATGCTCTGTCTGACTCCATTTCTACACAGTTTACAAATAAGCAAACCTTCAATATCAGACACCAGGATATTGCTAATTCTTGGGGAAAATAGTTTTTGGAAGGGAATTATTTTACTGGACGGGAACATTGCAGGGCTTCTGGGATGCTAGGAATGTTTTGTTTCTTGAACTGGTGATGACTATACAAGTATCTTCAAATTTGTGTAAAATACACTGAAGTCTGATGTCTGCACTTTTCTATATGTACACTTTCTATGCGTCCTTTATAAAAATGTGTTCAGAAATAATACATAATCACCTGGAACAAAAATAGATCATTCGACAGTTCTTTTTCCTGATGGAAACTATTAAATGAATATTCTGTCAAAAGTCTTAAAGACACTTTGTTCTTCTCTTCGGCTTAGTTTTGATGAGACATTTGCAGGAGGAAGAGTCACATTACCAATGATCATCAAATCACAGATTCTGCAGAACAGACATGCACTTGAGCTTGACAGCCTTCACAGCACACTAATTTTCTATTTTCCCAATGCTCACTCTTTCCTCACATACCTATTGTGCTACTAGATTTAAACGGGATTTCTCCCTGTTCTCTCATCTAGATGCCATGAATTATATCATATCTTCCTTTCTACACGATCTCATGCCCAAACGATAATGAACGGATCCCCAGATACAGGAGTAATGGAAATATCCCCAGTAGGTGTAATGAAAAGACTTATCTATCATTCTTTTTCAAATTTTCCTCTTGTAGCTGAGAATCTGGGGAAGGCAATGGCACCCCACCCCAGTATTCTTGCCTGGAAAATCCAATGGACGGAGTAGCCTGGTGGGCTGCAGTCCATGGGGTCGCTAACAGTCGGACAGACTGAGCGACTTCACTTTCACTTTTCTCTTTCATGCATTGGAGAAGGAAATGGCAACCCACTCCAGTATTCTTGCCTGGAGAATCCCAGGGATGGGGGAGCCTGGTGGGCTGCCGTCTATGGGGTCACACAGAGTCGGACACGACTGAAGTGACTTAGCAGCAGCAGCAGCAGCAGCTGAGAATCATGCTGGTTGATTCAGAGATTGAGCATTTATATATATATATATATATATATATATGGAGAAGGAAATGGCAACCCACTCCAGTATTCTTGCTTGGAGAATCCCATGGACTGAGGAGCTTGGTGGGCTGCAGTCCACGGGGTCACAAAGAGTTGGACACGACTGAGTGACTTTACTTTACTATATATATATATATACACACACACACATACACATATATATTACATAGATACATACATTTGTGTATATACACATATATATGCATATATATACATATATACAAAATATATATATATATATATATTTTAATCTCTGATCAAGCCACAATCTTGGATCCTCTTCTCCATTGGAAAACATCCATATCATTGGCCTTCAAACCACTGAAAAAAATCTGCCCAGAATCATTCTTAAAGACAGATGTCCTATAAAAGCATTCTGAGATCAATCCCATGATGAAGAGTTTGCTACTTCCACATGGACAAGTTGGTAAATCTATAGCTTGGATGTGTGTCCTGAATGGAGAATGCACATAACACAAAATCACGAAATAAATGCCATGACTGCATTTACATGCTAGCCAGAAACACTGGCATCAGTGACACAACCGTGAGTGTCTAGTCTTCCTATTCTCATATTTGCAATTCTCTGAGTTATGCTATATCACACTCATAATGTTTACCAAAGCAAGTTTTATTTGGCATCTGCCCAACCTTTCCCTACAGACCTTAAAACTGATACAGAGAGATAAATGATGAGACCTGTATTTTCAAACCATACTGTCCTTTGAAAGACAAAAGAGTAGTTTAAGAAGCTTTTGGAGATTTGACTATGTCCCTGGAGTTTTAAACCAATAATAGAGATTAAAGACTCAGGTTTCAATCTTTATTCTGATACTTTTTACATATCATACACCCACTGTAAATGTTAGTTTCCTTATTTGTGAAGTGAAAATATCATGGAAATTTTTATGTGACTTTTAAAAGAAACAAATAGATTAATTAAAAGCATGCTGAAGATATAGTACAAATAAATATTGAATTATGTAATGTTTAGTATACTCCAAACTCTAACAGAAGGGAATATGTAGCACCTCTTCAGGCTATTTTTTGCATTTTCTCCCAAAATATTCATTGTTTTCTACTTTTTATAGAACAACTTCATTACTTTTTTCCATTTTTTTGTTTTAATCTATTCACATAATTGAAAGCAGAGTTACAGAAATATTACTAGCACTCAATTTTTAAAAAAGTATTGAATGGCATCATTCTGAACAAACCTGACCCTAATTCTACACACACACACAGATTTGATTCTCTTAAAGTATAAATTGTATTTGTCCTCTTGACTAACTGACATATATTTGTATATCACAATATTTTAAAAAGTAGTTTCACCAAATAGTATTACTAAAATTTTTAGTTTTCTCTGTGAAAACTTAGAAATATATTTATCTTTATCTTATCTTTATATACATAAAAGTTATATAAATTGGCAGAGAAAAGGTTCCAGTGGGAAAGCTTTCCCCAAAGTGAGATTTAGGCATAGCCCTCAAAATGTGGANAAATAGTATTACTAAAATTTTTAGTTTTCTCTGTGAAAACTTAGAAATATATTTATCTTTATCTTATCTTTATATACATAAAAGTTATATAAATTGGCAGAGAAAAGGTTCCAGTGGGAAAGCTTTCCCCAAAGTGAGATTTAGGCATAGCCCTCAAAATGTGGATGATAGCTCAGAACACAAAATAAACATTGCCTTTATATTTTATTTCAGGTTTTCTGAAATTGTCTTGTTACAAAATATCCAAAAAATGGCATATAAATTATAAACAAAGTCTTTGCTACAACAATAAAATTTATAGAATATTAAAAAGCACACACGTATCTTCAGGCACAAACAAACACTAAATTTAAGATCATATACTATTTTAGAGTAACCACCTTCTCTGGTTTAAAAGGTTACTCATAGTAGTCAGGAGACAAAATGATAGATTTACAAAAGATGGAGGGCTGCATAAATCTGGGAACCAGTTAAGTCTACAATCACACATAAAATTTAAACAGAAAAGGCAAATCTTCCATTCAAAGAGAAATGGGAGAAAATAATCGACTTAGTTTTGGCTCTGTATAAAGAGTAAAATATATAAATCTAGTTTTCCTTGAGATTAATATCTACAAGAAAGGTTAGGATTCAGGCCCAAATTAAGGCTACTTTTGTAAATTAAAAAGAAGGAAAGCAAAAAATTAGATTTCCGCCCCCCCCCCGCCACAGTGGGTGTCCAATTTGAGGTAGACAAAGTTGACTTTACACATGGACATCACCAAGTGGCCAGTAGAGAAATCAAATTGATTACATTCTTTGTAGCTGAAGATGGAGAAACTGTATACAGTCTGCAAAAACAAGACCTAGAGCTGACTGTGGCTCAGATCATTAGCTTCTCATAGCAAAATTCATCCTTAAGCTAAAGAAAGTGGGGAAAACCACTAAGCCAGCCAGATACAATTTAAATCAAATTCCCTATGAATATGCACTGGTGGTAACAAATGGATTCAAGGGATTAGAACTTGTAAACAGAATGTCTGAAGAACTATGGGTGGAGGTCCATAATACTCTACAGGAGGCAGTGAACAAAATCATCCCAAAGAAAAAGAAAAGCAAGAAGGCAAAGTGGTTATCTGAAGAGGCCTTACTAAAGGCCTCTAGCTAAAGAAAGAAGAGAAGCAAAAAGCAAGGGAGAAAGGGAAAGGTATATCCAACTAAACGCAGATCCCAAAGGACTGCACGGAGAGACAAGACGGCCTTCTTCAATGACCAGCATACAAAACTGGAAGAAAACAAGAGCAGGGGAAAGACAAGAGATCTCTTCAGGAAAATTGGAGATGTCAAGAGAACAGTTTGCCCAAGGATGGGCACAATATAGGAAATGAACAATACTGAAGCAATCAAGAAGAGATGGAAAGCATACGCTGAACAACTGTACAAAAAAGATCCAAATGAACCAGATTACTTCGATGGTGTGGTCAGCCACCCAGAGCCAGACAGTCTAGAGAGTGAAGTCAAGTGGGCCTTAGGAAGCACTGCTATTAATAAAGTTAGTGGACACCATAGAACTCCAGTGGAACTATTCGAAACCCTAAAGGGTGGCGCCATTAAGGTGTTCTATTCAATGTGTCAGCAAATCTGGAACCCAGCAGTGGCCACAGGACTGGAAAAGGTCAAGCCTCATCCCAATTCCCAAGAAGGGTAGGACTAAAGAATGTGCTAATCATTGAGTAATTAATTGCACTCATTTTCCATGCAAGTAAGGTCATGCTGAAAATCTTGTATGCTAGGCTTTAGCATTATGTGAACCAAGAATTCCAGATGTCCAAGCTGGATTTAGAAAAGGCAGAGGAACCAGAGATCAAATTGCAAACATTTGCTGAATCATAGAGAAAGCTAGTGAATTCCAGAAACATCTACCTCTGTTTCATCATGTATGCCAAACCTTTGACTGTGTGGATCATAGTAAACTGTGGAAAACTCTTAAAGAGATGGGAATACCAGACCATCTTACCTGTCTCCTGATAAACCTGTATATGGGTCAAGATTTAACAGTTAGAACCCTGTATGGAATAACTGATTGGTTCAAGATTGAGGAAGGAGTATGACAGGGCTGTCTGCTGTCACCCTGTTGGCTTAATGTATATGCTGAGCATATTATGAGAAATGCTGGGCTGGATAAGTTACAAGATGGAATCAAGATAGGTGGGAGAAACAGATATGCAGATGATACCACTCTAATGGCAGAAAGTGAACAGAAACTAAAGATACTCTTGATGAGGGTGAAGGAGGAGAGCTTTAAGTTGGTTTAAAACTAAATTACTTTGCAAACAAAGGTCCGTCTATTCAAAGATATGGTTTTTCCAGTAATCGTGGATGGAGTTGGACTATAAAGAAAGCTGAGCACTGAAGAATTGATGCTTTTGAACTGTGGTGCTAGAGAAGGCTCTTGAGAGTCCCTTGGACAGCAAGGAGATCCAACCAGTCCATCCTAAAGGAAATCAGTCCTGAATATTCATTGGAAGGACTGATGCTGAGGCTGAAACTCCAATACTTTGGCCACCTGATGTGAAGAACCAACTCTTTTGAAAAGACCCTGATGCTGGGAAAGTTTGAAGACAGGAGGAGAAGGGGACAACAGAGGGTGAGATGGTTGGATGGCATCACCAACTCAATGACCATGAGTTTGAGTAAGCTCTAGGAGTTGGTGATGGACAGGGAAGCCTGGTGTGCTGCAGTCCATGGGGTTGCAAAGAGTCAGATAAGACTAAGCCACTGAACTGAACTAAAACTAAATATTAAAAAAACTAAGATCATGGCATCCAGTGCCATTACTTCATGGCAAACAGAGGGGGAGAAGGTGGCAGTAGTGACAGACTTCCTCTTGTTGGGCTCTGAAATCACTGTACATGGTGACTGCAGCCATGAAATCAGAAGACATCTGCTTCTTGGCAGGAAAACTACAACAAACCTAGAGAGTGTATTGAAAAGCAGAGACATTGGTGACAGAGGTCCATATCATCAAGGTTATGGTTTTTCCAGTGGTCACTTCCAGTTGTGAAACAGGACTGTAAAGAAGGTGGAGTTCTGAAGAATTGATGCCTTTGAACTGTGGTGATGGAGAAGACTCCTGCGAATCCCTTAGACTGCACGATCAAACTAGTCAGTCTTAGGAGAAATCAACCTGAATACTCATTGGATGGACTGACCCTGAAGCCGAAACTCCAATATTTTGGTCGTCTGATGTTAACAGCTGACTGTTTGGAAAAGCCCTTGATGCTGGGAAACATTGAGGACAGAAGAAGAAGCGGGCATCAGAGGATAAGAGGACTGAATGGCATCACCAACGCAATGCACATGAACTTGGCAAACTTCAGGAGACGGTGATGGACAGGGAGGTCTGGCCTGCTGCAGTCCATGGGGTTGCAAAGAGTCGGACACAACTGGGCAGCTGAACAACAGCATGGGTTGAAAGGCTCAATATTGTGAAGAATAATTTTTTTACTAATTTTATTGATAATTGTGTTGCAATACCAATCAAATCCTTCCAGGACTTTGAGTATAAATTGGCAAACTTGCTTTAAAAATTAAATGGCAACAAAAATAGACTGTATCAGTCAAGATCAAGAATTACTATATAGCTAAAGTACTTCTCCAGTGTGATGTCCATGCAAGAACAGACAAAGAATTCAATGGAACAGAATAGGAAGCTTGGAAACAGACAGATAAATAAACATTTGATTTTTCAGCCAAGATGATACTGAAATTTAGCACATAAAGAATACTCCTTAATAAACACTGTAAGTTTAATTGGGTATCACAATAAAAAATAAACTTTTACTTTACAAAATGTATCCCATATGAACTACAGCATATTGGGGGATTTGATGTGGAATGAGATGTGGCTGGAAGCATTTTTAAACTGAGATGTAATAGAAAATGGCATCAAAATAATTTCTGGCAAAAAATTTAAGGAAAAGTGCTAATTCTTATTTTTCCAAAATCCATTACCATTAAGATAGTGTAAATATCTACATTTTAGATTCCTCTTCATTTTAGATTCTATATTTATTACATATAGCTTTATTAATATAACATGAAAAATCACATCCTGACTCAGTGGTTCAATGCGAAGTTCAGCAAATGATAATGAAAGATTTTAACAAAACCTAGATTATCTTGGGTATGATGACAACTTTTTAAATACAAAACCAAAGGCATAATTCATGAAAGAAATAATTGATAAGATAGACTTAATTAGAATCAGAAATCTCTGTTCTGTAAAAGACAGTGTCAAGAGAATTAGAAGATCAATAAGAGACTGGGAGAAAATATCATCAAAAGACACATCTGACAAAGAGAGTTACTTAAAATATACAAAGAACCCTTCGTCCCAGTGTATGCTTGCATGCTAAATTGTTTCATTCACCATTAAGGTGTTCTATTCAATGTGTCAGCAAATCTGGAACCCAGCAGTGGCCACAGGACTGGAAAAGGTCAAGCCTCATCCCAATTCCCAAGAAGGGTAGGACTAAAGAATGTGCTAATCATTGAGTAATTAATTGCACTCATTTTCCATGCAAGTAAGGTCATGCTGAAAATCTTGTATGCTAGGCTTTAGCATTATGTGAACCAAGAATTCCAGATGTCCAAGCTGGATTTAGAAAAGGCAGAGGAACCAGAGATCAAATTGCAAACATTTGCTGAATCATAGAGAAAGCTAGTGAATTCCAGAAACATCTACCTCTGTTTCATCATGTATGCCAAACCTTTGACTGTGTGGATCATAGTAAACTGTGGAAAACTCTTAAAGAGATGGGAATACCAGACCATCTTACCTGTCTCCTGATAAACCTGTATATGGGTCAAGATTTAACAGTTAGAACCCTGTATGGAATAACTGATTGGTTCAAGATTGAGGAAGGAGTATGACAGGGCTGTCTGCTGTCACCCTGTTGGCTTAATGTATATGCTGAGCATATTATGAGAAATGCTGGGCTGGATAAGTTACAAGATGGAATCAAGATAGGTGGGAGAAACAGATATGCAGATGATACCACTCTAATGGCAGAAAGTGAACAGAAACTAAAGATACTCTTGATGAGGGTGAAGGAGGAGAGCTTTAAGTTGGTTTAAAACTAAATTACTTTGCAAACAAAGGTCCGTCTATTCAAAGATATGGTTTTTCCAGTAATCGTGGATGGAGTTGGACTATAAAGAAAGCTGAGCACTGAAGAATTGATGCTTTTGAACTGTGGTGCTAGAGAAGGCTCTTGAGAGTCCCTTGGACAGCAAGGAGATCCAACCAGTCCATCCTAAAGGAAATCAGTCCTGAATATTCATTGGAAGGACTGATGCTGAGGCTGAAACTCCAATACTTTGGCCACCTGATGTGAAGAACCAACTCTTTTGAAAAGACCCTGATGCTGGGAAAGTTTGAAGACAGGAGGAGAAGGGGACAACAGAGGGTGAGATGGTTGGATGGCATCACCAACTCAATGACCATGAGTTTGAGTAAGCTCTAGGAGTTGGTGATGGACAGGGAAGCCTGGTGTGCTGCAGTCCATGGGGTTGCAAAGAGTCAGATAAGACTAAGCCACTGAACTGAACTAAAACTAAATATTAAAAAAACTAAGATCATGGCATCCAGTGCCATTACTTCATGGCAAACAGAGGGGGAGAAGGTGGCAGTAGTGACAGACTTCCTCTTGTTGGGCTCTGAAATCACTGTACATGGTGACTGCAGCCATGAAATCAGAAGACATCTGCTTCTTGGCAGGAAAACTACAACAAACCTAGAGAGTGTATTGAAAAGCAGAGACATTGGTGACAGAGGTCCATATCATCAAGGTTATGGTTTTTCCAGTGGTCACTTCCAGTTGTGAAACAGGACTGTAAAGAAGGTGGAGTTCTGAAGAATTGATGCCTTTGAACTGTGGTGATGGAGAAGACTCCTGCGAATCCCTTAGACTGCACGATCAAACTAGTCAGTCTTAGGAGAAATCAACCTGAATACTCATTGGATGGACTGACCCTGAAGCCGAAACTCCAATATTTTGGTCGTCTGATGTTAACAGCTGACTGTTTGGAAAAGCCCTTGATGCTGGGAAACATTGAGGACAGAAGAAGAAGCGGGCATCAGAGGATAAGAGGACTGAATGGCATCACCAACGCAATGCACATGAACTTGGCAAACTTCAGGAGACGGTGATGGACAGGGAGGTCTGGCCTGCTGCAGTCCATGGGGTCGCAAAGAGTCGGACACAACTGGGCAGCTGAACAACAGCATGGGTTGAAAGGCTCAATATTGTGAAGAATAATTTTTTTACTAATTTTATTGATAATTGTGTTGCAATACCAATCAAATCCTTCCAGGACTTTGAGTATAAATTGGCAAACTTGCTTTAAAAATTAAATGGCAACAAAAATAGACTGTATCAGTCAAGATCAAGAATTACTATATAGCTAAAGTACTTCTCCAGTGTGATGTCCATGCAAGAACAGACAAAGAATTCAATGGAACAGAATAGGAAGCTTGGAAACAGACAGATAAATAAACATTTGATTTTTCAGCCAAGATGATACTGAAATTTAGCACATAAAGAATACTCCTTAATAAACACTGTAAGTTTAATTGGGTATCACAATAAAAAATAAACTTTTACTTTACAAAATGTATCCCATATGAACTACAGCATATTGGGGGATTTGATGTGGAATGAGATGTGGCTGGAAGCATTTTTAAACTGAGATGTAATAGAAAATGGCATCAAAATAATTTCTGGCAAAAAATTTAAGGAAAAGTGCTAATTCTTATTTTTCCAAAATCCATTACCATTAAGATAGTGTAAATATCTACATTTTAGATTCCTCTTCATTTTAGATTCTATATTTATTACATATAGCTTTATTAATATAACATGAAAAATCACATCCTGACTCAGTGGTTCAATGCGAAGTTCAGCAAATGATAATGAAAGATTTTAACAAAACCTAGATTATCTTGGGTATGATGACAACTTTTTAAATACAAAACCAAAGGCATAATTCATGAAAGAAATAATTGATAAGATAGACTTAATTAGAATCAGAAATCTCTGTTCTGTAAAAGACAGTGTCAAGAGAATTAGAAGATCAATAAGAGACTGGGAGAAAATATCATCAAAAGACACATCTGACAAAGAGAGTTACTTAAAATATACAAAGAACCCTTCGTCCCAGTGTATGCTTGCATGCTAAATTGTTTCATTCGTGTCAGACTCTTTGCAACCCTGTGGACTGTAGCCCACCAGGCTCTCTATCCGTGGGATTCTCCAGGCAAGAACACTGGAGTGCATCGCCATGCCTTCTCTAAGGGATCTCTCTGACCCAGGGATCAAACCCGCATCTCTTATGTCTCCTGCATTGGCAGGCGGGTTCTTTACCTTTAGTGCCAGCTGAGAAGCCCCTTAATCCCAATTTGTTGTTGTTCAGCAGCTAAGTCGTGTCGGACTCTTTGCAACCCCATGAACTGCAGCACATCAGGCTTCCCTGTCCTTCACTAGCTCCCTGAGCTTGCTCAGACTCATGTCCATTGAGTCGATGATGCCATCCAAACATTACATCCTCCGTTGCCCCCTGGTCCTCTTGCCCTCAATCTTTCCCAGCATCAGGGTCTTTCCCAACGAATTGGTTCTTCTGTCCTGCCATATCGATGGGCAAGAAACGACACAGCCATCAGTGATTTCTGGCCTCCAAATGTAAATGAGGGCTCCCCAAGGGGAACACAATGGCTGCGATCCAGCAGATGTCGCTACCCCTCACGGTGACTGCTGAAGAGTTGGGGGTATCCAAGAAGCAGCCATCTGCCACATCCACCGCCTTTTATGATGAACAAGGAATTAAGGATATAAACAATCAGGAAACAGGTTTTGACCCCAGACAGCTGAGGTGCATATGAAAAGAATGAATTCAGTGAGCCCAGAGGCTTGCGTCTTCCCATACAGAATACAGCGTTAGTGGTTCAGTCATGTCCGACTCTTTGTTACCCCCATGGACTGTGGCCCACCAAGTTCCTCTGTCCATGGGATTCTCCAGGTAAGAACACTGTAGTAGGCAGCCTTCCCTTCTCCAGGAGATCTTCTCAATCCAGGGATCAAACCCAGATCTCTTGCATTGCAGGTGGATTCTTTACCATCTGAGCCACCAGGGAAACTCTCCAATACATAGAAGAGGGCTAAATCCCTTAACTCAAATCTGGTTTTCCTTAATTAACAATAATCTTAGATGTTCAGGCTGCCTGCCCCCTTTGTTGCAAACTTGTATATAGCCTGACTCCCACTCTTGCCTCCTTGGAGCTGTTTCTCAGGGCTACTGAGATGCTATCTCCAGGGCTCAGAGTCCTTAACATCCCCACCAAATAAAATCACTCTCTACTTTCAGGATGTGATCCATTTTTTAGATGACATTAGAAAACAAAGAACTCCATTCAAAATGGGCTAAAGTACTTGACAAACACCTCATCAGAAAGACATGCATCTGACAAGTAAGCATATGAATAGATGCTCCACATTATATGTTATTAGGAAAATATTGTAAAACAAAAACGGTACTCACTAACTGGTTGTACAAGGCTTAATTTTCTCAGCCACTGCAGTCACTGACCAACAGTGTACCCTGAGAGGAACTCAGGATGAAAACCAGGATGAGGCTCTTTGTGCTTTGGCAAAACAGTACCATTTGAGAGATATGTATCTCAGGATGAATTTTAATGAACACAGATCCTTGTATCTTCCCATACAGAAAGCACTAAAATCATTCACTGAGATATCCGTTCCTTGGACCAGCATTACCATGATGTATGCTTGACTGTTCATATCCCCCAGCCACAAATCATTTATACAGTAGCTTCTCCCCCACCTCCAGGGAGAATTCTCCTCAGGGGGACTGAGAGGTTGTTCCCAGGGCTACCACCCTCAGTAAAGGCTTATAGCATATGGGTTTTCTTGTTTTAGTTGAAAATGCAAATTAAAGCAACGATGAGATGCCATTACACATGTGTTGAAATGGCCAAGATCTGTAACACTGACAATACCTAATGCTGAGGATGTGACAGGGAAGAGCCAATTTTGACTCCACGTTGGATATGTTCCTTTAACTTTGTGCATGTGTTCAGTCATGTCTGACTCGTTGCGAACTTACAGACTGAAGCCTGCCAAGCTCATCTGTCCATGGGATTTTCCAGGCAGTGGATTGGAGTGGGTTGCCATTTTTTTTCTCCAAGGGACTCTTCATGACCCAGGGATCGAACCCATGCCTCTTGCATTGGCAGGTGGATACTTTACCACTGAGCCATCTGAGAATTAAGATAGGTGGCCATTGAAATGAGGGGGGATGAGTGGCTATAACCATGTGGAAAATTTGCAAAACTTTTTTGCAGAGTGACTACTTTTATGGAGTGAGGGTTAAGGTAGTTCAAACCAATTTTCTTTAAATATCAAAGTCCTGTGTGACCTTTGATGCCCTAGTTGCTGTATAACTAGAGGGCGAAATAAGAAACAGGAGCAAATGACCTCCAGGGCCTCCTCCAGCTCGGAAACGCTACGATTCTGAGAGAAGCATACGACTGTTTAGTCATGTGTCAAAGTCTTGCCAGTGTCACTGTGGTTGGGGCCAATTACTACATTTATTTATGGTTTGGGAACTTCATTTAGGGCTTGAGGTACAAGACTAAAATAACTCAAGTTCAGAGAAATAACAGTGACATTGACATTTCACACGATCAGCAAGTCTTTCAGGGAGTTACAGAATGGCAACATTTATAAGCCACAGTTGCTGCTACTCAAGTGGAGGAAGAGATTAGTACAGAAAACTGTCCCTAAAGCCTCATTAGAGAGTAAATCAAACCTGACCTACTGGCCCAATGTTGCTGTCACATCAGGAGAGGCTAAGCCACTAAAAATGGCAAACGCAGTCAACCCCTTATTGCCTCTTTGGGGGAAACAGAGGGGGAAAAAGAGCTGAACTGAGGCATTCTGCAAGCTCTTCTTAAAAGTGGGAGGCCTTAGATGCTGCCAGCTTTTGGACTGGATTTCCCAAGACACTTCATAGATAATTATCAAAGAGAAAAATCGATGCCTGCTTTTCAACTCTGGACGAAGCTTTGAGAGTCTGCCATAAAATTCAGTTTAGCTTCCTTAACCACAAAAGTTCAGTGATAAGCAACTACCGTCACTGTCAAGCTTGTTAACTCTTTATACGCTGACAGTTTCAGATAGCAGAGAGAGGTGATATATTAACCATGATGGTAATTTGAATAGTAGAGGAACTTCTGAATTCTAATACTTTGACTTACCAGTAGTACCCTAATGAACATCATTCTGTGATTTTAAAAAGGACTGACTAGGTTGAGCAAGATTATATAAAGTCTAGAAAAGGAAAATGTATATGTGTCAATACAACCCTGGCCAAACTCTGGAGAAATGACAACAATTGCAAACCACTAGGCATTATACATTGGAGAAGGAAATGGCACCCCACGCCAGTGTTCTTGCCTGGAGAATCCCAGGGACAGGGGAGCCTGGTGGGCTGCTGTCTCGGTTCGCACAGAGTCGGACATGACTGAAGCGACGCAGCAGCAGCAGCAGCTAGAATATTTCACTGTGGAAAAGGTAAGAGTTAGTTGCTCAGTCCTGTCCTACTCTTTGGAATCCCATGGACTGTATTGTCCATGGAATTCTCCAGGCAAGAATACTGGAATGGGTTGCTATTTCCTTATCCAGGGGATAGTCCCAACCCAAGGATCAAATCTGGGTCTCCCACATTGCAGGCAGATTGTTTACCTTCTGAGTCACCAGGGGAAAGGTAAGAAGATTCAGTGAAGTGAAGTCATTCAGTCATGTCCAGCCCTCTGTGACCCCGCGGACTGTAGCACACCAGGCTCCTCTGTCCATGGAATTTTCCAGGCAAGAGTACTGGAGTGGGGTACCACTTCCTTCTCCAGGAGATCTTCCCGACCCAGGGATGGAATCCAGGTCTCCCGCACTGCAGGCAGACACTTTACCATCTGAGCCACCAGGGGAAAGGTACGCACCTCATAAATAGATTCAACACCAAAGCTATGGAACTAGAATTCAAACCCTTCTCTTATCTCTGCATTCAAACCTTTATAATATTACTCGGTAGAACAAAATGCTTAAAGCCAAGATTTAGAATTCAAGGTCTAATTCTAGCTCTGCCACTAACTAGCTGGGTGAAATTCAGCAAGTCACTTCGCCTCTCTGACTGCATTTTTCTCATCCATAAAATGAAGGTGATCAACTTTGTCACCTCCCTTTCAGGTGATAAAGTTTAGGATTAATTTGCTACCTTTTCATTACTTCTACATTATGATACAGAATTTCATTCTGAATAATCAGAGGAGGTACTTTTGTGTGTCTAGAGACCTAAAGATTACACAACCATTCATCTATGTCTTGCAGAAACATTCCTATCTCTCTTTATCCAACTTTAAATGCCCCACTGGACTCATTTAATTTGAAGAAGTGTTCTCACTGAGCTCTGTGTGAAAAGAAACTGCTAGCATACGAATATTTACCCATCCACATTAAACTAGACATGAAAATATACCAACTACTCTACTCATTCTATTAATATTTCCATCTAATAGATATGGAAGACTCACGGACTCTTCCGACGCTTTCCCATCTGGTTTTTGCAGAAAGACCTGGAACAATGTGTACATACACTTCACTACCAATTGTATAGCTGGATGTTTCCAGATCACTCTGACACTCAACAGAGCAAGATATTTATAATAAAAGATTTCTGTGTGGGAGAGGCTACTGCAATTTTTCAAGATCCCAAGGATTTGTTAGTTAGAATCTTTTTAATTACAAAAGGTGGCATACCAATTTCTGATGGCCTCTAAAAAGAGTGAGGATGTATGTATGTTTTAGCTCATATATATGAGAAGTTACAGGGTATTCGATTTTTGACTTTGCACAAATTATTCTCTTTCTGCACTGTTTACCATGTTTACTTTTCCTTAGTCTTCTCTGTGACATTGGAGGCTGATTTCTCTTAATTGCCTCACTTACTTTGCTAGCTCTCTTCCAGCTGGGTGATGACCAGAGAGTTACTGGCCAGAGATGAGAAGGCTGGGTGAGAAAAACATCAGAACACTTCTTTTCTTCTCACTGTATCCTTCAGGGCTGAGTTTCCATCTCTCCACTTCTAATATCCCCCATAAAGCACTTCTCCACGACTGAGCTGGAATAAGGCTATTTCCTCTCCTTGTCCTTTTACTTCCAGAAGTGACAACAAGTTCATTTTTGTCTAGATTTGAGTGCCATGTCCTTCTTTATATGTGTGTGTGTGTGTTTTTCCCTTAACTTTGCTCAACCCTCTGAAAATAATTGTTTCATTAAAGTACTTTCATACAAACCGTCTAGAGTGAATTCTGCTTTCTCCTGGACCTGATTGACATAAGCTAAGGGCTGCTTGAGATGGAACTCAAACCATGCTGTTAAATCCTACGCTTTCTCTATTTCTCAGCTTCACGCTCCTCCATTGTGGTCCATTTTCAGGCCCCATGTGGTAGCCAGAAAGTTGCTAGTAATTCTATACTTATAGTCTTCCACGTTGGCATTTGGGGAAAACAGTTTTGTTTTGCTTTTACTCAGACATTGGAAGGGAAATCTTGACATAGCGGTCACTAGCCCATGTTGAGGCACATGCCCAAACCTGAATCAAACTTTGTGGCCAGAGTAATGAGATGCTCTAAGTAGTCAGGCAAAGATCACAAATGCCATCGTCTCCACAGTCCCAGGAACATGACAAAGAGTCAACACCATTTGAGGTTCTTGGACGGAGAGTGGGGGTGGAGTGATTCCCAGGGTGATTTCTCTGTGCTACTTGCAAAAGATGGAAAGGTGGATGCTGATGGTCACAACTCAAGAATGCTCACAGGAAATGAATTTACTTCATTGGCATGAAGACTGAGCCTTAAAAAATGTTATATTGTCCTCTATTGTAGCTCATTCTACCCCTTTTTACCCAGACCCCAGGCTCATCTTTATATCGCTTCCTATCTCTGGGGCCTCTGTACAACTGGGATGCCACTATTGGATCAGGATTTCCACTGATAAAGTATTTTGATAACCTCATTCTTATATGATGTCTGGAAAAGTCTTTCAACTTTCACTTGTTTTTGCATTGAATGCTTATTAAAGTTAACACTCTTGGAATCAAGATCGAAGATCTTAACCTGGCCCAGAAATCTCTAGTATCTGTTTCCTTCCCATGTATATGATCTCATTTCATATCATGACTTCCTTATCTCTCTACACTGCAGCTTCATCGATCTACTTAAGTTTCTGGAACACACCTAGCTTGCTTTCTCCTCAGAGGTTTTACATTTGCTGCCAGCTATACATGGAATACTCTTCCCCACACTTTCACAGGCTGAGTCCTTCTTGCTCCCATTCAGGTCTCTGCTCAGAGGTCATCTCTTAATTGAGACCATCTTATGACCCCCTTATCACTTTTTAATCCATTATGTCATTTCAAGGTCCTTTCATAAAATTCATCTTTATTCAAAATTATTGCATTCATTTGTTATTTTTGTCTCTCTCCCCAGATTGTCTGCTGCTTCTGTCTAACACATGGTAGGAGCTCAGTAAATATCAACTGAATGAATAAGCATACTATTAAAATGATCCAACATAATCATCTCTTTTTACTAAAAAGGAATCTTAGAATTTCAGATTCTAGAGGGAGAACCATTAGGAAAAGTTCTCTTGATGCCTTGAAAATGTTACGAATGTTTTCTAGATGCAGTATTGAAACGTGCAAGTAAATAAAAATTTTAGAAAAAGAAGTAGACATAAGTATACTTAATGGGATATAAAGTCTGTTGGTCAAGGTTTTTTTTTTTTTTCTGATTAAGTAAAGAAATTGAATAGTCGAAGTACCCAATTGTTGATGCCAATTTTGGAAACTCCTGTTACTCTTAATACACATAGTTTTTGGTGAATTGGGAAATGGTTTGGGAAAGGGCCACAAATTGGTTATGGCAGATCACCTATCTCCAGATTATGATTATGGCAGACCACCTATCTCCAGATTATGATTATGGCAGACCACCTCTCTCCAGATGAAGATATTTGTAGCGTAAACTTTTATTCCCCCCTCTCCAGATGTAGTACTGAGGACAAGCAACATCAGATATAAAACAGAGGTTGACATTTATTACAGCATGGATGATAGCATACATGAGGACAGAGGGTTGAGAGGAATATGGTATTTTGGTGTCATATTAGATTTTCAGTTGAAAATGCACAATAGAAAATCTTGAGTCAGTGTAACACTGTGCTTAAGGCTGAGATTAGACTGTATGGAATCCTGGCACTTCTACTTTCTGCTTGACATTGGGAAATTTTCTTTACTCATCTGAACCTCAGCTTTCTCGTGGTACAAATGGTGATAATGTTATTCACATGGTAGAATGATATCATGCGTAAAGTATTTGTTTTAGTGTGATTATGAGGAACTAAGATATAACTTATATAAAGGGTAGCACAGTGTCTGATACAGATTGAAAACTCCCAGTAAATGTTGGCTTCCACTAATAATATTACCATTGCTGCATGTGTTACTCTAGGAATTCAAGGAAGTTATTAATTTCCATTTTAAGAGTTTAGTGTTAAGCAAGACAAAATGTCTCCATCTTCAGGACTCCTACCCCAAAAAACATGATCCAAAAAGTGAAGATTTACTAATAAGTATAAATATTGCTGGCATTCATATTTGTATGTGTTACTGAGTTTATCTATTTGAAATTTAGTTTCACTATTTTCAAATTAGAAAAATAAGAAATATCAATTTATTAGGGATAATTAAGATGATTAAGGGCTTCCCTGGTGGCTTAGATGGTCAAGTGTCTGCCTGTAATGCAGGACACCTGGGTTCAATCCCAGGGTTGGAAAGATCTCCTGGAGAGGGAAATGCAACCCACTCCAGTACTCTTGCCTGGAAAATCCCATGGATGGAGGAGCCTGGGTAGGCTATAGTCCATGGGGTTGCAGACAGTTGGACACAAGATGATTAAATGAAATAAGAGAAACTTGGGGGAAGATGTAACAAATACTCAGAAAATGGTCATTATTATTCTATGACTTTATACCAATTTTTATTTTATATGAAGACTAACTTATTAGTAGTTTTGATAAATTGTGTTAGCCCTACATTATGTATGAGGTAACTGAGACTCAGAGAAACTAAAGTCTCACTGAGGTAGAAGCTAGAAAATAAGACCTTGACCACTAGTTTTTCTCACGTCAATAGCCTNCATGTAACAAATACTCAGAAAATGGTCATTATTATTCTATGACTTTATACCAATTTTTATTTTATATGAAGACTAACTTATTAGTAGTTTTGATAAATTGTGTTAGCCCTACATTATGTATGAGGTAACTGAGACTCAGAGAAACTAAAGTCTCACTGAGGTAGAAGCTAGAAAATAAGACCTTGACCACTAGTTTTTCTCACGTCAATAGCCTTACTCTTCCCATCACACCATGTCACTTCTGATTTGTGGTTTTTATTTAAAGCCTCTGGCATAGTAAAGCAGATCAATCTATTACCTGTCCATGGCTTCACTAGAGGATAAAAGCAAAGACGTACCTCTACAAGTGGCACTAACATAACTCAGACACGTTCCCTGAGCTACAAAC
Source organism: Oreotragus oreotragus (assembly GCA_006410675.1). Lineage (NCBI taxonomy): Eukaryota > Metazoa > Chordata > Mammalia > Artiodactyla > Bovidae > Oreotragus > Oreotragus oreotragus. Next base: position 144,898 of record SJYX01019741.1, on the reverse strand, counting down.
TTGGGAAGTCAGATTTACACAGCAGAGAAAGAGATTCAGCAAAGGCCGAGAGCGAAGGAAGCTTCTAAGCAGTAGTCCTTGGTCCACCTCCCACTTTTAAATGCACCTGTTACAGGTCTTGAGAGTGTTTAAACATGATCTCTCTATTATACGGATATGCCAGGCCTTTGAATTCCTAGTTCAAAGAGTGGTGGCACAGTTCTGGAAGCCCTTGACATAAGATCAGGCTTTGTATTAACTGGAGCTGAACTTAACCTGAAGAAGCTGTCAGATTTCACTAGCTCTCTACAGTAACAGTCATTCTCCTTCACTCTCTTTATGGGGCGCCCAACCTTCTGAGTGTAAGTTGCTTTTATATCCTTCTCTTCCATTTTCTGTAAGACAGATTCTTTACGGCTGTCTCTTTCTGTCCTATTTTACAATGCCGAGCCTTTGCATGCTTTGCTTCCTGTGCCTGGAAAGTTCCGTCCTCTCAATTTTCAGTCCCTTTTATCCATTTTACACCTCCCGACAAGGTATCTAGTCACCCTTCAAAACACAGACTTCTCCTGCTTCTATGAAGTCTTCTCCCAGGCCCAGCCTCTCTTTCACAACAAAGTGCATTAGAATATGGTGCCTTGAACATACCCTTGCTTTTATACATACTTCCCGTACTGTTTTTAATTTTCTTAACAAGATGTAGAGTCATACTGTCTCAGGAACTTTCCCAAGCTCTTAAAGAGTGAACAAATCAAACACAGTCCCCACCCTGATGATTCTGCCAGAATGGTATATTTGTTTAACAATAGGTCTCATCTTAACTTATTGGGTCCCCTGAAAGCAAAGAATGTGTCTCATTCATCATCAAACCTACAGTGCCCAACACAATGGCTAACAGACATTAGTTACTGATGAAACATCTACTGAGTCATGGTGTTTAATGAGTTGTGTTCTTCCTTATCATATGAAGGTGAGCTTCAGAGTCATACAAATCAGTCTGAGATGTCACTGGAGCTTCTTCTCTGCAGATTCCCAACAGACTGTTTTCTTACATTAGAGGCAACTGAAGCTGCCCTTCAGCACAATTTGTTGACTTTGATGAGTTATTCCCTCCAGTACTGAACCAGACTTTGGTTAATGAGATGCCAGAGGTGAGATTATTGTAGACAATATTTAGTTACATGATCGCTGGAAGGATATATGAGGGATATTACAAATAAGAGAAACTACGTTATTATTAAAAAAAAAAAAAAAACAGGGATAAACCTCTGTTTCAGAAAGTATTTTGGCACAAAGTTTCCTTTTGCAAAAGGCAACTGGAATTGAGCAGAGAAATATTTAAATTTTCTGATTGTCTTCAGAAGTCTACCAGGGCACTTTCACTTATGGTCATATCTGAATTCCTTCTAATCCTGTCCTTTCTTTCTTTTACTGTGAACATATCTTTGAACATATAAATAGTATAACCTAGATAAATACAAATAGTCCTTGTATTTATTTACTCAATCAACATTTACTGAGAACACANCAGGGCACTTTTATTTATGGTCACATCTGAATTCCTTCTAATCCTGTCCTTTCTTTCTTTTACTGTGAACATATCTTTGAACATATAAATAGTATAACCTAGATAAATACAAATAGTCCTTGTATTTATTCACTCAATCAACATTTACTGAGAACACAACTAGATGCCAGGGCCTCTGACAGGCATAGAGGTTATATGGAGAAATTAGACATAGTCACAAACTCATTAATACTTGGGGTGGGGGGAGACTCCAGAGCAGAAAAAATATAATGTCAATGCAATAGATGCCATATTAAAGGTACAATTACATGCCTAGACTCGTCAGGGGAGGCAGCAATTCAGTTTTGCTCTTGAATTCAAGGAAGCATCCAGAGGTGATAACATTTAGCTGAGATTCAAAAAATAAGAGTGGTACTATGGACTGAATATTTGTGTCTCCCCTCTGTGCCTACACCCCCCCCCCCAATTTTTCTTATACTGAAGTTCTATTAATAGGTGAAGACTTTCGAGGGTAATTAGGTTTAGATAAGATTCCATCCTCATGATAGGATCCATGTGCTAAAGAAAAAAAAGACATGGGAGAAATGACCTCTCCTCCATGTGAGGACACAGCAAGAAGGTGGTGGCATGTAAACTAAGAGTATAAAATAAGATATAAAATATACCAAAGATATAAAGTATACTGACACCATGATCTCAGGTGTCCAGCCTCCGTAACTGGGAAGTGACTGTGTGTTGTTTAAGATACCAGTCTATGGTATATGTTACTAGGCAGACTAAATCTTAGTCTGAGCAAATTGAGACTGAAAATGGTGCTAAGGATGGCCTTCTGCTGGAACAAATACCTAAATGTGCAGAAGCAGCTTTGGAATCAGGCAATAGGTAGAGACTGGAAGCGTTTCAAGATGCATGTTTAAAAAAAGCCTAGTTTGCCATGAGTAGAAATTTAAAAGCGATTCTGATGACAGATCAGCAAAAAGAAGAAAACTGTAGAGACAGTATCCATATTGGAGAATATATACATAATCATGAGTAGAATATTGGTAGAAATAGGAATGGCAAAGGCCATTTTGATGAGGTCTCAGATGGAAAAGAGGAACACGTCATAGGCCAATGAGAATAATATAATCGTCTTTAAAAGGTAGCAAAGAACTGTGTTCGTATTTTAAGGTTTTGTAGAAGAAAAAATTTACAAGCAATGAAACTGGCTGTTTAGCTGAGATTTCTAAGCCAAGAATTGAAGCTGTGGCTTGGTTCTTCCTGACTTACAGTGAAATATGAGAGGGAGAAATAAATTGGGGGAAGACATTATTAAGAAAAAAGAGTCAGAAACAAATGATTTTGTAAATTCTGTCAGTTCATATTGCTAAAAGATGAGAAGAACCTGTTCAAACGAGAAAAATAAGAGTGTGGCAAGACCAAGCATCTGATAAGGACATGGTTGTAGATATGAACCATGGACCTAACTAGTCACTCTAGCAGGAGTACTACCAGTTTGGGCTAAAGGGGGTGGAGACAGAGTGGAAGGAAGAAAGGCTATCACACTTCTTGGATTTTATAGGAATGGGTCATAGTTTCTGTTGCAGCTTCCCAGGTGTTGCAGTGGTAAAGAATCCACCCGCCAATGCAGGAGATGTGGGTTTGATCCCTGGGTTGGGAAGATCCCCTGGAGAAGGAAATGGTAACCCACTCCAGTATTCTTGCCTGGAGAATCCCATGGACAGAGGAGCCTGGGGGGCTACAGTCCAGGGCATCACAGAGAGTCAGACAAGACTGAGCGAGCAGCATGCATGTGCTACATACTTTGCAGAGTTTCTACTGCTTCAAACATGCACAATTCTTTATGAATTTGTATAGACAACAATGACCTGAAATTTGTCTATTCAGAAATCATCAGGGCTACGTTCTCAGTTCCCAAAAGGACACGGGGGACATTTCCTCAGTTTCAACAGGCCATGAGGTTCTTTCCAAAGCCTTGGGTTGACTTTTCTCTTTTGACAAGCATTTGAAGTTTATTCTCCACAATAACAGGATAGCTATACAAATTGAAGACACGTTATGTTAGTGCAATAGCATGAAAGTAAGATTTTTCTCTTGAGTTAGCAATTATTCAGAATTGAAAGCACCAACTTTTTCATAACTAAGTAGTTAGCACCATTAAAAAATCAGCTTCATTACTGAAGGTCCTATGGGAAAATTAAATTTGTTATTAAGATACTGGAATTCTCTGGGTTTCCCTGGTGGTTCGGACAGTAAAGAATCCACCTGCAATGCAGGAGATCCAGGTTCAGTCCCTGAGTTGGGAAGATCCCTTGGAGAAGGGAATGGCTACCCACTCTGGTATTCTTGACTGGAGAATTCCATGGACAGAGGAGCCTGGCAACTTCCAGTCCATGGGGTCACAAAGCTTCCAGTCTTTTCCCCTCCACTAAACCAACACACCCCCCAACCACCCATAGCCTGCATTGTCATAGTCAGTAAACAGTAATGTTCTGTCGAAGCCCTGGCCTTCCTAACTGCCCACTATTGAGTGTCTTTTGTTTTTAAATATCATCTTTACCCATTTTCCCCACCTCTCACTCCCCATCTGTGATCTCCTCACTTGGCTCCATCAATCTGTTTTCTTGTCTATGAGGTTGCTTTGGGAGCTTGTTTTCATCCTTTCCTTTCTTTCTTTTTTTTTTTTTTACACATATAAAAGAGATCGTATAGTATTTGTTTTTCTCTGAGTGACTTGTTCTACTTAGCATGAAGCATTCAAGATCCATGTATGTTGTGGTAAATGGCAAGATATCCTTCTTTTCATGGCTAAATTATATTCCATTGTGCATATCAACCACAATTTCTTCATCCATTCATTCATCTGTGGGCACTTGGGTTGTTCCCATACTCTGGCTATTATAAGCAGTACTGCATTAGATATGAGGACACATATATATTTTTGACTTAGTGCTCTTTATTTTCTTTGGATAAATATCCAGAAGAGGAATCGCTGGATCATATGGTAGTTCTATTTTTTTTTTTTTTTTCAAGAATCTCCATACTGTTTTCCATAGTGGCTGTTCCAGTTTACATTTCTACTAACACTGCACAAGGGTTCTCCGTTCTCCACACCCTCTCCAATACTTGCTATTTCCAGTTTATTTTGATTATAGCCATACAAATAGGTGTGGGTGATATCTCATTGTAGCTTTAATTTGCATTCCTCTGATGATAAATGATGTTGAGCATCTTTTTGTGTACCTGTTGGCTATCTGTATGACTTCTTTGTGAAAAAGTCTATTCAGATGTACCTATTCTTAATGGGATTGTTTGTGAGTTTTTGCAATTGAACTGTATGAGTTCTTCATTACGTTGAATATTAAACATACATCATTATATATTTACACTACAATATAGAGTGGAAGTCGCTCAGTCATGTCCAATTCTTTGCAACTCCATGGTCTGTAGTCCATGGAATTTTCCAGGCCAAAATACTGGAGTGGGTAGCTTTTCCCTTCTCCAGGGGACCTTCCCAACCCAGGGATCAAACCCAGGTCTCTCGCATTGCATGCAGATTCTTTACCAGCTGAGCTACAAGGGAAGCCCAAGAATGCTGGAGTGGGTAACCTATCCCTTCTCCAGCGGCTCTTCCTGACCCAGGAATCAAAACTTGGGTCTCTAGCATGGCAGGCAGATTCTTTACCAACTGAGCTATCAGGGAAGCCCATTACAATATTATGTATTTTAATACATTAGTTATATATTTCACACATTTTCTACCGTTCGATATATTGCCTTTGCATTGTGTTGATTGCTGCCTTAGCTGTGCAGAGATTTTTAATTCCACTTATTTATCTTGGCTTTTGTATCCATTGCTTTTGGTGTCAGATTTTTTAAGAAAAAGTATCACCAAGACCTAAACAAGGAACTTTCTGCCTATGTTCTCTTCTAGGAGCTTCATGGTTTCAGGTCTTATATCTGAGTTTTTAATTCATTTTTAGTTAATTTTTGTGTATGGTATAAATAATGATCCAGTTTCATTTCTTTGCCTGTGGCTGTTCTGTTTTCCCAGCACTATTAATTGTTGAAGAGACTGCTGTGACCCCTTGTATATTCTTGTCTCCTTTGTCATAAATTACTTGACTATATACATGTGGGCTTATTTAAGGGCTCTCTATTCTGTTCTGTTGGAGAAGGCAATGGTGCCCCACTCCAGTACTCTTGCCTGGAAAATCCCATGGACGGACGAGCCTGGTGGGCTGCAGTCCATGGGGTCACTAAAGAGTCAGACACAACTGAACGGCTTCACTTTGACTTTTCACTTTCATGCATTGGAGGAGGAAATGGCAACCCACTCCAGTATTCTTGCCTAGAGAATCTCAGGGATGGGGGTGTCTGGTGGGCTGCCATCTAGTGGGTCACACAGAGTCAGACATGGCTGAAGCGACTTAGCAGCAGTAGCAGTAGCATTCTGCTCTGTACTCTATTTTCTTTGGTGGCTCAAATGGTAAAGCATTTGGCTACAATGCAGGAGACCCGGGTTTGATCCCTGGGTTGGGAAGATCCTCTGGAGAAGGCAATGGCAACCCACTCCAGTACTTTTGCCTGGAAAATCCCATGGATGGAGGAGTGTGGTAGGCTACAGTCCACGAGGTCGCAAAAAGTCGGACACGACTGAGCGACTTCGCTTTCACTCTCATTCTGTTCTTTTGGTCTATGTCCTTTTTAAAGCCAATACTGTTTTAATTTCTGTAGCTATGCAATTTATGTTGAAATCAGCGAAACTGATGCCTCCAGCTTTTTTCTTTCTCAAGTCTGCTTTGGCTATTAAGGTCTTTTCATGGTTTTTGTCGACCTTCACGATTGTTTGTTCTATTTCTGTGAAGTATACCACTGGAATTTTTATAGGGATTTCATTGACGCTGTATTTCTTCCTTTAGGTCTGTTAATATTCGCTTTATATATTTAGGTGATCCTATATTGTGTTGTCGTTATTCAGTTGCTCAGTGGTGTCCAACCCTTTGTGACCCCATGGATTGCAGGATGCCAAGCTTCCTTGTCCTTCACCATCTCCTGGAGCTTGTGCAAACTCATGTCCATTGAATCAGTGACATCATCCAGCTATCTCATCCTCTGCCACTCCCTTCTCTTCCTGCCTTCAATCTTTCCCAGCATCAGGTGACTTTTCTAAAGAGTCAGTTCTTCACATCAGGTGGCCAAAAGTATTGGAGTTTCAGCTTCAGCATCAGTCCTTCCAATGAATATTCAGGAATGATTTCCTTTAGGATTCATTGGTTGGATTTCCTTGCATTCCAAGGGACTCTCAAGAGTCTTCTCCAATACCACAGTTCAAAAGCATCAATTCTTCAGTGTTCAGCCTTCTTTATGGTCCAACTCTCATATCCATACATGACTACTGGAAAAACCATAGCTTTGACTATATGGACCTTTATCAGCAAAGTAACGTCTCTGCTTTTTAATATGCTGTCTAGTTTTTTTTGTGTGTGTATGTCATAGCTTTTCTTCCAAGGAGCAAGTGTCTTTAAATTTCGTGGCTGCAGTCACCATCTGCAGTGATTTTGGAGTCCAAGAAAATAAAGTCTGTGACTGTTTCCATTGTTTCCCCATCTATTTGCCATGAAGTGATGGGACCAGATGCCATGATCTTAGTTTTCTGAACGTTGAGTTTTAAGTCAGCTTCTTCACTCTCCTCTTTCACTTTCATCAAGAGGCTCTTTAGTTCCTCTTCACTTTCAGCCATATGTTCCTCTTTCCACATTCACTTTCGTGTCATCTGCATATTTGAAGTTATTGATATTTCTCGTGGCAATCTTGATTCCAGCTTGTGCTTCATCTAGTCTGGCATTTCGCATGATGTGTTCTGTATATAACTTATATAAGAAGGGTGACAATATACAGCCTTGACGTACTCCTTTCCCAATTTGCAATCAGTCCGTTCTTCCATGTCCAGTTCTAACTGTTGCTTCTTGGCTTGCCTATATTGGATGCCTAAATACAAATGTGATATTCTCTTGTTGAATTGATCCCTTAGTCATTATGTAATGACTTCTTTGTCTTTTATTATAGTCTTCATTTAAAAGTCTTTTTCTTTTTTTTTTTGGTCTGATAAGGGTATAGCTATCCCAGCTTTCTTTTGGTTTCCATTTCCATTTCTTCACTTTCAGTCTGTATGTGTCCTTATACCTAAAAATAGTCTCTTGTAGACAGTACACAGATGGCTCTTGTTTCTTTTGTTTGTTTTTTGATTTTAAAAGTTCTAATATATGAATTTTTAGGTGATACATTTTGACCTATAATGCTATGTACTATATCACCATGAATCTACTAGAAAATGTAGAGGTTATTATATAGAATCACATATAATTCATAAAACTTTGTTGATTAAGAATATGGATCTTGATTTTTATTTCAGCAAACACTGATCTAATAAGATATATACTAAGCTCCTATAACAAAGATACCTCAAACACAGTAACTCAAGCAGAATAAATATATATTCCTCTCTCCGTTCAGAAGTCAGCAGAGTTGACAGCAGGTGGGCAGTTTGGCCCCACAAGACTTTCCAGGAACCCAGCTGCCTTCCATCCTGTCCTTCTATGACTCACTAAGGCGGCTGTCTCATATCTTCATGGTTGAGTCTATTTTCCTGGCACAACTTTCTCTTTAGACACAAAGAACAGGGTAGAGAAGGAATGGAAAGCAAGCAGTATTCATTTAATTCATGGCATTGAATTCAGCCCTTCACCTCCCCTCATACTCCATGTAACTGACTTCCATAGTCTTATTATTTGCAAGAGGAGTTTGGAAATGTGGCATTTATCTGAGTGGCCACATGAACTGTCATGTGAGCAAAGCCATGTGTGGCCGTTGAGGTGCTCTGTTACTAAAAAGGAAGGAGCTACTGCATACTGAGAGAAAATTAATCTATCCCACAGTGGCTTATAGTAGTATTTTACACAGAAAGAAAGGTATGGTCTTTGCTGTTTGTACAATATTCTTATTTAAAAGTTTAAACTTAGCTCAATCTGTTGTGATTAACATTGGGATCTGGGATTATTTTCCCAAGCTTGACATAAGTTCTACTTGCCTTGGCCATATTTTCTGACCATCCTAGGATTATCTATGATAGAAATTTAAGTCCAAATATTTCATATAATTTCATAGCATTTAATATAAATTAGAGGTATAAGAAACTTCCCTTCTAGTTCAGCTGGTAAAGAATCCACCTGCAGTGAAGGGGATCTGGGTTCCATCTCTGAGTCAGGAAGATGCCCTGGAGAAGGGAATGACAACACATTCCAGTATTCTTGCCTGGAAAATTCCATGAACAGAGGAACGTGGTGGACTACAGTCCATGGGGACAAAAAGAGTAAGATGCAACTGATCAACTAACAGTCTCACACCTTCAGAGGCATAAGAGAAAGTCATACAAAAAAAGAGAAAAACTCAATAAGCAAAAGATAGAGATAGCATGATGCACTTTATTTTTTTTTAATTAGAGGATAATTGCTTTACAGTGTTGTGGTGGTCTCTGTCATACATCAATGCAGGTCAGTAATAATTATATATATATATATATACCCTCTCTCAAGGACATCACCAGATGGTTAACATTGAAATCAGATTGATTGTATTCTTTGCAGCCAAAGATGGAGAAGCTCTACACAGTCAACAAAAACAAGATCAGGAGCTGACTGTGGCTCAGATCATGAACTCCTTATTGCCAAATTCAGACTTAAATTGAAGAAAGTAGGGAAAACCACTAGACCATTCAGGTATGACCTAAATCAAATCCCATATGATTATACAGTGGAAGTGAGAAATAGATTTAAGGGACTAGATCTGATAGATAGAGTGCTTGATGAACTAAGGATGGAGGTTTGTGACATTGTATAGGAGACAGGAATCAAGACCATCCCCATGGAAAAGAAATGCAAAAAAGCAAAATGGCTGTCTGAGGAGGTCTTACAAATAGCTGTGAAAAGAAGGGAAGCAAAAAGCAAAGGAGAAAAGGAAAGATATAAGCATCTGAATGCAGAGTTCCAAAGAATAGCAAAAAGACATAAGAAAGCTTTCCTCAGTGATCAATGCAAAGAGATAGAGGAAAACAACAGAATGGGAAAGACTACAGATCTCTTCAAGAAAATTAGAGACACCAAGGGAACATTTCATGCAAAGATGGGCTCGATAAAGGACAGAAATGGCATGGACCTAACAGAAGCAGAAGATATTAAGAAGAGGTGGCAAAAATACACAGAAGAACTATACAAAAAAGATCTTCATGACCAAGATAATAACGATGGTGTGATCACTCACCTAGAGCCAGATATCCTGGAATGTGAAGTCAAGTGGGCCTTAGAAAG
>SJYX01019741.1:119532-131798 GCA_006410675.1 Oreotragus oreotragus | reverse complement strand
AGGTCATCACAGAGTGCCAGGCTGAGCTCCCTGTGTAATTCAGCAGCTTCTCAGCTATTTCACACATGATAGGACATACACGTCAATGTTACTTTCTCAATCTGTCCTACTCTCTCCTTCTCTTGACGTGTCCACCAGTCCTTTCTCTACATTTGCATCTACATTTCTTCTCTGTAAATAGGTTCATAGGTACTATTTTTATAGATTTCATACATATGCATTAGTATACGATATTTTTTTTCTCTTTCTGACTTCCTTTACTCTGTATAACAGGCTCAAGTTTCAACCACGTCACTACAACTGACTCATATTTGTTCCTTTTTATGACTAATATTTCATTGTTTGTATGGTCCACAATTCCTTTATCCATGAAATAGCGTGAGCATGATGCCGTTTAAAGGACACTGCTTTGGAAGCAGTGACAGCGAATGTGCCGACATTACCCAGTTACCAGAAGAATGACTGGGGGCAAGGTATTTCGCCTCTCTGAGTCTCAATTTCTATGTCTCCACACTACTTATAATATTTATCTTGAGGGCTGTCATAGAAATTTAGACCAATATGAAAATAAACCCATGGAATCTCTGTAAGCCTGAATACAGTTAGGTGTTTTCCTTCACTTATGGGCATGGTTTCTAGATGAGACTGCCTGATGACTATTTTACATTTGGATGATTCTCTTAAACTCTCTTGAGTTCTAGTTTTTTCAACTACAAAATGAAGATGACAATAGTACCAGATTCATAGTGTTGCTATGTTCATAAACTGCCTACCAAGGTTTGGTGCATCCCACGTGTCCAATAAATATTATTGCCATGATTTTTTCTCTGCTGGATTATGTAGCTAAGGTCATTAGACAGGCTCTTCCTTCAGCTCCATCTGACTCTTTAGCTCTCTAAGCATTGGCTGTATTTCTGAAGAAAATGAAGATGCGGAGAACATCTGTTTTCCATTTAGGAGGCCTTTAGGCTGGATGTCTTATGAAATAAACTGCATTATTGTCATTATTTATCTGAAGCCTTCTTTTCACAGTGAAGCTGTTCATACTTACAGTAGAAAATTACAACTTCCAGAACTGTCTCCCCAGGGGAAATCTAATGAGTATTTTTTTTTTTTTGATGTCTCTCATAAATGATCCTTACCAAATGAAGAAATCCGATTAAAGTCATGGAAACTTTTCAATAGACAGAGACAGAAAAACTGTGGTACATGCCACAGCCATTTTTATTGTCTCATCTTCTTTTGATCCATCAATTCAATAAGACTATTTAGTTGCCCTTTTTTATCACAATAGAAGCACAAAAATGTTAGAAAATTTCTGACTGCAAATAATTGCCCATTTGGGGCGAACAAGGTCAGGTCATAAGAATAACCACCAGGAGACACCATTTAGCTCCAGGAACATTCACAGCTGACATCCTCCAATCTCATAAGACTTATCCTTTTCTATAGCAGACATGCTTTCAGGATACAACCTAAAAGCACATTCCATTAAGCCCTGAGACATAGCAATCTTTCTTGAGTAATGCTACCCAGGCCCTGCTGATTCCCATGTCAATTCTAGAAGTCATAATGGCACCAGTTAACGTAACTATTTAAGAAAAGGGAATTTAATTTGCCACCTTATAGCCTTCTTGGTGCTTCATATTGGTGACTTGTATAGCCTATGGAAGGAAAAAAACATCTAAAATAAAGCTAATGTTCAGAGTAATATGTACCCTTGAAGACTGGTTTAAGAGCACTGAATCACAAGCATTTGTTATAGGGGAGTGGAAAACATAATAGAAAGTGTTCTCCTTAACATAGGGACTTACAACTCAGAAATCAGTTCTTTTCACATTCTGATTTTGCATATTTTTTCATCACTAGAGTCAAGTTAAACAGTTCTGGTAGGAATACTACATAGAGATGTTACTTACTTGTTGCATCACACAAGGAGGGGTATATAGTAAAGCGTTTGTTAATGATGCCAAGACTGATAAATTGGTTAATATGCCTAGTGAATCATTTCATGGAAAGGTATATTTATTCTTTAGCAGTATCAGGTTAACTATGGGAAGATGCTTTGAGACCATATGAATATCCTGATTCTTGAAAGTAGTTTAGTTAATAAGTTTAACAATATTTGATAATGCTTGTCTAAATCAATTATTACCTTGGTTATTGGAAAAAGGTGATTTTGGAATTTTAACATTTCTTGCTTCAGCTGAGCTCTGGTTGTTGTCATCTTTACACATATTGGGGATCTTCTAACTTAACTTTGGTTGTTAGCAGCTCATAAGAAAATTTTAGCTGAGTTCTAATGATTTTTCAAAAAACTTACATCACAGTACTAAAAATTTCTAACCCTTTTTGCAACTCACTTTACTATTTCAGCACTCTGACTTCTTATTTTATTATGATTTATCCCATGTCTTTCCATTTTGCCTCAAAATCTTCTTGGAAGGGGTTTAATATAAAGAAATGCATACTTGCAGAATCTGAGTAACACCTTTCTATTCCTGAATGGCCAGATAAGGAGAGAAGAGGGGTCCTTTATACTTGTGTTTTTGTACTTTGAGATATTCTAAAACCATACTAAGAAACTGGTATCAAGTTTTCAGAAAATTTTTTCTGTTTATACAAAGAGGAGTGTAAGATTAAAGAAACTAAAAATCCCTGCAGAAACATACATTACACTGATTTCTCATCATTGAAACTTAGCCTTGAAATTTGTCATTTTATACATAAACCAAGTCCTGGCTTTATGATTTGTTTAGAAACATTACATCTAAAAGATTAGAAGTGTTATTTCTTCTCAGTCGATTGTGAGGAAAGGGACAGAGTACATATTTTAAAATATAATTCAGTAGCTATATTATTTCTTAATTACTCAATGTATTGCTTATAAAGTAAAAGGAAAAGCGAGTAAGCTCTCATCACTCATCCATAGGTCTGTGAATCTTTTCTCAAAATCAGTTTGCCATTTTTTCCTGCAAAATACATTCAATGCCTAGAAAATGGACCCATATTAATGTGTCATTTTGTTCGATGTTAAGCCAAATTGTCTCACACACCAAGAATGATTTTGTGAAGCACTGGAGTGGAGCTTTCCAGCTGTGCTGCTTTAAAATAGTGCAACATGTTCCCTGGATGATGGTTGAGAGAACCCATTACCAATTGGCCAGCCATAGTTATTATTCTCCAATCTAGAAGTCTGATCTATTGATCAAATGGTTCAGTGGTTTACAGGAGAATGTTAACAGGACTAAACATTTTGACCGTCCTGACTAGTTTCATCTTCACTCTTTAATCAAAGCATTGATCACTTCAATTTAGAACAGCCTGTCTATAACAGTGAGATATTGAACGAATGTCAGCTGTCACCTTGCCAAGCTGAACTGCTGGGGCAAAAATGTGGAAGGCACTTCAGATATTTGGTTCATAAATGTCATCTCACTCACCTGATAGGTAACCCTGAATGGCTTTTGCAAGGCACCCGAAGCCCCCTCACACAGCTTACACAGTCTCTCACCACAGATATTCAGGGTCAATTACTTTATGAAAGACCTGGGAACACTTCCTATAAAATGTGAATGGCTCAAGAAGCTGGCACATTGAGACAATGAATTGAATGTCCATTTCAAATCAAAAAATTCAGAAATGATTAATCTAAGACTCGCTCAACAACAGAATGATGGAAATAAAAATAGGAAGCTGTACGTCAGTCATTGCTGACTCTTAGTTTTCTGTGCCCTCACCTCCCTGAGAAGTGGACAACCTTCAAGAAAGTTGCCCTAATGAAGAAAGCTGCACTGAATTCCTTTAGAAAAAAAAAAAATGTTGGCCTGCTAACTTGATGTGGTAGAAACAACTAGAAGTTAGGATTCAAAAAACTTAGCATCTTGGTTGAACTAATACCCTCGTCTGTAAAATTACTTAACAGTTCCCATCGCACCTATTTTTGTGATGATTGTGCAAATGAGATATATAAGATACATCACCTAGGGTCAAGGTGAATCATGACTTTGGTAATTCTACGTAAAGCAACACATGAAATATAACCCATCAGTGTCTCCCTCAGCAACCTCCAGGTTTCCAATTACCATCCACTCCTTGCATATTCATCCAGTCAACATATACTGAGTACTTATATGTGTCAGGCATTGTGGTAAGGACAAGATAAATGCAATCTTTTGCATGTATAATAAAAATAACTCATTTCTTTGTGAGTGGCACAGACAAGTTCAGAGATGACTTCCATGTGTTAGAGCCGTGGGTAAAGGAAACTTTATTTCAAGAGTTGACTTCAGCTTTCTTTATCAATTCCAGCTATATTAGGAAACGTCTTCATGAAAATAGCCATGCCTCATTTAGGAACTTAGAAGTCATACATTAAAATCCAAGTCTTCTTCTTCTACTTTCTTGTTGTTGCTATTTAGTCACTAAGTGGTGTGTGACTCTTTTGCAACACCATAGACTCTAGCCCACCAGGTTCCTCTGCCAGGCTCCTCTTCCCAGGCAAGAATGCTGGGCTGAGCTGCCGTTTCCGTCTCCAGGGGATCTTCTCAACCCCAGGGACGGAGCCTGCATCTCCTGCACTGGAGGATTTTTTTTTTACCACTGAGCCACTTGGGAAGTCCATTCTTCTACTAGTCTTCAGTAATTCTATTATATGACCTTGAAATAGCTATCTAACATCTTTTTGTATCACTTCCTCTGTAATATGAGATAATAATAGCACTGACTTTATTGATTCATTGGGAAAATTTAAGGTAATAGACTCTAGAACAGTGTGTGACATTTAAATCCTAAAAAAAGGTAGCTATTATAATAAAGTCATTGATACAAGCATGTAAGAACTATTTATTGAGAGTCTTTTGTACTGAAATTAATTAGGTTATGGGAAAATAATGGGGCAAATACAGTCTTAGGCTATGGAACTTAGGAAAAAATAATAACAGGACTTTGGCAGATCATTTAGTCCAATTGTTTTATTTTATAGAAAATAAAACAGAGTCCCAGAAAGCCACAACTAAGACAGAAAGCTAACAGTTACAGAAATGTTACTATAAACATCAGTTCAGTTTGGTCGCTCAGTCATGTCCGACTCTTTCCGACCCCATGAATTGCAGCATGCCAGGCCTCCCTGTTCATCACCGTCTCCAGGAGTTCACTCAGACTCACGTCCATCGAGTCCGTGATGCCATCCAGCCATCTCATCCTCAGTCGTCCCCTTCTCCTCCTGCCCCCAATCTCTGCCAGCATCAGAGACTTTTACAATGAGTCAAATCTTCTCATGAGGTGGCCAAAGTACTGGAGTTTCAACTTTAGCATCATTCGTTCCAAAGAAATCCCAGGGTTGATCTCCTTCAGAATGGACTGGTTGGATCTCCTTGCAGTCCAAGGGACTCTCAAGAGTCTTCTCCAACACCACAGTTCAAAAGCATCGATTCTTCGGCGCTCAGCTTTCTTCACAGTCCAACTTTCACATCCATACATGACCACAGGAAAAACCATAGCCTTGACTAGGCGGACCTTAGTCGGCAAAGTAATGTCTCTGCTTTTGAATATACTATCCAGGTTGGTCATAACTTTTCTTCCAAGGAGTAAGCGTCTTTTAATTTCATGGCTGCAGTCACCATCTGCAGTGATTTTGGAGCCCAAAAAAATAAAGTCTGACACTGTTTCCACTGTTTCCCCATCTATTTCCCATGAAGTGATGGGACCGGATGCCATGATCTTCGTTTTCTGAATGTTGAGCTTTAAGCCAACTTTTTCGCTCTCCTCCTTCACTTTCATCAAGAGGCTTTTTAGCTCCTCCTCACTTTCTGCCATAAGGGTGGTGTCATCAGCATATCTGAGGTTATTGATATTTCTCCCGGCAATCTTGATTCCAGCTTGTGTTTCTTCCAGTCCAGCGTTTCTCATGATGTACTCTGCATATAAGTTAAATAAGCAGGGAGACAATATACAGCCTTGACGTACTCCTTTTCCTATTTGGAACCAGTCTGTTGTTCCATGTCCAGTTCTAACTGTTGCTTCCTGACCTGCATACAGATTTCTCAAGAGGCAGGTTAGGTGGTCTGGTATTCCCATCTCTTTCAGAATTTTCCACAGTTTATTGTGATCCACACAGTCAAAGGCTTTGGCATAGTCAATAAAGCAGAAATAGATGTTTTTCTGGAACTCTCTTGCTTTTTCCATGATCCAGCGGATGTTGGCAATTTGATCTCTGGTTCCTCTGCCTGTTCTAAAACCAGCTTGAACATCAGGGAGTTCACGGTTCACATATTGCTGAAGCCTGACTTGGAGAATTTTGAGCATTACTTTACTAGCGTGTGAGATGAGTGCAATTGTGCGGTAGTTTGAGCATTCTTTGGCATTGCCTTTCTTTGGAATTGGAATGAAAACTGACCTTTTCCAGTCCTGTGGCCACTGCTGAGTTTTCCAAATTTGCTGGCATATTGGGTGCCACACTTTCACAGCATCATCTTTCAGGATTTGAAACAGCTCCACTGGAATTCCATCACCTCCACTAGCTTTGTTTGTAGTGATGCTTTCTAAGGTCCACTTGACTTCACATTACAAGATGTCTGGCTCTAGATTAGTGATCACATCCTCATGATTTTTCTGGGTCATGAAGATCTTTTTTGTACAGTTCTTCCACGTATTCTTGCCACCTCTTCTTAATGTCTTCTGCTTCTGTTAGGTGCATACCATTTCTGTCCTTTATCGAGCCCATCTTTGCATGAAATTTTCCCTTGGTATCTCTAATGTTCTTGAACAGATCTCTAGTCTTTCCCATTCTATTGTTTTCCTCTATTTCTTTGCATTGATGGCTGAAGAAGGCTTTCTTACTATACACATGCCTGGTACTTTTATAAGTGCTTCAGATGTTTTATCATGTTTAATTAGCACAACATACAGAATATTTACTATGGACATCTACATTTTACTAGTAGGAAAACAGAAGAATAGAGATTTTAAAGTCAATTGCCTAAGGTCACATGACTAACAAACAGCAGAGATATCATTCGAATTAGGCAGTTTGATTCCAAGATTCAGGCATGTAATCACTAGGTAATGCAGTCTTATAATGACTTATCTAAAGACCCCCATCAAGAGGATAGTGACAAAGGAAGGGCTTTCAGATGGAGAGGGGTAGGAGGTCATCACACCTACAGCACTGTGCATTAAAATGTCTGTTAAAGAGAAAGTAACTTCAACTACAATCTCCACTACATTGTTGGTTTGGGGAATTTTTTTGGCTTTGATTTGTTTATTTGTTTGTGTTTAGATCACCATTTAAAACAGCCAACTAAGTCTCTGCATTAATAAACAAGCACCATACACACACACATGAACACAAAGGAATTTCTTTAAATCGGAAGCATCAGCCTTTTTTCAAGTAAGAGAACAGACCATCTGAACTCAATTTTATCCATAAAAATTTATTCAAACTACCTGAACTCCTTATCAGATAGTCTTACAATGCTATTGCCTGTCATGTTTCCAGGGTTCATAGAAGAATTATTTCTTTCTTTGCCATTGAAGTATTATCATTGCCTTAATTTGATGTTAGTCACCAGGGAGTTAGTGTCCATAAAGACATTCTAAGAGAAGAACTGATTAGAATTGTTCTTGTTCTGAAAATCACGATTAACTGTTTTTAAATGTACTGCTGCTGCTGCTGTCTTAAATGTACTAGTCATTATAAATCAGGCAATACTGTAGTGACAAATTGCCCCCATTTTCACTAGCTTATCACATTACAAGTGTGTTTATTTCTCACATATTATGCACTTAGGTTGTCTAGAGTTCTATTCCACTCAGGATCTAAGTTAGCAGAAATTTCATTATATTGTAGTTGTTCCATCTGGAATAGGGCCTCACTAAGGCAAGAGAGAATTGAAGGGTCACCTACTGGCTCTTTTGTACTTTTGCCTCAAGATGAAATACATAGACTCTGTGCCTAGTTTATTGGCTAAAACTAACACTTTGCCCTGCCTAGTCACAAGGGGTTGTTGTTCAGCTGCTAACTTGTGTCTGACTCATTTGCGTTCCCATGGACTGAAGCCCACCAGGTTCCTCTGTCCATGAGATTTCCCAGGCAAGAATACTGGAGCAGGTTGCCATTTTCTTCTCCAGGAGATCCGCCTGACTCAGAGATCAAACCCACATCTCTTGCACTGCAGGTGGATTCTTTACCACTGAGCCACTTGAGGTTGGGAATGTGTACTATTACTCCAGAAGCACAGGAGGAAAAGGAACAAGATTTGGATAAGCACTAGAATTTTCTACCATGATGCATCTGTACAGATCTCCTGCTGTACAGCTAATGAAGTTAAACCCTTCATGTAACACAACAACTGCTCTTCCTACTGCTTCTCCTATAGCTACTACTTTTGCTACTATTACTTCCACTACTGCTAATCCACTTACTACTACATCATATTCTCCACCAAGCATAGGCAGCAAATCCTATATCATATCTAAGTCCATAAAACCACCCTCCGAAATAAGTGCTATTATTTCCAGTCCACAAGGAAGAAGTCTGAAGCTCAGAACGTTTAGCATCTTGTTCAACGTAAAGAAGTGATGGATACTTTGTTCACATATAGTCTGTCCTTACTTCAAAGCATTTGCTGTTCTGTGAAATATGATCTTTCTGCAAATCTGGAAAACCAGCTAGAAATCTAAAGCAAAGTTGATGAGATAAAGCTTCCATATGCTAAGCAGAAGGAAGAAGCATCTCTCTCCCTTAAGGAACTTAAAACAGTTTATTAGATAATTAAAAATATGTAAAAGTAACTTAAGCATATTTTCTTAGTTTTCTGTACTTAGAACTAAAGAATGAGGAACACAGTTTTCTAAATATGATATGATTTCCCTCCTTCTGTACCTTTGTGAAGACTTCCATTTTCATCATAGTTTCCCACTGATGACAACTACATGCATACTGTATTTAGTGCATGTACTTTGGACACAGTGTTAGGGGCTATACATCTATCATAGTAATGCTTAAATAAACCCTAGAGAGTATATATTTTTGCCTATGTCTTATAGAAGAGGAAAGTGAGACTTAAAATATTCAAGTTACTTGGTCTAGGCTGTAAGTTATAAATGGAAGATCTGGGATTAGAATCTAGACATTTTCTGTACAGAACTCACATATTTTGAGCTATATTAGACCACTTTAACCTATGAGATGTCTCATTATCATAGGCTCAGCTAGAGGATAAACTTGTCTTGTGAAGCACCGTCTATATCCCCAGTTAGAGGTAGGTGTGCTTCCTTCTCTATCCTTACAGAGTTCTGAGGAAAAGCCACAATTTTAGCAATTATCACATTCTATTAACTGTGTACTTAATGACTATCTCACAGAAAGACTGCAGGTTCTCTGAAGAAAGCCTAGGAAAACAGGCTTTTGAGAGAAGTGGAAGGATTTACCCAGAGGTGCCCTGCCCAAACAACCACAGAGGGGGACCAGCCTCAGAGTAAATGGGCCACCCCAGGCTGCGGCTGCAGGTCAGTTTCAGGCTGTTTACGCTATGTCCTCTTTTCGGAATAGGCTCGGGCTATGAGCACAACTGGTACTGAGGAGACTTAAAGAGTTAAGTCATGAGAAGAATGGAAACAGTATCTATTTACTGCAGATGTATGTGTGTATTTGCTATATGCGGGAGCTGATGCAACAATAAATAAGGTAGTAATGGTCTGGGCCTAACAGGGTTTATAGCATTGTGAGAGGGTAGATAATAAACTAGGAAGCAGAAAGTGTGCGGTAAGTTTGAAGAAACTGAAAAGAAACCAACAGCGATTACAAGGCAAAAACATAAAAAAGATAGAAAGATAGATGTAAACAAGGTTATGTAAGAGGAAAAGGTGGTCACTTTGGAAGGTTTGGTAAGGGAAGACATCTCTAACAAGGTGGAATTTAAGTTAAATCTGAGGGATGACAAAGGACCAAATAGATAAGATCCAGAATAAATTCCAGGCAGAGTAAAAGGCCTCAAGGCGGGAAGCTCAGATTTACGCTCACAACTTCCATATACACGCACTGCCCTTAATGTCACTTTGAATTCTAGATAGCTTATTGACATTACCATTTGCATGTCTAATAAAAATTTTGAATTTCAGAAATTCTTGATTTTCACCAAAAATTTGTTTCTCCTCCTGTATTGGCAAAAATTCTACAATTCACCCACTTGTTATAGCCAAAAAGATTGAATCATTCTTTTCTATGCAAAGTAAGAAAAAAGTCATCTTGTCTCTATCTTCAAAGTACCTCCCAAATCCTTATACTTCCCATCTCTATAAAACCACACTGCCGTCAGATCTCATGTGGACAAGAGTAAATGTCTTATCTGGTCTTTCTGCAGCTACGCTTGAATTCCTACATTTTATTCTTTGCAAAGCAGCCAGTGAGTGTATATCCATTTTCTGGCCCAAATATCTATTGCCTTTATACATCACTTAGAAAAAAATTCAAAATCCTTACTATTGGCAGTCCCTTACTCCCTTTATATCTTATTTCTTACCATGCTTTTCTCTCACTTTGCTCCAGTAATTTTGACTCCTTAATGTTTTGTAAACATACTAAAAATATTCTTGTTCATTGTATAAGATTGTAAGATATACAAAGTCAGCATTTTCCATTTTGTCCATTCTGTAATCTTTAATATCTCTTATATGGAACATAAAAGTTCTCAAAAAAAATATTTGTTAAAAGAAGCTGATCAAGGGAAATGGAAGGAAGGGAGAGGGGAAGAAGGTAAAAAAGGAAAGAAGGGAGGAGAGAAGGACAAAGCAGAAAAAGGAAGAAAGAAATACAACCAAAAGGTCAGTAAATCTTCTTGAATATTCTAGAATCTCCGGGAGGTCCTGAGCTTCAAATACAAGAAGAAAGAAGAGTGGTATGAGGGGTGGAGAATGGGATTATGTAGACATGCCAGGCCTGATGGAGTTTAATGGCATTAGAAAGAAGTTCAGATTTTATTCCAAGTATAGTGGGAAATCCAGAAAGCCATTTCAAAATAAACATAAGTGAAGTACAATGAGAATGTAGCTACACAAACAAATTATTTTAAGGTACTTTCATTCTTCTTCTTTTTTTTTTTTTTGCTCTACTGACAGCCTTGAATTTCCTGTCAGCTTGACTGAACTAATCAATTTCATTTAAATGGTCAAATGATTAGGTTCAACACCTTCCCCAACAAAAGCAACTGATACAAGTACACATACGTGACCCACGTGAACGGCACTAAAATATACATGCACCAGAAGGGTTCACTGCACAGGACCTAATGCAAACAGGTGTAGTACAGCTCTTCCTTGCATTAGGGAGACTTGTGGACTTAGGAAGACCTATGGACTTAGCAAGGCTGCAGCAGAGTCCAGCCCATCTCTAACTGGGTGACATTAGTCACATACCCTGTAACTCTGAGCTTCAGTGCACTTATCATTAAAGAGGGAGCAATCAAACTTGCATTTCAACCTTACTATGACTATTAAGTAAAATAGGATACAAAAGGACTTGGGACATAGTAGGTCTCTTATTATTTCACAGCCAGCTAAGGGAAGAGAGGGGTCTTAATCACTGAGTCCCTCCTTAAAGAACAAATTGTACCTATTGACCTGCTTCTGCTTGGCGAACTTCCACCATCTCTGAATGACAAGCCGTAGAAACAGAGTGTTCTTCCTTCATTACAGTTATTGTAGGGATGTGCAACAGTTAGAACTGGACATGGAACAACAGATTGGTTCCAAATAGGAAAAGGAGTACATCAAGGCTGTATACTGTCACCCTGCTTATTTAACTTCTATGCAGAGTACATCATGAGAAATGCTGGGCTGGAAGAAGCACAAGCTGGAATCAAGATTGCCGGGAGAAATATCAGTCACCTCAGATATGCAGATGACACCACCCTTATGGCAGAAAGTGAAGAGGAACTAAAAAGCCTCTTGATGAAAGTGAAAGAGGAGAGCGAAAAAGTTGGCTTAAAGCTCAACATTCAGAAAACGAAGATCATGGCATCCGGTCCCATCACTTCATGGGAAATAGATGGGGAAACAGTGGAAACAGTGTCAGACTTTATTTTGGGAAGCTCCAAAATCACTGCAGATGGTGACTGCAGCCATGAAATTACAAGATGTTTACTCCTGGGAAGGAAAGTTATGACCAACCTAGATAGCATATTTAAAAGCAGAGACACTACTTTGCCAACAAAGGTCCTTCTAGTCAAGGCTATGGTTTTTCCAGTGGTCATGTATGGATGTGAGAG
>SJYX01019741.1:38726-106546 GCA_006410675.1 Oreotragus oreotragus | reverse complement strand
CGTCATTTCATTTTTTTGTTGCTTGGGAGTAGGTTTTACATGTCCTATAAAGTTAATTATGTATTTCAAATCATGGTGTTGTTTAGTTGCTAAATTGTGTCTGACTTTTTGCAACCACATGGACTGTAGCCTACCAGGATCCTTTGTCTATGGGATCTCCCAGGCAAGAATACTGAAGTGGCTTGCCATTTCTTTCCCCAAGCGATCTTCCTAACCCAGGGATCAAACCCACATCTCCTGCATTGGCAGGTGAGTTTTTTATCACTGAGCCACCAAGGAAGCCTTTCAAATCATGCATATGTTTAACAATACCGTTTTCTGCTTGACCACATTCTTAAGGAATGTATTTAGTCCTAACTATATCTGTAAATTTATCCTCATATGTCCATTATCTGTTTCTTCATATTTATTTGAAATCATTAAGTGTGTACATGCACATGATTATTTGTGGGTTATGCATTCTTTTTAACAGTAGAAAATAGTGTTCCTTGTACAAAATAAATTTCCCTTAAATTGTTATTAATATTGTTGTACCACTTGTTTTGATTATAATTTTCCTGGCATATTTTTCTCCAAATCTTTGATTTCAACATACTTGGGTTATATTGTTTTCTGTATATCCTACCAANAGTGTGTACATGCACATGATTATTTGTGGGTTATGCATTCTTTTTAACAGTAGAAAATAGTGTTCCTTGTACAAAATAAATTTCCCTTAAATTGTTATTAATATTGTTGTACCACTTGTTTTGATTATAATTTTCCTGGCATATTTTTCTCCAAATCTTTGATTTCAACATACTTGGGTTATATTGTTTTCTGTATATCCTACCAAATTACTCTCATATTATTTCATGGGAATTATTCTGTACCCTTGTGCTATTTCACCTTGCCTGGCACATACTGTGCATGTGAACTATGCAAGATAAGAAAAGAAATGATCGTTATGTGACTGTCTGTTTAAACACAAGATGCGTTCAGTTTGGGTCTGAGACAGATCATGATGAGTGAACACAACTCCTTGCACTGTGTTCAGTCATTAGGTCACTTCAGATGGTACGACTTGTTAGGATGCTGTCTTTTTATTCACTTTTCCCTGGGTTTCCCTCCCAATTCTGAGCTGTCCACAAAGAAAGATACGAACTGTCCTAAGCTTGGTATGGGACATATGTATATCAATGTAATCCATTTCTGGTTTTGTAATTATGCATAGACNGCTGTCTTTTTATTCACTTTTCCCTGGGTTTCCCTCCCAATTCTGAGCTGTCCACAAAGAAAGATACGAACTGTCCTAAGCTTGGTATGGGATATATGTATATCAATGTAATCCATTTCTGGTTTTGTAATTATGCATAGACTGCGTAAGATAACACTCTGAGCTTCAACTCCCTCACTGATCAAATGGAATGTCCCCCACGACTTTATGACATTGCTCTTTAGATTAAATGGAATACCACGTTTCAAGCACCTCAAGAGGCACAAGGCATGGAGTTGATATTCCATGTAGCATTGTTTACACAGCAGATAGTAATTAAATGCTTGAGCTTCAACTCCCTCACTGATCAAATGGAATGTCCCCCACGACTTTATGACATTGCTCTTTAGATTAAATGGAATACCACGTTTCAAGCACCTCAAGAGGCACAAGGCATGGAGTTGATATTCCATGTAGCATTGTTTACACAGCAGATAGTAATTAAATGCGTGTGAAATGATGTTGAGCTACTTGGCCAAAAAACTATTTCTAAAAGCACATAAGGGGGTTCCCTGTTGGCTCAGAGGTAAAGAATCCACCTGCTAATGAAGGAGACAGGGTTCAATCCCTGGTCTGGGAAGATCCCACATGCTGCGGGGCAACTAAGCCCATGCCCCACCACTATGCAGCCTGTGCTTTCGAGCCCAGGAGCCATAACTACTCAGCACACCTGCCCTAGAGCCCATGCCGCGGCGAGAGACCGCCGCGCTGAGAGGCAGACCGCCGCGGCGAGAGACCGCAGCAATAGAAGTCCACACCTCAGCCAGAGAGCAGTCCCTGCTCCCCAACTCTAGAGANGTCTTCAGGAGTGTGATTTTACTATGTTATTGATCAGAGCAGAACAGGAAGATGCTCCCTATTGAAAACACATAACCAAAAGCAAGAAAATAAGATATATGCACAGGTTTTCTATTCGTCTAATGGACTCCCCATCTATTATATTAGCACTACCTTGACTTAGTTTGCATGTGTTGTCATTTCATTTTTTTGTTGCCTGGGAGTAGGTTTTACATGTCCTATAAAGTTAATTATGTATTTCAAATCATGGTGTTGTTTAGTTGCTAAATTGTGTCTGACTTTTTGCAACCACATGGACTGTAGCCTACCAGGATCCTTTGTCTATGGGATCTCCCAGGCAAGAATACTGAAGTGGCTTGCCATTTCCTTCCCCAAGCGATCTTCCTAACCCAGGGATCAAACCCACATCTCCTGCATTGGCAGGTGAGTTTTTTTTATCACTGAGCCACCAAGGAAGCCTTTCAAATCATGCATACGTTTAACAATACCGTTTTCTGCTTGACCACATTCCCAAGGAATGTATTTAGTCCTAACTATATCTTTAAATTTATCCTCATATGTCCATTATCTGTTTCTTCATATTTATTTGAAATCATTAAGTGTGTACATGCACATGATTATTTGTGGGTTATGCATTCTTTTTAACAGTAGAAAATAGTGTTCCTTGTACAAAATAAATTTCCCTTAAATTGTTATTAATATTGTTGTACCACTTGTTTTGATTATAATTTTCCTGGCATATTTTTCTCCAAATCTTTGATTTCAACATACTTGGGTTATATTGTTTTCTGTATATCCTACCAAATTACTCTCATATTATTTCATGGGAATTATTCTGTACCCTTGTGCTATTTCACCTTGCCTGGCACATACTGTGCATGTGAACTATGCAAGATAAGAAAAGAAATGATCGTTATGTGACTGTCTGTTTAAACACAAGATGCGTTCAGTTTGGGTCTGAGACAGATCATGATGAGTGAACACAACTCCTTGCACTGTGTTCAGTCATTAGGTCACTTCAGCTGGTATGACTTGTTAGGATGCTGTCTTTTTATTCACTTTTCCCTGGGTTTCCCTCCCAATTCTGAGCTGTCCACAAAGAAAGATACGAACTGTCCTAAGCTTGGTATGGGACATATGTATATCAATGTAATCCATTTCTGGTTTTGTAATTATGCATAGACTGCGTAAGAGAACACTCTGAGCTTCAACTCCCTCACTGATCAAATGGAATGTCCCCCATGACTTTATGACATTGCTCGTTAGATTAAATGGAATACCACGTTTCGAGCACCTCAAGAGGCACAAGGCATGGAGTTGATGTTTCATGTAGCATCGTTTACACAGCAGATAGTAATTAAATGCGTGTGAAATGATGTTGAGCTACTTGGCCAAAAAACTATTTCTAAAAGCACATAAGGGGGTTCCCTGTTGGCTCAGAGGTAAAGAATCCACCTGCTAATGAAGGAGACAGGGTTCAATCCCTGGTCTGGGAAGATCCCACATGCGAGAGACCGCAGCAATAGAAGTCCACACCTCAGCCAGAGAGCAGTCCCTGCTCCCCAACTCTAGAGAAAGCCTGCACAGTAACAAAGGCCCAGCACAGTCAGAAAAAGTAAACAAATTAAATTATATTTAAAAAGCACATAATTTTAATATTAATTACATGAACATCTTAGACCTCTTTCTTCCTCTTTTTATCCTTAGGGAATAGATTTCATAAACATCAATCTCTTCAGTCAGATCAAAGATAGAGTAAGAAAAAAAAAAAAACTCACAATGATTTTTTTTTTTCTTCTCAAGTGATACAGCTAATTCCACAAAGGCATCGTTTCTCAAAACAAACAAACAAGCAAAAGAGACGTTTAGTTAGTTTAGGATTGCTCTGTCCTGTCCACCACCCACAAATGTCACTTACAGCACAATCCCTTACTGTCTGTATCATTCATAGAAACGTCCCAGAGGGAAAACAAAGCAACAGAAATATAATATTATTAAAGAAGGCAGATCTCCTTCTTTCTTACTTTCTTCCCTTCTCTTTCTTTCCTTTTCTCCCTCTCTCTCCTTTTCTTACCTTCCTACTAACAGTCATTTATGCCAAGACCATTGCTAGAATGGGTGCAGGAAAAGCTGAATTTTTGAGCCACTGTGGTGGCCTAGAACTTAAAATGTTTAGACAAGGGGAAGAATCTGATCCTGAAACAGTTCTTAGATTACTTATCAGGGCCAACAATTGGCAAAGTCACATATTCAGCAATGTGTGTTTTCAACGTTCTCACACTTCCCTCCTGGGAATTGCCATCTGACACATTCTCAGCCACGCCCAAAATTCCTGTACATGCATGTGTTCTGAAGTCAAGAGACTTAGATTTATTGACATATATACACTACCGATACTCTGTATAAAATAGATAACCAATGAGAACCCACTGTATACCTAGGAGAACTCTGCTCAGTGCCCTGTGGTGACCTAAATGGGAAGGAAGTCCAAAACAGAGAGGATATATGTACAGGTATAGTTGGTTCACTTTGCTGTAGAGTCAAAACTAATGCAATATCGTAAAGCAACCATACTTCAATAAAATTTAATTTTTAAAACAGAGACTTAGGCTTAAAACCTGCCATCACTGTGCACTCTGAAAACCTTGTGCTGGATTAATTCAAACTTTTTAAGCCTTAGTTTCCCATCTATAAAATTAGGGTAGGTACTTTTTTCCCACCTCTCATTAAGGGCTGTGAAAGTATAATTTCCAAAACATGAAAAAATATGCCTCGCATATAAACATATAATGAAAACATGTCAAAGACATATTTCACTCATTAATGAGGGCCACAGCAAGATGCTAAAACTAGTTCCAAGGCAGAAATAGAGAAACTGAGTACATGCAGACACTGAAAGAGGGAATGTTGGAGTGACAGAACCACAGGGCATTAAATTCATGAGCTTTATAGATGTCTTTTCTACAGTACAGAAGTAATTTGCATGTGTACCAGAAAAACCCATCTCAAAACATATAATTTTACAGAGTCACGGTTCTAATAAACAGCAAATTGTATGTCAGTCAGAAGTGCATTCACTGAGGGGAACTAAATGATTCTTAGACAGACCTGTGAGACAATACTCCAATATAATTTTGAGAAGACATTGAATCATCTTTTTCCAAATCTTTTCCACATTTTGGATAATATTTCTTAGTAGCATAAAATATTTTGTTAAAATTCTTAAAAGTTGTTATATTTTTCAGATGCTCATGATTGCTACAATTGCTGCAACTACTATCAACACAACCATTATTTATTTTGAAGGAGCTTATATGCCCAGTGAAAGTGAAAGTGTTAGCCGCTCAGTTGTGTCCGACTCTTTGCCATCCTATGGGCTATATGGCCAGAAGTATACCACATATATTATAAATTTGTAAATATATAATATTTTCCTTTTTTTCCCCCTCATTGTTCTAAGTTACACAGACACAGGAGTGAAGGAAAAGTTTTTCAAGGCTTTAAGAAATTTTAAGATAGAATGGGAAGTGCAGGAAAACATAGAGACTATTGTATAAGTTACATACATTGTTAAGGTATAAAGGAGCAGACAAATTTGTCTAACTCTGCCCAGGGGAATCAAACATCTCTATGGATAAATTCTTGCTTCCCATGTGTAGCCAGGCAACCAATGGTCTGGTGACTAAGACGCTAGCTGAAGAATAATGAGGAATGAACTAACTCATCACCCACACGTGGAGAACTGAAAATAGTAGTTTACTGTGGCTAAAGCACAGAGGGTGAGGAGAGATGACAATGGGAGGGAAGATGTGGTCAACTTAAAAAGTTATCTTTTCAATTCACAGGAGTTGCAAACAGATGGCAAATGTTTGCATCACAGGGAAAGAGGAATGAACAAGGATCAAGATACCTGCACTCTAGAACCTATTCAAGTCTATGGCTAACAGTAATCATTTGAAAAGTTACTTTATTTGGTGGTCTGAATTATCTGTTTGTAAAATGAAGGCTGCTACCCTGTGTACTGAGCTAAATCCCATAGATTTGATGACTTCCATAGCAGCTGAAAACTCTGGGAAGTGAATTGTGAGACAGGATTATTAAGCAGTGTCCTCAAGATCAAAACCTTTCCAAGGGAGGTGAAGGAAGCAACAGGTGACTGAGGGGGAGGGGGAAGGAAGCAAGAGGGGGAATAGCTGAGCTGTGAAGCATGGCCAAGAGACATACTGGCCAACCTCATGGGGAAATTCGAAGCTAGTATGGTCCTTTCAAAGTAGCCTCAAGTTGGGTGGCAAGTATGCCTGCTAAGTCGATTTAGTCGTGTCTGACTCTTTGTGACCCCATGGATTGCAGCATGCCAGGCTTCCCTGTCCTTCACCATCTCTTGGAGTTTGCTCAAATTCTTGCCCAAGAGTCGGTGATGCCATCCAACCATCTCATCCTCTGTCATCCCCTTCTTCTCCTGCCTTCAATCTTTCCNGTGACCCCATGGATTGCAGCATGCCAGGCTTCCCTGTCCTTCACCATCTCTTGGAGTTTGCTCAAATTCTTGCCCAAGAGTCGGTGATGCCATCCAACCATCTCATCCTCTGTCATCCCCTTCTTCTCCTGCCTTCAATCTTTCCCAGCATCAGGGTCTTTACGGGACATACTTTACAGATTCTCAAACTGGCCCTAAAAGCACACTCTGTCCCCAGCACCACTACTCTGACCTACTTACCCCATGTCCTCAGCTTAGATGCCGCTTCTCTCTGGATATCTCTGGCGACATGCTGGGCGCAGATTAAGTTCTCCACTTGAGCACCTCTGTTTCAGTCATTCTTCCTTCATGCATCGGACTCCCTTTTAAACTGTAAGTGACTTGAAGTTGTTTGATGGGACTTCCAATACCTCATAGCTCACAGGAGTTACATAATGATAAAGATGTAGAATGGATTTTGGATGAAAAAAAAAGTTTAACTGAATACATGAATTTCAGAGATGATAAATTAGAGCCAGAATATGGGTATTTTAACCCATGGAAATCGTCTTGAAAAATTAGAAGATACAATGTACCATGAGAAACTGGGATGAGAAGATATGGTTTGACATAGAGGGCTTTCTTTGTCAAGAGAGCTTCTGTCAAAAGTGAAGGCGGAACTAACTTCACAGCTCTCTGGAGAAGGAGAGAGTACCATGACTCATGGTTGCTTTTAGAACTCTCTTAGTAGAATCTTCTAACTTTAAGGTCTGATTTCTTGTACCCTTTGATTGTTGATCTCTTTAGGCTTCAGAAGTCAAAGGAAAGGAGAAATATAAAAGCCTTCCCGCATGTGTCCACCATTTTCCAACCTGTATCAGCAACGTTTAAATCAGTACTCTCTGCAAAGCTGTTAAAATGCCTCTATTTCTGGCCCTTCAGATTTTCTGACCACTAAGGCTTACTTGTGGGATAATGGCTAACGGTATTTTACAGCAGTGCATCTTTCAGTCAAATGCTTTCACATTTTTAATCCCCTTTATCATTAAAACAACACAGTGTGGGATCTCTCAGTGCTCATCCTTTTCGGAAAGCGCAAGAGGCTCAGAGAGGCCAAAAAGTTGCTTAAGGTCACACAGTAGGGTAGAATCAGGTGGCAGACCCAGTTCTTTGAAGTCTTGAAAGTGTTCTTTCAATACCTTCCCTAACATGTGGGCTCTAATCCCATCATTAGAGATATATTTACTTGGTACTTAAAGGCTTTCAGTGTACCAAGAATCAAATGATAAATATCTTTAAGAGGAAAACAGGTATCTAGTGCATTAAGTGGGAAAAAAATAAAAAAGCAGCATAGTGTTTACTGGTTTAAAATTGCCATCTCCTATACTTTTTTTAAAAAATGCAAAAGGTCCATTATTATCCTCATTTTACAGATAAGAAAAACCAAAGCTCCATTGGGTCCAGCTACTTGTTCAAGGTCCACAAGCAATTTTGGGAAAACTGTCATTTGAACTCAGTTCCTTCTGGCTCCAAAGTCTCTCATCTTAATATTATACCCTCCATTACATTCCCATAACCTCCAGATTTCAGACTTTCATTCTTCTTCACTCTTAGAAAATAGGATCAACATGTTTAAATCTGTCTAAATTGCTCTGGTCCCTTGTGAGAACCAAAGCGTTAGTCCCCACCTGCCATTCTGAGTGAGACTGCTAGATCCAGAGCTATGCATCATTTAAGATCATTAGTGTAAAATCAATAGCTGCAGGAAATAATTGCAGCTATCCCTGCGACCTTGCCCCCTGTGGTTCTTCATCCTTGAAGGTTATCTAATTAAAGTCCAAGCGAGACGGGTTAGCTCTGGAGTTGTGCACAAAGTGGAATCGACACGACACCGGAGGGAAACAGCTTCACGCCCAGCATGGCAATGTGTGGCCGCGACTGGGAGGGCCTTCTGGTACTTAGAGCCAGAGGGCAAGGTCCTGCAAAAAGGCACTGCCTTGCAAGCGGTTCGAGTATCCTTGCCTTGGGGAGAAATGAGCTGTATAGTGCACGCGTGGAGTTACTATTTAGTAACTGTCAATGGGGATATCCATTGGGAAGCTGTGTGGTAGTTGCTCAGTTATGTCCAAATCATTGTGACCCCATGGACTGTAGCCGGCCAGGCTCCTCTGCCCATGAAATCTTTCAGGCAAGAATACTTGCAAAGAGAGGTTTGCTGTTTTCTTCTCCAGGGGATCTTCTCGACCCAGGGATTGAACCCAGGTCTCCTGCATTGCAGGCAGTTTCTTTACCGTCTGAGCCACCAGGGAAGCCTGTATGTTAAATAACAATTAACAGTGTTGAATATGCTATCAACCCTAAACCTTCAGAAGATCACATTTGAGTGGCAGTAAATGGCTCAATAACTAAGCCAAACGTCTCCTGGATTGATAGCTCTGTAAGCACATTAGCAGAATCTGTCTTCCAGTTAACTGGATTCTGCAAAATCAGGTAAACGGGGGGACTGCTGCTGCTGCCGCTAAGTTGCTTCAGTCGTGTCCAACTCTGTGCGACCCCATAGACGGCAGCTCACCAGGCTCCCCCGTCCCTGGGATTCTCCAGGCAAGAACACTGGAGTGGGTTGCAGGGAGAAGTTAAACCTGAGTTTTTGTCCTGTGTCATCTCCCTTCTGGATTCAGGTCATAGCACTTGCCCTTCAGCATCACCAGCTCCCACACTGCCATGGTTCATAATTCCTCTGGCAATTCTTGATGTTTCTTATATTTCCAGACCAATCTCTTCCCCTTAAATTTATGCTGCTAATGCCTTTAAAGGAGATCAGCCCTGGGATTGCTTTGGAAGGAATGATGCTAAAGCTAAAACTCTAGTACTCTGGCCACCTCATGCGAAGAGTTGACTCATTGGAAAAGACTCTGATGCTGGGAGGGATTGGGGGCAGGAGGAGAAGGGGACGACAGAGGATGAGATGGCTGGATGGCATCACTGACTCGATGGACGTGAGTCTGAGTGAACTCCAGGAGATGGTGATGAGCAGGGAGTCCTGGCATGCTGCGATTCATGGGGTCACAAAGAGTCGGACATGACTGAGCGACTGAACTGAACTGTGTGCCTTTAAAAATATTTTATCTCATAACATTATGGTACCTCTGTTTTTCTAATAGAAACTCATAGGGATCCTAGAAATAGAGGCAGAAGAACAGAATTTTAAGGATGGTGTTGTAGCCACGTGTTCCAGGAAACTCACTCAGAAGGACAATGCAGATAGTGGAGTGCAGTTTATTACACCGGTAGGCCCAAGGCAGAGTCTCCTCTTAGCCAAGGACCCCAACCAGTTTTTGTGAAAACATTTTATACCTTAAGTGTACATGCCCAAACCCACCTCCCCAAATTCCCTGAAACTAGTCTGAACAAAAGAAAAGAAAGATACAATCAAAGTTAACCCATGATTCATATGCCTTAAGCCTAGGTAGTTAACAGTGGACAATTATCAATAGGCCTGTGGTCAAACCCCAATAAGCATAATAGAATTGATGATTCTATTCAGTTACACAGGTAATTAGGGTATTCTTTTAGGCAAAGGAGAGTCTAGGTATGAGTCCTGGGGCTCTTCCTTCCAGGGGCCTGGTTTTCCAGTTGGTATATCGTTTCCATGGATACTGGGCATATAGTTCAAAGTCCACAGTCCGGCCCAAGATGGAGTCCAGTTCTCCAGATGGAGCCTGTACTGTCTGTTTCCTCCTTCAGTGGGAATCCATAGCTGGTTCTCTGATGGGTTAGATTTAAAGGCACTTATAACACGTAGCAGTAAATGAAGTGTTGGGAGTTGATCGCAAACAAAACAGTCATTTTAATTATTCACCTGTAGCTACCTGGAATCAAAAGTCTATAAAACAAAAGACTTTTAGAGACCTTAAAACAATTTAGTACAAATAAAAAGTATAAAATCTAAGAAGCTGATTTACTTATGGGTTTGCCAGACCAGGTTTAAATTCTCAGCTTCGTTTTTGTTTGTTTTCAGAAACCACAAAGCTTTTATAGCTAGAGGGAAGGGTTTGCAGAATAGTGGAACAAGAACCTCTATAAATCTGTTTCTCCATAGAAGCAAAGACAAAATGCTGGTAAAATTGTCCAAATCAACTTTTTCAGAACTCTGGGTATTAACAAAAAGATGGCAACAATCTAAAGAGCATTTATCCTAAAAAACCTGCTGAACTGTAGTCAGAACAGTGGAGGCTTCAGTTCAGTTCAGTTCAGTTGCTCAGTCGTGTCCGACTCTGCAACCCCATGAATTCTGACACTGTTTCCACTGTTTCCTCATCTATTTCCTATGAAGTGATTGGGACATTCTAATCTGGCCTAATGTCATCCCTCTATCCCCAGCTCCATGGCATTCTCAAAAACAGGAGTCTTGCAGGCACAGACTGGGTTTGGATCACCTCAAAAAGTTTCAGCTTCAAAGCATCATTACTATTTTATACATCTCATGGCTTCCTAGCAGAGCCCCATTCACAAGGCATTGTCATTATTTGACCTCACTCAAAGCTCACTCAGTAGGAAAGATATTCTACCCACTAGCCATATTGCAGAATGCAGAGCAAAAAGCAAATCCTAATGGCAAGGAATAAAAACCCATGGCTTTGTTTTTATTTATTTGATTTGAGCTGGGCAGTTGGCAGCTGGTTTAACACACAGGATGTAAACTTCAGAAGAACTTACCGAGTTGGAAATTCAAGCAGGTGAGAGGTTCCAGAAAAAGAAAGAAGCAATGCATGGAGCAGTTCTATGTAGAAAGGAGATAGGAACTTTGCTCTAGCCCATGTTTTTTTGAGATATGGATGCTAGGATTTGGGACTTAAGATTGTAGTCTGAGGATAATAGTGTCTAGAGAACTGAGTTTAAGCCTCGGGGTTAAGAGAGAGGAAATGCCAGATTCCTGGGCATAAAGAAAGGATGATGGCAGGGGGTACCCAGGGAGGCTGCTGCTGCTGCTGCTGCTCGGTAATACTTGTCACTATGGCCAGAGAAATGGAAAAGGGCAGTTGCCCAACCTCCGAGGCAAATCGGGTAAAGACAAAGGAAGTTTTCTAAGAGGTGATTCAGTCTACTTAGGCTTGAGATGTTTATGTGGAAGATGGACAAGCAGTTACAGAAGTAGTCAGCAGGTGCCTGGGCTTCCCTGGGGGCTCAGTTGGTAAAGAATCCGCCTGCAATGTGGGAGACCTGGGTTCCATTCCTGAGTTGGGAAGATCTCCCTTCTGGAGAAGGGGACGGCTACCCACTCCAGTATTCTGGCCTGGAGAATTCCATGGACTGTATAGTCCACGGGGTCACGAGGAGTCAGACACAACTGTGCAACTTTCACTTTCACTTATTCACTGTGCATTCTTTATAGTTAATCACTGTGGAAATAGAACAGGACTGAGACAGAGATTATGATACAAAAAATGATGTGCCCACGTGCTTAATTTGCTTTAGTCCTGTCTGATTCTTTGCAAGCCATGGACTGTAGCCCGCTGGGCTCCTGTGTGCCTGGGAGTCTCCAGGCAAGAATACTGGAATGGGTTGGAAGCCCTTCTCCAGAAGATCTTTCCAACCTGTGGTCTCCTGCATTGGCAGGCAGATTCTTTACTGCTAGAGCCACCGGGGAAGCCCATAAAAGAGGTGGTGAATGTTACTCATCAAATGATAGAAAAGTATACAGGTTCAGCAGAGCCAACTGGTGAGACTGCATTTAGATGTTGACTGCCTGAAGGTTTTTTGTGTTGCTTTAGGTTTGGTGTCATTCAGACAAAATAAATGTCAGTTGGTCAGCGTGGTCTGTGTGGCTATATGACTACAACCATTGTGGATTTTTAAATTTCTAATATGTTTTTTGTAAGAACTAAGCTATAGATTTGCAATCTCCTTGGACCCATTTCAAGTTAGGTCTTTGGGCACTGGAAGTGAGCTTCCTCTGAGATTTTAATCGACCACAAAATGTACCATCCCTTCCAATGCTAATGGAACTCAGCTGTGTCTACAGAGTATCATTTAGCCAGGCTCAAAAACCCAGGTTTAGGAAGTTTCATAATTATGTGCTCATATATCCGGCTTTTGTTTTAACCTTAGTGATTTTTCATTTTAAGATAAATTTGCATGATTTATAGAAAAGATAGCAGATTCAGAGGAAAGTGTATTAAAACCCTACATATAGTCCACAATCAGAATGAGCTCAGAGTATGTTCCATACTTGCAGTTTGTCTTATTCCCTTTATTCTATATTTGCAATAGCTTCATAAATAGCATATATAAGGGGATAAGTGAATAACAGGATGAATGATTTAAAAATGGATGAGTCAATATTTTGGCCCATTTTGTTCATACTACATTTTCTGCAGAATACTTGTTTTCCTTTCATTTTTATTTTTTACATAGTTGCAATTATACTATGTAAACAATATTGCTTCCTTCCTTTTCCACTTAAAAACTAATACTCAACTATATAATATTGATGCATGCTCAAGCCCATCTGACTCTTTGCAACCCCATGGACTGTAGCCCACCAAGTTGCTCTGTCTATGGAATTTTCCAGGCAAGACTACTGAGTTGCCATTTTCTATTCCAAGGGGTCATCCAGGCCCAGGGATTGAACCCATATCTCCTGTGTCTCCTGCACTACAGGTAGATTTGTTATCACTGAGCCAACTGGGAACAGTATATTGTACAACATACTTCTATAAATATATGAGTTTAAATAGCTGTATAATTGTTAGTTGAGTGATTGGTTAGTTTAATTCACCAATATTCTCTTTTTAGGCCTTGAGGATATTTTCCATTATTTCTTATAACAAATAGCCTTACCAAGAACACTTTTATTCATAAACACAAATACCATAGTGAATATGTGACATAATGTTGTGAACGTATTGTCCCTTCAAGCACACTCTTCACACCTCACCTGTAGACACGAT
The DNA here is from genome assembly GCA_006410675.1 of Oreotragus oreotragus. Lineage (NCBI taxonomy): Eukaryota > Metazoa > Chordata > Mammalia > Artiodactyla > Bovidae > Oreotragus > Oreotragus oreotragus. The sequence goes on along the minus strand of SJYX01019741.1, from coordinate 93,087 downwards.
ACCTTTTTCTAAATCTAAGTTTTATTTTGGTGGAAAAAGGATGAAGTCTTAACTTTTGCCTCAAGGAGCATTTTATTTGGTTTGTTTTTGTGTGTATTTGAGGAAAGTGTTCAACTGTTTTTGCATATAGAACACCCAGAGGCCATTAACATGCTCTAGACATTGCTATAAGGCTAAACTTTAGACAAACAGCTTTTCCGATATACCTGTCTGACTTCTAGAGAGGAAATTACTCAATCAGGTGACAGACAAGGTAAAAGGCAGGTATTATTCCAGTCAGTACATTTCATACGTGTATTGGTACGCTCATTTGTCAAGTAAGGAATAAATGTCGGACACCATCCCCTCCAACTAATGTTTCAAAAAGTTCACCCTCTAAACAGATGTCTGAAAAACTTAATCTCACTGACTCCCATGTTTTTATGCCATTTGCAGTAAACCACTCTTCATAGTAGAGAGACCTTTATGCACTGATCATGCAACATGGCATGCTTGCAGGCAGCTCATCTACTGGTATTATATCTGTTTGCCTTTTAATGCTGTTCATGCGGTTCTTGAGGGGGAAAAAAAAAAAACCTCTGTATGGCATTCAGTTCAGTTCAGTTCAGTCACTCAGTCGTGTCCAACTCTTTGCGACCCCATGAATCGCAGCACGCCAGGCCTCCCTATCCATCACCATCTCCCGGAGTTCACTCAGACTCACGTCCAACGAGTCCGTGATGCCATCCAGCCATCTCATCCTCGGTCGTCCCCTTCTCCTCCTGCCCCCAATCCCTCCCAGCATCAGAGTCTTTTCCAATGAGTCAGCTCTTCGCATGAGGTGGCCAAAGTACTGGACTTTCAGCTTCAGCATCATTCCTTCCAAAGAAATCCCAGGGTTGATCTCCTTCAGAATGGACTGGCTGGATCTCCCTGCAGTCCAAGGGACTCTCAAGAGTCTTCTCTAACACCACAGTTCAAAAGCATTAGTCTATTGATAATTGCCAAGAGAATCCCATGAACAGTATGAAAAGGCAAAAAGATATAATTACACTGAGTTATACAAGCCCCTTCGCCATGACAAGGCTATGATCCATGAAGGGGACTATTTGATCTTCATCCAAACATTATACCTGATTCCCCAAATAGGCACAAAGTAGCTGAGTTTAAATATTTTGGATTAGTATAAGCCAAATTGCTTTATATTTATTTCTGTTATTAAATACAATTAAGTGTAAATAATGTGTTAACCAATATTACTTTTATAATAAAATTGACTGGTTTGTGAAAGCAAAGTTATAAAAAAATGAAGTAAAGATTTTGATATAAATCTAAAGCAATTGGCCAGTAGGTCACATGAAGGAGTGGGACGCAAACTGAGCAAATGTGATGTAACTTTTCGGATAATTTCTAAACTCACTACTCCTGCTTCTTAAGTATACAGCTTGTCTTTTTTGTAATACGTTCCATGGTTTTCTGAAGCCCTATTTTACTTGTCTGTCTGTCCCAGTAGACAGTGAGGTCCCCGAGGAAAATAGTTTTGCATTTTTTATTTCTATACCTGCATGATTTAGCCCAAAGTTAAAAAAAACAAAAACAAAAACCTTGATAAATCTAGGCCTATTAAAGAAATTTAACATTGACTGATATCAGTGGTGCAAAACAGCTTACAAGAAGAGTAGATGACATTCAGGTACAAACATCAATTTGGCACAAAACTGAGATGCAGCCACTAGGTGATCAGACGGAGTAAAAGAGTTATGCTAGATAAATTTCCTTGTAAGCACTGGAACACCTTTTACCATCTTGCTTTCAAAAATGAAACAGAAAATCAAATATAGTGACATTTATTAATTATGATATTAGGAGTACAGAATTAAACAGCAACTAAATTATGAAGTGCAAAAAAATATGTAAGATTTCCCTTTAATTATCAACCATCCACATTAAGCAAATATTAGATTTTAATTAGTAGTCAAATTTTAAAATGAATGCATTCTTTAATTAAAAGAAAAACCTCCTTTAATACAAATTATATTTCCACATTTAAGGAACTAAAATGAAAAAAAACTCAAGGCTAAGCTTCTTGCAAGAGCATAGAGTACATAAAAGACAATGAGAAAGGAGCATCTTATAACAGACATACATAAAAGGAGCAAATACGGTTGTAAGCAGCTTAGAGTCTGTCTACATTTAAGAACTTTGTTGCTTTCATTTGCAAGATTATTTTCCTTCCAAGGCTAATGCTTTCTTATAGAGAGTATTTTACTTTTCTTTTCTTTTCTTTTCTTTTTACGAGGGGTTGTGATGGATAAGCTGGGGTTTAGGGCTGGTTGTGCTTTATTGGAACTAGAATCTGACAATCTTATTCTTAAGCTAGACCTCTCAAAGACTACCCATCTCAGTTCTTTACAGCCATGCAGCCAAGTCATAAACCTTCCCCCAACTTTCAAAGAGCATTTGTAAACTCTGTCTCTGTTCTTGGCAAATACCATGGATCCTCATATTTTGAAGCCACCTTTCTTCCTCACTAATTCTTTCATTACTCCATCTATGATTGATTCACCTTTGAACTTGGCCTTTTGGCCAACAATCACCAGTTTCCAAGGGCTCACTTAAGGCTTGAATCTGAATCTCCAACTTTTCCTCTATGACTCTTTTTTTTTTTTTTTTTAAGTTTCCACAGGTGGGAACCAGAGATAAACTAGCAAAATGGTACAAATTTCAAAAGAAGAAGTTGTTGTTGTTTTTAACATTCCATAAAAATTTTATTTCATCTTGAAAAATTTGTGATAGTCTAGAAAATTTTCCCTCTGGAAGTAAATAAAGATACAATATCATAAGTGGGCCCTAGGAAGCATCACTACGAACAAAGCTAGTGGAGGTGATGGAATTCCAGTTGACCTATTTCAAATCCTAAAATATGATGCTCTGAAAGTGCTGCACTCAATAGACCAGCAAATTTGGAAAACTCAGCAAAACTCCACAGGACTGGAAAAGGTCAATTTTCACTCCAATCCCAAAGAAAGGCAATGCCAAGGAATCTTCAAACTACTGCATAACTGCACTCATCTCAAACACTAGCAAAGTAATGCTCAAAATTCTCCAAGCCAGACTTTAGTGATACATGAACAGTGAACTTCCAGATGTTCAAGCCGGTTTTAGAAAAGCCAGAGGAACCAGAGATCAAATTGCCAACATCCATTGGATCGTCAAAAAAGCATGAGAGTTTCAGAAAAACATCCACTTCTGCTTTGTAATATGCTGTCAGATTGGTCATAGCTTTTCTTCCAGGAACAAGCTTCTTTTAATTTCGTAGCTGCAGTCACCATCGCAATGATTTTGGAGCCCTTGGTGGCTTAGAGGGTAAAATGCCTCCCTGCAATGGTGGAGACCTGGGTTCAATCCCTGGGTCAGGAAGATCCCCCGGAGAAGGAAATGGCAACCTACTCCAGTAGTCTTGCCTGGAAAACTCCATGAATGGGGGAGCTTGGTAGGTTACAGTCCATGGGGGTCACAAAGAGTCGGACACGACTGAGCGACTTCATTTTCCTTTTCCTTTTCCTTTTTCTGCTTTATTGACTATGCCAAAACCTTTGACTGTGTGGGTCACAACAAACTGTGGAAAATTCTTAGAGAGATGGGAATACCAGACCATCTGACTTGCCTCCTGAAAAATCTGTATGCAGGTCAAGAAGCAACAGTTAGAACTGGACACGGAACAACAGACTGGTTCCAAATAGGGAAAGGAGTACGTCAGGGCTGTATATTGTCACCCTGCTTATTTAACTTATATTCAGAGTACATCATGAGAAATTCTAGGCTGGATGAAGCGCAAGCTGGAGTCAAGACTGCTGGGAGAAATATCAACAACCTCAGATACGCAGATGACACCACTCTCATGGCAGAAACCAAAGAAGAACTAAAGAGTCTCTTGATGAAAGTGAAAGAGGAGAGTGAAAAAGTTGGCTTAAAACTCAACATTCTGAAAACTAAGATTATAGCATCCAGTCCCATCACTTCATGGCAAATAGATCGGGAAAAAATGGAAACAGTGACAGACTATATTTTTGGCTCCAAAATCACTGCGCTGGTGACTGCAGCTACAAAATTAAAAGACGCTTATTCCTTGGAAGAAAAGCTATGACCAACCTAGACAGCATATTAAAAAGCAGAGACATTACTTTGCCAACAAATTCAGTCCTGTCAAAGCTATGGTTTTTCCAGTAGTCACACATGAATATGAGAGTTCGACTATAAAGAAAGCTGAGCACCGAAGAATTGATGCTTTAGAACTCTGGTGTGGGAGAAGACTCTAGAGAGTCCCTTGGACTGCAAGGAGATCTGACCAGTCCGTCCTAAAGGAAATCAGTCCTGAATATTCATTGGAAGGACTGATGCTGAAGCTAAAACTCCAATACTTTGGCCACCTGATGCAAAGAACTGACACATTGGAAAAGACCCTGATGCTGGGAAAGATTGAAGGCAAGAGGAGAAGGGGATGACAAGAGTGTGAGATGGTTTTACGGTCTCACCAACTCTATGGATATGCATTTGAGTAAGCTCTGGGAATTGGTGATGGGCAGGGAAGCTTGGCGTGCTGGAGTCCATGGGGTCACAAAGAGACAGACATGACTGAGCAACTGAACTGATCATTATAGAAATATTCATGCATGTTAATATATTTCTTATACATATATAATTTATAAAAGCAATCTCTATAAAAATATTTAAGGAAATGCATCAATTAGTGTACGTACATAAATTAGTGTAAGTATAAGTGAAAGTCCCTCAGTTGTTTCTGACTCTTTGTTACCCCATGAACTATACAGTCCATGGAATTCTCTAGGCCAGAATACTGGAGTGGGTAGCCTTTCCCTTCTCCAGGGGATCTTCCCAACCCAGCAATCGAACCCAGGTCTCCTGCATTGCAGGCAGATTCTTTAACAACTGAGCTATCAGGGAAATCCAGTGTAAGTACATACTTCGAAACAATCTTGATAAAGATTTGTTTGTTTGTTTGTTTTTAATCTCACCAAATCTTTCAGGAAGTCCCAAAGTTCCAGAAGTTTAGCATTCAAATTTGTGAATTCTTATCTGCTTTTAATTATTTAATAATGATCATTCACAGAAACTGGGCTTCCCTAATGGCTCAGATGGTAAAGATTCCACTTGCAATGCAAGAGACGTGCGTTTGATCCCTTGGTCAGGAAGATTCCCTGGAGTGGGAAACGACAACCCACTCCAGTATTCTTGCCTGGAGAATCCCCACGGACACAGGAGCCTAGTGGGCTACAGTCCATGGGGTCTCAAAGCTTCAGACATGACTGAGCGACTAAGCACAACATTCACAGAAACCAGGCAGCAGAAATCAAAACAAGGCACGTAAGACCGACACCAAGATTAGGGGTAGACACTAGCCTTTATTTCCCTTTTTTTAAAACAGATTTGTGGATACTCAACAATGAGTTTGGCTTTCTCTTGCTAGGATGCTTAATAAATACAATTACATAAAATTAAGAATATTTTTACAGATTCTATTCAATCCCAGGAATGGGTATAGAAATAAATAAAAGTCTTGCAATTGCTCCAGAAGATGTTTTCAGAATAGTCTTCCTCTAAAAAAAAAAAAAAAACCCATCACCTAATCAAGTACCTTTAAATTGCTTTTGGGGAATACCCTCAGAATTGCCTTCATTCTAAGCATCTCTTCTGGTTAATTAAGGATTCCAGTGAGGGGAGGAGGGGAACTTTACCTTAGCAAAGTAATTTTAGTTGTCACAAACTATGTTTAGAATAAAAAAAAAATTAATGAAGTCTTGAAAAACATGAGTGGTTTTGTAGGGAGAGTGGGGACATTAAGACAAAATCCTGTTTCACCACTTATAAACCGTTCGATTTTAGGCCAGTCAGTTTACCTCTTATAATCTTAGATTCCTCCTCTCTAAAATGGAGACAATGATAGCATGTATTTCATACATATAATTAAACGTACAATTTAAATGAATGTATTAATATAAAATATGGCTGGCATAGCAGCTGACACCGGAGAAGGCAATGGCACCCCACTCCAGTGCTCTTGCCTGGAAAATCCCATGGATGGAGGAGCCTGGTGGGCTGCAGTCCATGGGGTCGCTAAGAGTCGGACACGACTGAGCGACTTCACTTTCACTTTTCACTTTCATGTACTGGAGAAGGAAATGGCAACCCACTCCAGTGTTCTTGCCTGGAGAATCCCAGGGACGGGTGAGCCTGGTGGGCTGCCGTCTCTGGGGTCCCACTTGGACACAACTGAAGTGACTTAGCAGCAGCAGCAGCAGCAGCAGCTGACACATAGTAACATCTGTAAAATGGTAATATAGTTGCTTTATAGTCATTGTTTTTACTTACAGTGTTGGCTCTGCAATGGACCTGTTTAATGACTAAAGAAAAAAGTATATTTATAATATTTAATAATTAAGTAAGTGGATAGATTTTTAAAAGTTTAAGCCTCTTACCTTTGAAGACATTGCTTGTTTTCCTGAACACTAAGGGCCTGCTACCTTTTCCTGCAAGTGAGTGTCAGAATATGATAAAAATACATATATGAAAAAGGAATCATAATCCCCAAAATAATTAATAAACCAAACAATTTATCATCCTAAACACCCACATGATTGGGTTTAATTTTTAATCTTACCAATTTAATTATTTTTCTAGAGCAAGAAAACAAGAGACCATTCAGTTCAGTTCAGTCGCTCAGTCGTGTCCGTCTCCCTGCAACCCCATGAATCGCACCACGCCAGGCCTCCCTGTCCACCATCATCTCCCAGAGTTCACCCAGACCCACGTCCATCGAGTCCGTGATACCATACAGCCATCTCATCCTTGGTCGTCCCCTTCTCCTCCTGCCCCCAATCCCTCCCAGCATCAGAATCTTTTCCAATGAGTCAACTCTTCGCATGAGGTGGCCAAAGTACTGGAGTTTCAGCTTTAGCATCATTCCTTCCAAAGAAATCCCAGGGCTGATCTCCTTCAGAATGAACTGGTTGGATCTCCTTGCAGTCCAAGGGACTCTCAAGAGTCTTCTCCAACACCACAGTTCAAAAGCATCAATTCTTCGGCGCTCAGCCTTCTTCACAGTCCAACTCTCACATCCATACATGACCACAGGAAAAGCCATAGCCTTGACTAGATGGACCTTAGTCGGCAAAGTAACGTCTCTGCTTTTGAATATACTATCTAGGTTGGTCATAACTTTTCTCTCTCAAGAGTCTTCTCCAACACCACAGTTCAAAAGTATCAATTCTTCGGCGCTCAGCCTTCTTCACAGTCCAACTCTCACATCCATACATGACCACAGGAAAAACCATAGCCTTGACTAGACAGACCTTTGTTGGCAAATGTTTACCTATGGCTAAACTCCTTGACAGATCCTTGAAACTTGTACTACTGAAGGTACCTGGAACCTATACAGACATTGAATTATACTCAGATTACAATACTTCTTCAGTCTTGCTTTTCTCAAACCAGGTACTTGTTAGTACATCATCATGAAGCTCGGTTTCATGGCAGATCTGTTTCTGCCTTTTTGGACCTTAGTTCTGAACACCATTTCATTTACTGCCACAGTTCCTAGTATCCAGCCCTGTAGCACAATGTTATAATAAAGGAACACATCCTTTACTTTGGATAGGAGGAAACTATATAAAAAGTTTGGGCTTCCCTGGTGGCTCAGTTGGTAAAGAATCTGTCTGCAATGTCGTGGACCTGGGTTCATCTCTAGGCTGGGAAGATCTCCTGAGAAGGGAAAGGGTACCCACTCCAGTATTCTGACCTGTAGAATTCCACTGATGGTATAGTCCACGGGCTTGCAAAGAATCAGACATGACTGAGCATATAAGTACATTACAGTATATAAAATTTTACTTATGATAAGATATAAACATTATTTATGCTTCCTTTAGTGTAAAAGCTCCCTGTTAAAGTTAATGATAACCTCATTTGGTTGCTAAGTCACTTCAGTCGTATCCAACTCTGTGTGACCCCATAGACGGCAGCCCACCAGGCTCCCCTGTCCCTGGGATTCTCCAGGCAAGAACACTGGAGTGGGTTGCCATTTCCTTCTCCAATGCATGAAAGTGAAAAGTGAAAGTGAAGTCGCTCAGTCGTGTCCTACCCCCAGAGACCCCATGGACTGCAGCCTTCCAGGCTCCTCTGTCCATGGGATTTTGCACACAATACTGGAGTGGGGTGCCATTGCCTTCCCTGTCCATGGGATTTTGCAGACAATACTGGAGTGGGGTGCCATTGCCTTCTCTGTCATTTGGTTTACTAGGTTGTAAATACAACGCGCTTATCAACCTATATGTGGCAATTTTCAGCATATTATTTAAATGAACAAAACTTTTGATACTCAAGTGTTTTATTTCATGAAATTTTTATTAATTAGTGCTGGTTCCTTTTCAAGGAAGACTTGTAATTTTTTTATTTGATATATTTTTCTTAAAATTGGGCATTAATATTTCTTGGCATATATATATATATATATATATATATTTTTTTTTTTTTTTTCTGTTCAACTGTCATTGCACAGCCTAGCTGGCTCTGCATGGTGGTGTCCTGTGTTACACTGAGATCTTTCTCCAGCTTGGAGATCATGAAGTGTCCCACTCCTCATCCATTCCTACCTTCTTATTGTTGGTCACAAGTTATTTCATAAATGGAGGTTGTGTTCTGTATAAGAAAATGGGGCTTTTGTTAAATATTTAAAGCAAAGAAGAAAAACTATCTTAGTTTTAGAAATGATATGTATCAGAAATCTTAATTAAAATGTATAATTATTAGAATTAATATATAAACTTAGCTATATTTTAGATTGAGGGATACATTTAAAACTATAAATTTATATGTACTCTTACAGACAATTGAAAGTAAAGTTACTATATTATGATACCATTTCACCCAGAAATAGAAGTGAATTTAACAGGATATTCACAGTTTTTACATTGAAAGTTGCAATACATTGCTGAGAAAAGCTGGGCAAAATCCAAATAAATAAATGGAAAGATATATCATAATCACAAATCAGAAGGCTCAGTATTATTAAGATGTCAGTTTTCCTGAAATTGGTTTAGAGATTCATTGTATTCTGAATCTAAATTGCAGATGGGCTTTTATAAGGAACTGATATACTAAGCCTAAATTTTATGTGGAATGCAAAGGAAATGGAAGAGATAAACAGCGCTTTACAAGGAACAAAGTTGGATGCATTTACTGCCTGATTTCAAGATTTACCATAGAGCTATAGTCAACAAGACAATGTGGTGTTGGCATGAGGGATGACAAATAAATCAACAAGACAGATTGGAGATACCATAAATAGACCAGAGTTTACATGGCTATTTGATTTTTATCAGAAGCGCTGAAGCAATGAACATATAAAATGACTGGGATCACATTTTTATTTGAATTTCTCCTATTTGGAAAAATATTTAAAATTTGATAGTATCAAGTATTACAAGCATATGATGAAATAATTTATGTAATACTCTAACGGCAGAGTGAATTAGTATAGGCAATTTGGAGAAGAACTGGTATTACTGACAAAAAAAAAAAAAAAAAGTAGAACTCTCTGACAAAATAGACTCTAAGCAGGGGACAGTGATTTCTTCTGAAGATGTGGAAGTGAAAAGGTGCTTTTCATTCATGAGGAAAATGTTCCACGGAGGCTTGCTTTATCTGTTCTATATAAGAGTAAAGGAGAAAGTATGCATATATTAGACTATTTAAAATGTATGTATAGTATAGATAGGCTGGAAGTAAATGTTGAGTTATTTATTCTGTTGAAATGTGTGTATGTATTGACTTTTGGTAGTTTTTTTTTTGTTTTGTTTTTGTATTCTGTGTATTAATTACTACACCACCTGCAAGCCCTGCAATTGATGCAGTCAGTCCTCAAAAAGAATGCATTCTATCAGTTCCTAACTTCTTGGTCCCATACCATTCCTCAGATGCAGGAGCTTTGCCCAAGCCTCGACTCTCAATACTTGGTTCTCAGGTCTCTCTCTCCATGTAAAGCCTTCTCATCCTATTACCAAAATGGGCTTACCTTAATCCTCTTGCTATCAGACATTCAATAACCTAGAATATCCCTGCATGAGTTTCTCTCTGCTGAACGCATGCTCTAGAGCCAGCAGTTATTCAAACACATACAGCTTCTCCTTTTTGTTTATTCTGCACAGCACCACCTAAACAGTTGGGTCTTTTTTATCTCTCCATGATGGCTAATGGCTAATGTTCTATCATTCTGTGTGTGGGTATAATCCTGTGATAACTCTAGTTCTAGTATGTTTTATCCAAACTTCATAGAAGCTACAGACAGTATCCCCATGCTTTTGGTAACCGGTTCTCCCTTGATTAAACACTGTGCTTTAGGCATCTGGTTGTCGCTTGGCTACACTGTTGCTGCTGGTTGCTTGTTGTAAGCATTTGGACAGGGCTTTCCTGTGGATGCGATCCAGTTTGAGGTTTCGTATTGACTGAAGTCTCTCTCCAGCTTTATCATCTCACACATGCACCTTTCTCCTTTTTTTTATAATCAGTAATTTTTACTACACAAAGGGTTTGTTGAAACTTTCTTAAATGCCATAATCAAATATGATGCCATCCTCATAAAAGTGGCTCTGTCCTCTAAGCCATGGTTCTCTATTGTCATCTGTCTGTATGCCTATACTGTCAATATCACACTCTACTCTTTGTGGCAGAATTGTCACTTTCCATATTTCGGAGATTCTGTAATGACTGCAAAGATGTCTCAGCTTCTGTATCTGCAAATACTCAGTATTCACACTTCCACTATCTCTCTTTCAAGGTATTTTTATACATAAAACTATTTTTGCTAACAGAGACTGAACCCCTATGCAGTATATAAACAGAGTCACTACCTTTCTAATGATTTTCAGAAATGCCTGCTCCTATTATTCCAGGAATAACTTTTCCCTCTATATTCTCTTTGGCACTGCTCTGATTATTTCCTTTTGTCCTAAGTTCTGTTGTGGGTTGGAAAGGTTATCCAAAAACTGGTTATATTTTGGTTGGAAAACAAAAATATCCACTTTTAGAAATGTCAGAGTTGGCACTATAGAATGAAATGTTATTATATGCCCATGGTATTTGATACAGAATTAAGCATCCTTTGCTTGGCTTAAGCAACCAATGGTTTTACAATTTAACATGATTTGTTAGTTTAATATATTTTGTTAAACAAATCACACCAATATCTTCTACTTAATGAAATTCTAACAGTCCTTTCATTTACAAGTTTGAGTTATAATCCTTGGAACTTTTCTTCATGCCCCTTTGGATTTAATTGATCTTTCCTCTGCATTCCCATGTTATTTTTATCTCAGTGAAACTACTTGCTTCTGTATAGGTGGAACTAATACTTTGTTGTACATGTATTTTTTTTTTTTAATCTGATACCCCTCCCAAACACAAGCTTCATTTATAACAGGAACTTTCATGTCATCTTGCTGAGAACATAGCACACTTATAATAGTTGATATTAAAAATACGTTTTGAAAACTCAAGTTTTACATGTTTAGAAGGATAAGTATAGACTAAACTTCAGACATTTAAGTGTATAACTAGATTAACTTTCAAAATTAAATTTGAGATAAGGAATGATACCTGTAACACAGAAACCTTCCCTGGCCTTTCCTAGTCAGTAACATAATTATATATTAGATCTATTTTTTTAAACTTGGATTAATGAGACAACAAAGTATTAATTTGTTTCTGGCTTCTTTCATTCAACATATCTGTCAAATTCATAACTATCTTTGTATGTACTTGGGGTTCATTTAATTTGCTGTATGAACATTCCACATTGTAGTCAGTAATTCCTTTTACTGTTAGTGAACCTTTGATTTGTTTCAAGTGTTTGGCTATTGTGTACATATATGTACTCAGGATAGCTGAATGCATGTCTAAGAATTGATAGTATAAAGTGTGTGCTTAGTTGCTCAGTCATGTCTGACTCTTTGTGATCCCATGGACTGTAGCCCGCCAGGCTCCTGTGTCCATGAGGATTCTCCCAGGCAAGAATACTGGAGAGGGTTGCCATGCCCTCTTCCAAGAGATCTTCCAAACCCAGGGATCAAACCCAGGCCTCCCACATTGCAGGCAGATTCTTTACAGTCTGAGCCACCAAGGAAGCTCAGAATAAGGTACGTAAGTGCATATGTTAAGCTTTGGAAGATTTTGAGTTTTCCAAAAGTTATTTAACCTCACTTACAGTATATGGGACTTTCTGATATCCACATTATCTTCAGTATCAGTACTTGCCAACACTAAGACAATTTTTTTTTTATCTTTTGTATTTTAAACTATTCTCATAGATGTGTGTCAGTATCTTATTTTAAATGGCATTTTTTATTGTTGACTACTAATGTTGAACATATGAATACTGTGTCTTTGTATGTCATATTTGAGTATTCCTGGAATAATGCTCACTTATCAGTTATGTATATCATTTTTATGTATTGCTGGGATTAATCTCCTACTATCTAGTTTAGAATTGTTGCATCTATATGCATGAGAGAAATTGGATCTACCATTCTTCTTATGGGGCTTCCCAAAGGAGCTAGTGGTAAAGAACCCACCTGCCCATGCAGGAGACATAGAGACATGGGTTCTATCCCTGGGTTGGGAAGATCCCATGGAAAAGGGCATGGAATCCCACTCCAGTATTTCTGCCTGCAGAATGCCATGGACAGAGGAGCCTGGCAGGCTACAGTTCATAGGGTCACACAGAGTCAGACACGACTGAAGCGACAACACAGCACAGTATCCTTCTTATAATGTCCCTATTGGTTTAAAAATTAATAGGGCCTTATAAAATAAATTGAGAGCTTTCTCTTTTTTTCTCCTTAATTATTTAAACAGGTACATTATTTTACTTATTTCCTTCTATAGTTTTTCATTCTTCATTAACCCTTTAGGATTATATCAGAGAGTACTGTATGCTGCCTTGATGTATTAGTATCTATTTTAAATTAGTATTCTTATCACTTCCTGGACAATATGAGGCCTACAAAAATTTTAATTATATTTTTTTCTTCCCCTTCACCCTTTCTGCTATTTCCAAACCTTTTAATTCTATGTAAGTTTAAAAGCACACAAAGCCTTCTTATAATTTTCAACAGTATACATTTAAGTTTTCACACATAGCTATCTTTTGCAATAGTTTAAATTTATTCCTGTATTTCCTTCCACGTGGATTCTCTATTTGTCCGAAGACCATCCATTAGTGTTTTTTTTTGGTAAATTTTTCTGGTGATAATTTATATTCTATCATTTTTGTTTGATCAAAACACTGTATTTCTCTCCTATTTTTAAGATATTTTTCATTGGTTATAGAATTCCAAGTCAGCAGCCATTTCTTTCAAAGACCTAATTCAACTTTTATATTTCTAACACTGTTAAAAAGTTGCCATCCGTCACAAGATTACTCTGTTAGAGGTGGTTTGTGTTTCTGTGTGTTTAATTCTGCTTTTAAGTTTTCACTTCATTTTCTGGTTTCAGCAGTTTTATTGTAATGAGGCTATTTGTAGTTCTTACAAATAGCCATCAAACTTGAATCAGTGACCTGGGATCTCTCATCAGATACAGAAAGATAAGTCATTATTTCTTCAAACCTCATCTCTATGCCTTTTGCTGCTGAGAGCACAAGATGTAAAGACTATGTACAATATTTCTCTTTAGCTTTTCCTTAGTCCTTTTGATTTCTTTTTGTCCTTGAATTTGTATATTTTTAAACTGATGAATACGAGTTGCCTAAGTGGAATCCCAATTGTTGGCATATCTGCTGATTTTGTTCCTAAATTCTAGACGTTGCATATGAAAAAACTTGTGAAAGCTCTATGTGGTATTTTCCTCCAGTGAGGTTTTTTTTATTTTATTTTTTTTTTTTAGGTAGGGAGATACAAAAGATCGTTTGATTCTGTCTTCTCCAATTTGGCAATTCAGGTGCCATTTGTTTTATGCTTAGTTTCTCTGTCTCTCTAACAGTTTAAGACCTGACACATTATTGACAGGAAATTGCAAACAGAAATTTTGGCTCACTCCTTTAAGGTTTCATTCCTTCTGAAATCCTGGTTGTTCAATTTCACCCTTTTTTGCCAATTCTGAAATCTAGCCTCTGTCTCCCCTACCTCGGGACACTCAGATGCCCCAAGATACTACTTTGTACTTGGTGTCTATCTGCAGACGTGGATATTGGCAAATTCCTGCAGCTGCCACTTACTTTGAGTGGTCCTATACTAAAGAGGAGAGTTAAACACAAACCACTGTTATAGGCCACTCCTGGTACCTTCTTTTTTTTTAATGTACAAGGCAAGAATTTCAGAATACCAGAAGAGATACATCAGACATGCCTTTTAAGGTGAATTTCAAAGGAAGACTCAGGTCTGAGAGAATGAAATCTCTTAAGTAGGTACTGCATGAGACATCTTTTAGGGACTGTTCTCTCTTGTAATAGTTCCACGAACACAGCAAGGGAGAAATCCTAGGTACAAGTAACACTCGACTTATGAAAACTCAAATGTGTGAATTCCAGGAGTTATTTATAATTGGTTTTACTATTCCAAGTCAAAATACAACTTACCAATCGGAAGTCATTTTTACCATAAGCAGTTTGCCTTATGCAGTACCATAAGCAGTACCATATGCAGTACCATAAGCAGTAACACAGGTGATAGTCCATCTTTATCAAATTTCTAGTAAAATATGAAAGTTTAACCCAAACTCAATCTCCCACAGAGAAAGAGAAAGAGATCTTGAAATCTTTTATTCATGTTAACTGGTGAGTGAGTGAGTGAAGTTGCTCAGTCGAGTCCAGCTCTTTGCGATCCCATGGACTGTAGCCTACCAGGCTCCTCCATCTATGGAATTTTCTAGGCAAGAGTCTTGGAGTGGGTTGCCATTTCCTTCTCCAGAGGATCTTCCCAACCCAGGGATCAAACCCAGGTCTCCCACACTGCAGGCAGATGCTTTACCATCTGAACCACCAGGGAAGCCCATGTAAACTGGCAGAAAATTAGAAATTTATTTGGGCTTCACCTCAGTGTGCCACCCTTTTCTATGGACCTCAAAGTTTTAATGTCATGATTGTTTTCAGTGTCTTCAAGCAGTTGGTTTATGTATTTTATGCAACTGTTGATGTACTTAGCTGGAGTGTTAGTGTAATAGAATTTTTCTACTACCTCCAGAGGTAGAAGTGAGTCAAAAAAGTTAAAGTTGTATATAGGTTAGCTTTTATTATTTCCTTTTTTTGGCTTCAAAGAGATTTACAAATGTCATGACCCTGGGAGCTGTAAGCTATTTATATTTAGTGGAAACTTTGAACAGATTGTAAATTGTAAAATAGTCTTGTGTATACATCTGAGGATATTTCAGTGGGAGTCGCAAGGGAAATGATGATACTTGAGCTTCTAAAGAGAATAAAATTAACAGTGTACATTGTTACTCTCTAGAGACCACTTTATGTAGAAAAAAAATAGCAAACTGCTATATATATGTTCTGTTAAATTCAAATTATTACAGTGTTCTCTATATCTGTGAAAAGATCATATCAGAAAATTAGAAAATCAGTCATTATAGCAAATTTGGTACAATTTTTCATATATCTTTATTTACCCCCAGGAAGAAACAGATAAGAAATAAAAACTAAAGTAAGGGAGTAAAATATACAAATCACCTAAAAAGTCAATTTATAATATTTTAAGAACATACAGAATCAAAGAGGTAGAAACATCTACTGTAATTCTATGCTAAATCCATAAATTAGGAGTTGGTGGTAATTCAAGAACAGAAATTTGCCTTTCTTAGTCATCAAAGTATTATTTAAGAATTCAGCAATGTTAACAGTTGCAGATTGTTCCGATTTTTCTTGGAAGAGATACTTATGGGACTTAAAATAGTTTATTTGAAAGTAACAGATTCTTACTAATTCCTTCTGTCATGAGAAATGATGCTCTATTATATAGAAATCTTTTAAAACTTTGGATGATATTCATGATCCATACATAAGAAGTGTTGGTGCCAAAAATATAATAAAATGAACACATCAATTTTCACCTTAAACAATGAAGAGTGGATTAAGTAAACAATGTATGTTTTGATTTTTACATTAAAAATGACTTCTTTTGCTGTGATTAAATGTTATTTTTCTATTGTGTAGTAATTAATATTGACTTATGATCTATACTTGTTGACTTCACTACACACTCACAGACACATATGTTTCTATCTACCTATCTACCTTTCTATCTACCATCTGTTATATGTCATTAAAAAATTCTACAGATCTCATTCCTTTGTGAGAGGCTGTGACCAAGATTGGAAAAATAAAAAGATTCTGAACATTGTAACACTGTCTTTCTCTGGTGTTGTCACTTTTTCCTTTTTATTTATTTTATTTTTCAAGATGCTTTCTCTCTGTGACCTTATACATTCTAGTTTTATCTCATGACAGTGTTACTCCTATTTACTCCAGAATGTAATTGGCATCTGTATATGCTGGTTATGACAGGTAATCTGGTATAATTATAATGTTTTAATGTATCAGCTAAATTTCAGTTTCTCTCATCTTTGTTCCTTAAGAGGCCACTAAATTATCTTAATTCAGAGTTTTTCTAATTCAAGTTCATTACCATAGTCATTTTCTTCTGGTTTTATTTATTTCTGTTAACTCATTTAAAAAATCACTCTTTTTCTCTTTGACACAGCCTTATACACACATCTCAGTTACTGTGCAGATAAAATCAGGTAAATGTAAAACACTATCAATAGTTACTAACAGTGAATGATTGAGAATGCCATAACTTTAGTGAACTCAAAATGGGATTTTATTTTTTTCTGTGTGTGTGTATATATATATGTATAATATATATTATTGAGGTATAGTTGAGTTACAATGTTTTAGATGCACAGCCAAGTGATTCAGTTATACATATACACAAGTATTGTTTTTCAGATTATTTTCTAAGTTTTTCTAAGATACTGACTACAGTTCCCTGTGCTATACAATAAACCTTTATTGCTCGTTGCATATATATTCTTTAAATTAGAAATTCAGCATTCTATTTTTATGAAATCAAACAATTGAGTTACAATGTTTTAGATGCACAGCCAAGTGATTCAGTTATACATATACACAAGTATTGTTTTTCAGATTATTTTCTAAGTTTTTCTAAGATACTGACTACAGTTCCCTGTGCTATACAATAAACCTTTATTGCTCGTTGCATATATATTCTTTAAATTAGAAATTCAGCATTCTATTTTTATGAAATCAAACAAGTGGAATCAAAATGTCAAATTTTTTAGTTAGGCAAAAATTCATGTTTTCTAAAATATATATATTATGCATAATATTGTATGCAAAGGCTTTTTTACTATGCTTGATTAAAGCTTGAGAAAGAACATCAAAACAGAAAAAGAGTTGGAGAAATTGGAAAACAGAAACTAACTGAAATGTGAGCACTAAATATGAAAGAGAAAGTGAAGCAAACTAGACAAAAATAAAAGATCATCACATAATTGTTTTTAAACATCAAAAATTCATGTTTTCTAAAATATATATATTATGCATAATATTGTATGCAAAGGCTTTTTTACTATGCTTGATTAAAGCTTGAGAAAGAACATCAAAACAGAAAAAGAGTTGGAGAAATTGGAAAACAGAAACTAACTGAAATGTGAGCACTAAATATGAAAGAGAAAGTGAAGCAAACTAGACAAAAATAAAAGATCATCATATAATTGTTTTTAAACATGGTTGCTCATTAGAAATATATCTGAAGATTTGAAGGAAAAAATGCAATATGTGGGCATTTGTATTTTTTAGAGAATTTTTCAAGGTAATTCTATATGCATCTGGATTTTTTTAAAGTGATTACAATTTTTTCTATAAATGGTAGTTTGGGTGTTATAGAATTATATTATTTTTCTGTTGACCAATCATGATACAATGGTATTGTGAATAATACTTACAGAATCACAATAGTAAAACATGTTTATAAGTTTTCACACTCAATATCAAGACAAAAAGTAAAAGATAATTACAATTGCAAGCCATAATAGGAACATGATTAATCCAACAATATAAAATAATTATATACAATTTGGGGGGGCTCAAGCAGAGTGATGTGGTAAGTGTACATGCCACATGTTTTCATCTGTGTAGCCACTCTATGGCTTTTGGTCAGTGCATTTAATCCATTTACATTTAAGGTAATCATTGATATGTATGATCCTATTACCACTTTCTTAATTTGGGAGAGTTTATTTCCAGTAGGTTTTTACCTTCTCTTGTGTTTCCTGCCTAGAGAAGTTTCTTTACCATATGTTGTAAAGCTGGTTTAGTGGTGCTGAATTCTCTTACCTTTTGCTTCTTTGGAAAACTTTTGATTTCTTCATCAAATCTGAATGAGAATCTTGCTGGGTAGAGTATTCTTGGTTGTAGCTTCTTTTTTTAATATCACTTTAAATATATTGTGCTATTCCCTTCTGTCTTGTAGAGTTTCTATTGAGACATGGACTGATAACATGACGGAAATTCCTTTGCTTTTTCCCTTGTTGCTTTTAATGTTTTATCTTTGTCTTTAATTTTTGTCAGTTTGATTACTATGTTGCTCAGTATGTTCCTCATTGGGCTTATCCTGCCTGGTGCTCTGTGCTTCCTGGTCTCAGTTGACTGTTCCCTTTTTCATATTAGGGAAGTTCTCAGCTATTATCTCTTCAAATATTTTCTTAGGTCCTTTCTTTCTCCTTTCTTCTGATACCCCTACAATGCAAAGGTTGCTGAATTTAATGTTGTCCCAGAGGTCTCTTGGGTTGTCTTCGTTTTTTTCATTCTTTTTTCTACATTCTGTTCTGTGGCAGTGATTTCCACCACTCTGTCCTCCAAGTCACTTATCCATTCTTCTGCCTGTTAGGTTGCTATTGATTCCTTCTAGTGTATTGTTCATCTCTGTTTGTTTGTTCTTTAGTTCTTCTAGGTCTCTGTTAAACCTTTCTTGCATCCTTTCTGTTCTGTTTTTGAGATCCTGGATCATCTTCACTATCAATATTCTGAATTCTTTTTCTGAAACATTGCCTATCTCCATTTCATTTAGTATTTTTTCTGGAGTTTTATCTTGTCCCTTCATCTGGAACATAACTTTCTGCTTTTTCATGCTGATTAACTTTCTGTAAATATTGTTTTGTTTTGTTTTGTTCTAGTTGCTGTGCGACTGTAGATCTTCTTGCTCTTCTGTCTGCCCTCTAGTGTATGAGGATATGAGGCCTCTGTAAGCTTCCTGATGGGAAGGACGAGTGGGGAAAACTGAGTCTTGCTCTGGTGGGCAGGGCCTTGCTCAGTAAAGCTTTAATCCAATTATCTACTGTTGGGTGGGATTGCACCCCCTCCCTGTTAGTTATTTGGTCTCAGGCAAGCTAGCCTCAGGGTCCAGGGGCTTTATGGTAGGATTAACTGAGACCTCCAAGAGGACTATCTGAAGGGGGACCTTCCGGGACTGCTGCTGCCAGTGCCCGACCCCTGTGGTGAGCCCCTGCTGACTCACTCCTCCACAGGACAACCTCCAAAAATAGCAAGTATTTTTGGTTCAGTCTCCTATGGGGTCACTGCTCCTTTCCCCTGGATCTTGGTGCATGCAAGATTTTGTGCCCTCCAAGAGTAGAGTCTGTTTCCCCCAGTCCTGTATAAGTCCAGTAATCAAATGCCGCTGATATTCAAGGTTGGATTCTCTGGCTGGGAAGCCTGATATGGGGTTCAGAACCTTCACAACAGTGGAAGAACTACTTTGTTGTTATCCAGGTTGTATTATTGTTATCAGGTGAGTATGTGATTTTATTTTATCGCGCTTGTGCCCCTTCTACCATCCTGCTGTGGCTTCTTTGTGTTTGGATGCAGGGAATCTTTTTTTGGTGGGTTCTAGTGTCCTCCCATTGATGGTTGTTCAACAGCTAGCTGGGATTGGTGCTCTAGCAGAGGGAGATGAGTGCATGTCCTTCATCTTGAAATGGAAGTCCTCAAAATAGGATTTTAAATTGCTTCAGAAATTATTGTCATAATGTCATGTGTGTCATTTAAAAACTGAGTTATATCTATACAAGGCATAAATTGAATTAATAGCTAATTCTTGATACATATTAATATTTGTATCATATTATAGCAATATGTATCATATTATAGCATATTGTATCAATTATATCATATTATAGCAGGGGGGAAAACCTCTTACCATAATATTATTTTACATGTTAAAATGTGAAGGACAAGCTCAGTTATAGTGACTTTATCATGATGTTTATAAAAAATTTTAAGTTCCTCCTAGAAAAATAGTGTTAGAAAAACTTGAAAAATAGAATGTCTCACTATGCTTTACCTATGAGAAAAGATTCCTCACATACACAGTGAAGAGTAAGATATTTTTCCTGTAAACAATTAATATTCAGGTTATTTCATTTCGGTGACCAAATGGATGACATATTCAGATTTTTTCTTGTATGCATGACACTTTTTACCTCAAATTTAGCTCCCACATTTATCATCATATTTTCACTTCCAAATAACTGGACATAGCAAATGCATAGGATATTCCCATTTTTCATTTTAGGAGACAAAAGCATTGAACTTAATTAACTTGTCTGAGGAGAAAAAGCAGGAGTGGGTGCAATTTGCTTCTTTCCAGAATACAAAGGGTCAAATTAATTTCTGTGTTATGTTCTGTTTAACCCTTCTTTCAGCATATATGTATAATTTGGTAATCAAGAAACCTGCCAAGTATATCAGAATATTCAATAAAAGGTTGTGTTCATATTTCAAGCATTATAGTTGAAGATTTTCGAGCTCTTGTAGTATATTGCCATCTATAAAGGTGTTTTGCTCGGTCTATTTTAAATGGTAAACAAAAGCAGCCCAGTAGTCTTATTTGAAGCCTGCAGTAGTTTTCTGCATTAGAGAACCACTTATAATTATGACAGACCATGAATGTAATAGCTATTAAAATAGAGTTTTTTAAGTTAGGGTTGAGGCTAGCATTCCCAGGTTAAATGTAGGATGTCTAATTACATGTCACTTTCAATTAAACAGTGATAATGTGTGTCTCTGTGTGTGTCTCCCATTTATATATTTGAGGCATACTATAAAAAAAAAAAAAAAAAAAAAAAGGATATGATCCCTGAGTTGGGAAGATCCCATAGAGAAGGTAATAGCTGCCCACTCTATTATTATTGTCTGGAGAATCCCATGGACACAGAGGAGCCTTGTCGGCTACAGTCCATAGAGTATCAAAGAGTTGGAGACAACTGCACACACATGCACATACTAAAAAATATTTATACTTTATATGAGATTAACATTTAGCTAGATACCCTATATTTTTATCTTCTAAATCCAGCAACCCTAATAGCAGTGGATTGACAGGCTTTGCAGATACTATTTGTAGAAAGTCCTCTGCTTATACTGAGAAAGTTCAGGTAGTTTCTTTCTTTCTTAATCACTAAAGCCTCCTAGAGTTAAGTTGATAAAGAGATAGAGATATGCCTATCTAACTATGTAAGACTTAATTATATAATGCACATATTTCAATATATTGAATTAAAATATCAAATTACTCATTAAGCAGTTTTCGTATGGACTCCATTTAGTTCATTTTGGGAAACCTGAAATATTAACACAAAAATTTTATTTCTTATATTTGGTCTTTGTAATTTGGATTTCTTTTTATTAAACACAATTTTAAATACTACAAAAATATCTGCAGGTATAAAGACTATTCAATATTTTTTTCAATTCTTTTCAATTGGCCTTGTAGAAGCAAAATTAAATGCATAATGATAGTGAGACAAACATGAAGGGGCAAATATTTTTTAAAACTATCAATGCCTTATAGTTTGGGAATATTTAATAGATGACAGAAGAACATCTATTCTTTCCTTATTGTGGCAAGATATGTTTAACAATATTTACTGTATTAACCATTTTTAAATGTACAAATCAGTGGTGTTAAAGAACTTTATATTGTGCAACCATCACTACCATTCATCTGCAGAACTCTCTTCATCTTGCAAACCCAAGGCTCTATCTATGGAATGATAACTTCCCAAGACACTCTGTCCCTAAACCCTAGCAACCATCATTTAACTTTTATTTTTGCTTTCATTTTTTTAATCTTCCCCTGGTCTGGCTCCTGGTAACCACCATTTCTGTTACCATGAGTTTAGTGTTTTTTTTGTTTTTTAGAATCCACTTGTATGTGAGATCATGTAGTATCTCTCTTGTGAGTCTGGTTTGTTTCACTTCAGGTTCATTCATGTTGTCACAAATGGCAGAATTTTCACGTTTATAGGCTAAATAATATTCCACTGCAGCAAACAGCCTAAATATCCATTGACAGATGAATGGATAAAAATGTGACATATATATATGTGTGTGTGTGTGTGTTTATTTGTGTATACAAAGGCATATACGTGTATATCTATTAATATATATCCACTATTTAGAGAGGGGAAGAGAAAGTGGTTATAGAGAAACTCAGATTACATTCTAAATACTAAAACATTTTTTATGTATATAATACTAAAAGTATGCTTATTTTATCACTCAAATACTCTGAATTTTTTACATGGATTCATTTTCTGTATACTCATGAAGAAAAGTGAAGTGAAGTTGCTCAGTCGTGTCAAACTCTTTGTGACCCCACGGACTGTAGCCTACCAGGTTGCTGCCTCCATGGGATTTTCCAGGCAAGAGTACTGGAGTGGACTGCCATTTCCTTCTCCAAGAAGAAAAACATGTTCATAAGTAAAAATCTTCTGATTTTATAAGCAAAACATAGTAGTAATTAAAGAGGGAACAAGATATTCACATTTTTTATGTTTCTGTCAAGGTATTTCTGAATGTCTTGCTTACTTTTGTCCCAGAATAATTTGTGGGCATGAAATATGTATGGGTAAGCTTCTTAACATAATAGATATAGAAAAATGCCATTAGGCACTTTATAATACTGAGTAAATTTGTTATAGCTACATACAATCTGTTCTTTTCTATATCCTGTGTTTATTTTGCTGAAACCAATATAAGATCTAGTATCTTATATGTAAAGAATATCAATATGACCTTCTCCTATGATTTGCCTGCACAAAGCCAAGTACTTACTGCATTAATATTCAAGTCTTGTATGTTTTAGTGAATTTTTCAATTCATATCATTATTTTGTTCATACCTACACTCTTGAAATGGTCTTGACAGATAAGGCTAAGAAAGACAAAAGAATAGATTTGTTTATGGAGAGATTATTTTAAGCCTGCTGGAAGCAGCCAAGGAGTCTCAGGGGAGGAAATCAGAAGCAGAGAGGCAATCTGTGTGTCTCTCATCTTCTAGCAGTTCCTAGAGGTTATATATAAGAAGATTAGGAAGCAAAACAGAATTACAATTGAAAAGCTTTCTAATGAAAACAAATTTACCATGTTTGATTGCTTATACTTTTCATCACTTTTAAACAATACCACAATACTGAGAGATGATTCAATAGAACAAAATTATTTCCTATGTAAACAATTTGTTTGGGACAGTTTGGGTTGTGAAACACAATTGATATTTCCCTCAGTTTTAAATGACAATTTTAGTGCCCAGACCTAATTTTAAAAAGAATGGGCAATAATGAAGACATCACTGTTCCTACTAAATGGAGACTGTTGTTAGATACTTATATGTTTTATATGAATATCTGACATAAATATACATTGTTTAACCTTATATATGGTAATCATTAAGGACTGTCTTTTTCTGTATATTTATATTATAGACTGCATAATAATATGTTTTCCTTAATATTGATTATTTTAACTTCATAATGCAAAGAAGTATGTGAGCAGTCAGTAAGGGTATTTAACAGTGAATACAAATGTCTAATACTTTTAGGTGGAGGGTGGACTCAGAGATATACTATTTAATTTATTGTGCTAATTCTAGTTGATGACTTTTCTGTTTCCCTAACTTGGTGCCTTCTTCCCCTCACTCCCAGCTCGTTTAGACCTTCACTTCCTAAGCTCTTCCTACATTTAGGTGAGGCCACTTCTCTGTAATGCTTTTCCCCACAATATTCAAGTATTTATATTTCCCTGACTAAAAACAGCTGATACATTAGTGTTTGGTGGTTTAGTTCTGTTGCAGTGTTGCAGTGTGGAGACTGGCATAATTAGTAACTTAAAGCAACATGTGATTGAGAGTAAAATTTAATGATCTTTTATAAAATATAATATTAGGAATAGTCAGTGACATTTTGAATAGTCAAGGAAGGCCAAAAGAAGAAAGGGATATTTTAGGTGTGTCTCACTCATGCTCAATTGTGTCTGGTTTTTTTGTGATCTCATGGACTGCAGCCCACCAGGCTTTGCCCCTGAGATTTTCCCAGCAAGAATGCTGGAGTCAGTTGCCATTTCTTCCTCCAGGGTTCAGACCCGTATCTCCTGCATGTCCTGCATTGCAGGCAGATTTAAATAGAGGATAGAGGAATGGAGTCCAAATAGGGCATTATTACATATATTAAATTATATACAGAGTCAGGGAATTAGGAAACTTGGCATGCCATGAACGTGGCACATAACAATTGGAGGAGTAGGAACATGATTAAGTAAGTGGCTTTAAATGAAATTCTTTAAGAGTGTGGTCACTGCAGTTGCATCTAAGGAAAGTTTCAACACTTTGTCACGTCAGGAAAGTTACTTAAATCTTCCAAAACAGTTTCTGCTCTGTAAAATGAAAGAAGCATGATTTTTTTAATGTGATTTTTGAAGGATTAAATAACATAGTTTCAAAG
Source organism: Oreotragus oreotragus (assembly GCA_006410675.1). Lineage (NCBI taxonomy): Eukaryota > Metazoa > Chordata > Mammalia > Artiodactyla > Bovidae > Oreotragus > Oreotragus oreotragus. The sequence goes on along the minus strand of SJYX01019741.1, from coordinate 68,239 downwards.
AGTTTAGCACAGTATCCAGGCTGCAATTAGTAGTTGTTGTCAATATCAATTTTATACATTATNAGCTCAACTGGAATTCCATCACCTCCACTAGCTTTGTTCGTAGTGATGCTTTCTAAGGCCCACTTGACTTCACATTCCAAGATGTCTGGCTCTAGATTAGTGAGCACATCATCATGATTATCTGGGTCATGAAGATCTTTTCTGTACAGTTCTTCCGTGTATTCTTGCCACCTCTTCTTAATATCTTCTGCTTCTATTAGGTCCATACCATTTCTGTCCTTTATCGAGCCCATCTTTCCATGAAAAGTTCCCTTGGTATCTCTAATTTTCTTGAAGAGATCTCTAGTCATTCCCATTCTGTTCTTTTCCTCTATTTCTTTGCATTGATAGCTGAAGAGGGCTTTCTTATCTCTTCTTGCTATTCTTTGGAACTCTGCGTTCATGTGCTTATATCGAACCTCATTCCATAGTTCATCAGGCACTCTATCTATCAGATCTAGGCCCTTAAATCTATTTCTCACTTCCACTGTATAATCATAAGGGATTTGATTTAGGTCATACCTGAATGGTCTACTTTCTTCAATTTAAATCTGAATTTGGTAATAAGTTCATGTAGTGAAGTACAAAAATCTTGAGCCAGACTTCCTTCATTGTCTACTAGCTTCATGACCTTAAGCGAGTTACCACCTACACCTAATCTCTTAATTTGGGGTTTCTCGTTGCTGTTCAGTTGCTAAATTGTATCTGACTCCTTGTGACCCTGTAGGCTGCAGCACGCCAGGATTCCCTGTCCTTCACTATCTCCTAAAGTTTCACTCAAACCCATATCCACTGAGTTGGTGATGCCATTCAGCCATCTCATCCTCTGTCACCCCCTTCTCCTCCTGCCCCCAATCTTTCCCAGCATCAGAGTCTTTTCCAGTGAGTCATCTCTTCACATCAGGTGGCCAAAGTTTGGGGTTTCAGATTTAGCCTCAGTCCTTCCAGTGAACACTCGGGACTGATCTCCTTTAGGATGGACTGGTTGGATCTCCTTGCTGTCCAAGGGACTCTGAAGAGGGTTCTCCAGCACTACAGCTCAAAATCATCAATTCTTTGGTGCTTCATCTCCTTTATGGTCCAACTCTCACAACCACATGTGACTACTGGAAAAACCATAGCTTTGACTATGTGGACCTCTGTTGGCAAAGTGATATGTCTGCTTTTTAATATGCTGTTTAGGTTTGTCGTAACTTTTCTTACAAGAAACAAGCATCTTTTAATTTCATGGCTGCAGTCACTGTCCACAGTGATTTGGGAGCCCAAGATACTGTTTCCACTGTTTGCCCACCTATTTGCCATGAAGTGACGGGACCAGATGCCATGATCTTCGTTTTCTGAATGTTGAGTTTTAAGCCAGCTTTTTCACTCTCCTCTTTCACTTTCCTCAAGAGGCTCTTAGTTCCTTTTCACTTTCTGCCATAAGGGTGGTGTCATCTGCATATCTGAGGTTATTGGTATTTCTCATGGCAATCTTGATTCCAGCTTGTGATTCACCCAGTCCAGCATTTCATATGATGTACTCTCTATATAAGTTAAATAAGCAGACTGAAAACATACAGCCTTGATGTACTCCTTTACCAGTTTTGAACCAGTTGGAGAGATAATGTTAGTACCTCTTTCTAGGCATTTTGCAATAACTAATTAGTTAGTATTCTTAAAAAGTTGAAAGAATCTAATCATATAATAATCAACCACAACAAACAAACAGGATGGAATTCATATCCTAGAACAGTACTGGGATTTTCTGTGCTGCATTTCCAAGGTAAAATTGAAATCTTCTATTAGGAGAAGTGGGAAAGAAAGGAGGACCTTAGCCATCAGTCATATCAATCCTACATTATTTTAACAAGTATGCCAAGTGCTATCTGGATGTAGACATGAAAACTACATTCAGTTAGCTCAAATGCAGATGTGGATGCTTTAAGTCACATTAATTTGAAGCACTCTCAAATTGCCTGGTGGGCTTTATTTCATCTGTGTCAATTAAAATTATCTATCCCAATTAAATTTTCTGTCAAGAACTCTACTACACAAGCAGCTTCTTTGTGGCTTAAGCCTGAGTGCCCAGCAGGGTGAGAGGTGTTTATGTCTCACACAGACTTAGATGGCAGAGATTGTAGATGTAATTAACTCCAGAATGGGACTCGAGCTCTATTGTGTAGCAAGACTGACACAACTCTTTGTTGTGGAGGTGTGTTCTGTGCACTGTAGACATTTAGTAGCATCTCTTGTTTCTACTCACTAGATTCCGGTAGCACCTGTTCCCACAGTTATGAACACAACAGGAAATTCCAGATACTGGCAAATGTCACCGTGAAGGCACAGTCTCATTTAGTTGAGAATCACTGCTCTAGTGATAGAAGAAGTGGACTCATAAGTAATAAAAACAAACCATAAGGTCCTATAAAGTTATAGTTTGTCTCCATAGTTTTGCCTTTTCTAGAATGTCCTATATTAATGGTTGGAATCATGCAGTATGAAGCCTTTCTACATTGGCTTCTTGCACTCAGTAATATGCATAAAAGTTACCTCTGTCTTTTCATCACTTGATAGCTCATTTCTTTTTAATACTAAAAAGTATTTCACTGTCTGAAAAGACCAAAATCTGTTGTTTCTAAACCAAAATTTTGTTTATTTTCCAAAGGATATCTTAGTTGCTTCCAAATTTGGGCAATTATAAATAAAGCCAATATAAACACTTATATGCAGGTTTTGTCTGGACACACCTTGTCACCTCCTTTGGGTAAATACCAAGGAGTGCTTTGGCTGAACCATAAGGTAAGAGTATGTTTGCTGCTGCTGCTGCCGAGTTGCTTCAGTCATGTCTGACTCTGTGCGACCCCATAGATGGCAGCCCACAAGGCTCCCCCATCCCTGGGATTCTCCAGGCAAGAACACTGGAGTGGGTTGCCATTTCTTTCTCCAATGAATGAAAGTAAAAAGTGAAAGTGAAGACGCTCAGTCCTATCTGACTCTTAGCGACCCCATGGACTGCAGCCTACCAGGCTCCTCCGTCTATGCGATTTTCCAGGCAAGAGTATGTTTAGTTTTATGAAAAACATCTTTGAACTGCCTTCCACCATGGCTGCACCATTCTGTACTCCCACCTGCAATGAATGAGAGTTCCTTTTTCCTCCGCATCATTGTCAGCATTTGGTGTTATCAGTTTTCCAGATTTTGGCCATGCTAACGAGTATAGTTATACCTTAATACAAACCAGAAAAATGTTCTAATTTGCATTTTCCCTGATGACAGATGATTGGAGCATTTTTCCTTACACACACTTTCCATTTGTTTATCTTTTTGGTGACGTATCTGTTAAGGTCTTTAGGCTGTTTTTGAATTTGGTTGTTTGTATATTTATCATCACTGACTTTTAAGAGTCCTTTGTAAATTTTGGTTAGATACAACAATTTTATTCTTTAGTTATAGTCTTTCTACCATCTCTGAAAGACAGGGAAGTCTGGCATGCTGCAGGCCGTGGGGTCGCAGAGAGTCAGCCATGACTTAGTGACTGCACGACAACTGTCTCTTGTTCATAGAAGTTTGCTCTGGTTTTGCATGCCCTTGAATCTCTCTAAGGATAAACAATTTATTTAAATGTTAAGATTTTCATTGTTTGCTGTTTCACTGGACATCACATTTTTAAATCTTATTTTATGATTTATTTTGGCTGTGCTGGGTCTTCACTGCTCACGGGCTTGCTTTAGTTGCAGTGATGGGGGCTACTCTCTAGCTGCGGTGCGTGGCCTTCTCATTGCATGGCCTTCTCATTGTGGCAGTGTCTCTCGTCATGGGGCATGGGTTCTAGAGCACTCCGGCTTAGTGTTGGGGCGTGTGGGCTTAGTTGCCCGGAGGCATGTGGGACCTTCCTGGACCAAGGAACGAACCTGTGCCCCCTGCATTGGCTGGTGGACTCAACTGCCAGGCCACCAGGGAAGTCCTGGACATAACGTTTTTATGGTTGTCATATTTCTTTTCTTCCTTAATGTTCTCCCGCACACTGAGTTTTGGATATCCATTTATTTTTGTTATTGAAATGGAGGAAAATCTTTGTTAACCTGTTGGAAACATATAACCTAGGTCATCAGAACCTGGCAGTAAATTAGGGTGGGCACAGGGAGACCCTCACTTCCTGGAGGATCCTCCTATCTCCTGGCCTCAGAGCTCCTGGGTAGCAGATGAATGTGCCATCTTAACTAGCGGCCAAAAGCCTGCATCAGCTTCCTCACGGCCTTTCCCTCCCTCTGCTATGCATGTGGTCAGTGATTCTGATTCTTCCTGCATCCCAGCAGTCCTGCTGAGATTCCTCCCCAGGCAGATGTATTATTGCTTTCCAGACCATTTGAATAAACTCACAGGAGGGAGAGGAGAGAAGCAAAGGAAATATAGCAGGCAAAGGGAGGTGAGTAACTTCTTTCATTTTATTCCATACTTCAGGCCACAATCTTTATTCATCTAGCTGATCCTTATAGGAACTCTCCAAGATAACTAAGTCCATTTTGCAGATAAAAAAACGATGCATATAAGTCAAATAAACTGATAAATTCAAAGTCAAAGGGAGATCAAAATTAGCAGTTTATTTGACTTTTATTTTGAGCCCAGTCTTTGGCCTCAAGAAGCTATAATATTGTTTACCTCAGCTATGCTTACGGTGACTCCCTGATACCTAATAAGCATCCTACTTATTTCTCTCTAGGCTTATGCAACCCCTGCTAAATTTTCTCAAGGGTTTCCAGCTCAGAACACTGTGGTTCAGGAAGGTAGAAAGGGTCATGCTTTTAAAAAGGACAAGGGAAGGTCATCTATTTTGTAAATTGAAAGGTATTTCTCAACATAGATCCATATATCTGAATTAAGTCTGCACCACAGGCAGAAGGCAAGTGATATGACTGTGACGTCGGTCACGCCAGGGACTGCCACAGCTTATCCCTCTGCTCATGCTGGCGAGGCTGTGTCTTTCGCCTCCCTCACCAGCCCTTCTCTGCCCCTGTAGACCTATTCTCTGGACACAATGGGGAGAATCGTTCTTGAATTAAGATTTCAACCTCAAAGCTTTCAAAGGTTACTGAGAGGAGAAGAGGAGTGTCTAAGAAGACAAGTAGAGACGTCTAAGACAACAGACGAGGAGACGGCGTGATTCAGGCAAAAAGGTTATGAATAATAAGAATCACTTTATAGCTCGGAGACCCAGGTGAATAAAAAGCACTATTGCTTTCAGCAGTATTTACTGACAAACACCCAGAGGGTATTATTCTGGAAAAAAAGGAAGGTCTTAGAGAGCACTAAATGAAGGGAATGAAGACCCAGTGTTATTTGCACTGTTAGCCAATTTCTTGCTCTTCAGACTGCTTATCCTCTTTGGGGTCAAAAGAGGCAACTGCACTAATTTCTAAGGCTCTTTCCAACTCTTAGATGCTATGAATCTAAGACACATATTCCACAAGCTAGAATATCAGGCTGTGTGTGTGTCTGAGCTCAGTCACTTAGTTGTGTCCCTCTCTTTGCGACCCTATGAACTGTAACTTGCCAGGCTACTCGGTTCGTGGGATTTTCCAGACAAGAATACTGGAGTGGGTTGCCATGCCCTCCTCCAGGGGATCTTCCTGACCCAGAGACTGAACCTGAGTCTCTTGCATCTCCTGCACTGGCAGGCAGATTCTTTACCACTTTGCCACTTGGGAAGCCACAGTATCAGTTCGCACCTAGGAAAACAGAAGTAGGCCACAGATGGCCCAATGAGTGTCAGGAGGGGGTGATGCTGGAAACAAGTGTTTATGAACCAAAGGAAGGAGTGAGTTCACTGAAACCTCTTCTAAGGTTCCAATAAGAAGAGTTTCAGAAGTCCTTTCCAGTTCTGTACAAATGTGAGGTCTGATTTTTTTTACAGACATTTATAGTTCTCCTAGCTGGGTTCCAGCCACTATTTTAGGCACCAAGAATGTTCAAGTGCTTTGCTTAACAATGTAGAAGGTAAGCTTTATCATGGGCAGGAAACATTTCTGTGGTAATATAATTGACCAGAGCTTTTCCCCACTACATGTTGGAGCCAAGCAGAGATTGTTGGATGTTTTAATCTGGGGTGAGGGCTGAAGGGACAAACTGTAGGGGCTTTGTCTTAGGGATCATGAGCTGACTCCTGTAACCAGCAGTGGGCTGAGTGAAGACTGAAGTCTGATAAGGTCCTATAAGGTGAACAAAATGATAGTCTCTGTCTTCTAAATCATCCTAAACTATTTCTGCAATAAGTTAAATTATAAATGTTACTTTGAAAGCTAATAAATAAAAATGTGAAGGCCTACTGGTGTGCATGAAAACCTTTGCCCTCCTTTACATATTTCAAAGCACCAGAGAGTTCCCATCATCAATGATGTTTCTGTGCACTGGAGAGGGGATGGGGTCATAAAACATTCAGAGCAGAGGGAGGATCAGTAGCAAGCAAACAGCCCATCTACAAAGGCTGAAGGCCTGGCCACTCTACATATTCTGAAGGAATAGAGCATGATGCAATGAGGGGGTTGAGCAGAGGAGACAGGATTTAAATGGGGTGGCCGATCTGAAGAAGCAAGTTTTAAGCCAGATCAGGAAGCATCAAGGTTCAGTCTCAGTCTTCGGGAGGAGAGTCTAGCAGCCCTGAAGAGTAACATGGGTGGAAGAAGCCAGAGCATGAAAGGACTGGGTCCATCTTCAGAATCTCATTTATCTGACTTGGGAAATACCAGATCCACTAAGGGTCTGGTAATAAAATTACCTTTTTCTTTTTCAACTACTTTCTAATTAGAAAACTTTTGTGTATGTATGAACTCATTACCAAAAAAAAAAGAAAAAGAAAGAAAAATAAAATAGCTGCCATAGCAAATCTATAAAGGAGACATGAAAGTCACTCAGTTGTGTCCAACTCTTTTTGACCCCATGGATTGTAGCCCGCCAGGCTCCTCTGTCCATGGGATTCCCCAGGCAAGAATATTGAGCGGGTAGCTGTTCCCTTCTCCCGGGGATCCCAACCCAGGGACTGAACCCAGGTCTCCCGCATTGCAGGCAGCTTCTTTACATTCTGAGCCACAGGGGAAGCCCATAAAGGAGACATAATGGGTTAATGTTAGCTCAAAGTTCCATTATTGCTCAAAATGCTTTATCTGCAAACACATACAGAAATCCCCCAAATATTGGTACTCAAAGCTGTATTTGTCTGACTAACAAAGTCCAGACTTTCCTCAGAATTTCCTGCCCAAATACTCTTTAAGAATTAGGAGGTGGTTGCCAGCCTGTCTGTCAGAGGTGAGGTCCCTTTTATCCCTGGGGTCCACTGGGTGGACGGATGGGCCACCCCTTTGCTTCAGTGTCTATTATACTTTCAATTCATCTTTCTGATGGTTCCCTTCTGCCTTAATTTCCTAGTGTGGCTGTAACAAATTACCACAAATTTGGTGACTTGAAACAGCAGAAATGGATTCATTCACAGTTCTGGCCCATGGGATGCAAGGATTCTTCAATATCTGCAAATCAATCAACGTAATATACCACATTAACAAACTGAAAAATAAAAACCATATGATTATCTCAATAGATACAGAGAAAGCCTTTGACAAAATTCAACAACCATTTATGATAAAAACCCTCCAGAAAGCAGGACTAGAAGGAATGACTCGATGGACGTGAGTCTGAGTGAACTCTGGGAGTTGGTGATGGACAGGGAGGCCTCGCGTGCTGCGATTCATGGGGTTGCAGAGTCGGACACGACTGAGCGACTGGACTGAACTGAACCTGAACAAAACCAGTTTCATTGGACCAATCGTGATGTGTCGGCAGGGAGTGAACCCTGTCTCTAAGGGAGAGCTGGGTCTTTGCCTCATTCAGCCTCTAGGGGGCGCTGTCATTTCTCAGCTGTGGCTGCCTTACTTGTATCTCTGCCTTGGAGACCACAGTGTCTCCTGCTCAAATCCCCCTCTCTGCGTCTCACTTAAAAATACACTGTGACTCCTCTTGTGCTCACTCGCTCAGTTGTGTCCGACTCTTTGTGACCTCATGAATTGTAGCCTGCCAGGCTCCTCTGTCCCTGGAATTTCCCAGGCAAGAATACTGGAATGGGTTATAATTCCCTTCTCCAGGGGATCTTCCCCACCCAGGGACTGACCCAGGTCTTTTTACATCTCCTGCATAGGCAGGTGGCGGGGAAGGCAATGGCACCCCACCCCAGTACTCTTGCCTGGAAAATCCAATGGACGGAGGAGCCTGGTGGGCTGCAGTCCATGGGGTCGCTAACAGTCGGACAGACTGAGCGACTTCACTTTCACTTTTCTCTTTCATGCATTGAGAAGGAAATGGCAACCCACTCCAGTATTCTTGCCTGGAGAATCCCAGGGATGGGGGAGCTTGGTAGGCTGCCATCTATGGGGTCGCACAGAGTCGGACACAACTGAAGTGACTTAGCAGCAGCAGCATAGGCAGGTGGATTCTTTACCACTAGTGCCACCTGGGAAGCCCATGATTTCTTTTAGGGTCACTCAGATAATCCAGGCTAACATTCCCATCTCAAAATCCTTAGTTTAGTTACATCTGCAAAAATACTTTTTATCTGTTAAGTAGCATTCACAGATTCCAGCAGTTGGGACCTGGTTTCTTTGGGAGACAGTTTTCTGCACCACACTCTCCTCCCAAATCAACCCACTGTTCTGGTGCTCATGCCTATATAATGCAAAAATCTCCAGGCCTCTGACCACCTCAGGCCACTCCATATCTCTCCCAGGCTTCTGGAGCTCTTCTCCTTTCCCATTAGTAGGGAAATGATTTGGCTTCTCATCTCCATCTTTCTTACAAGGCGTTCCACAGAAAAGCTGCTGAACCCAGAGAGAGCTTCTTCCTTTAATACCAGAGTCCTGGGCTTGTACTCTGTGAGATGTCTGGTAGAGTTAGGGTGGGATTCCAGCTGTTCTAGAATCATGAATCTGTCTACCATTCAGAGCCTACGCTTGAGTCATAGCCTATTCTGCTCTGATCTTTAGTCATCCACAATTGTTTTCTTACAGGTGTGCTGTGATGATTAATTTAACATGTCAACTACACTGGGCTAAAGGATGCTCATATAGCTGGTAAAACATTATTATTTCTGGATTATTTCCTTATAGAAAGGAGTTTCTAGAAAAGATTAGCATTTGATTCAGCAGACTGGATAAAAAGACCTAGCCTTACCAGTGTGGGCCACCATCATTCTGTCTATTGGGAGCCCAGACAGATTAAAATGGCAAAGAAAGGGCAGGTTCTCCCAATCTCTTCTTGAGTTGCTCCTGGACACTGAAGCTCCTGGTCCTCAGGCCTCAGACTCACGGTCTTATACTGGCAGACTTCCTGGTCCTAGGCTTTCAGCCTCCCACTGACTTTCCCCGTTGGCCAGCTGGAAGAGGGCAGACCATGGGCCTCTCAGCCTCCATAACTGCTCGAGCCAATTCTCATCATAAATATCCTCATATCCAGTTGTCCTTCCATATCACGGGTTCTGCATCTACAGAGTCAGCTAATAGCAAAATGATAATACTCAGAAAAAAAATTCAGAAAGTCCCACAAAGCAAAACTTGAATTTGCCACAGGCAAGCAACTATTTATAGAATTTACAATTAGTACCATACTATAAGAAATATAGAGATGATTTAAATTATACAGGAGGATATGCCTAAGTTGTATATAAATATTATGCCATTTTATATAAGGCACTTGAGAATCCACCGTGGTCTGGAACCAGCCCTCTATGGACATCAAGTGATGAGGGTACATCTGTATCCTATAGGTTCTGTTTCTTTGGAGACTGTAATATATGCCTGTCTGTCCTTATCAGTATCAGGCTTTGTTCAGTGTGTCAATTTATCAGAAATATATGAAAGTAGAGAAATCCCATTTGTCAACAGGATTATTTACTATCTCATAATAGAGACAGATTATCACACTTATTCCCCCAAAACTGATGTTATAAGAAAAAAAATGTGTCCTGGGTGATTAAACATCACCTTGAATCTCTAAAGACCCTTTGGAGGAACACTGTGGTTTATAAGTTGTTCTCAGCTGTATCTTCTCACATATTTTTTTATCAGGTTAATTACATGGTTACCTGACAGTTACTCAAGCTACTCAAGCAATGGATATTTATTGAAAGGTAACAAATACCCTACAGCAAAATTGTTGCATGCAGTCAGCAGAAATAATTAAGATAGAAATTTAGCTGTTCTTTTAAGGCTCATAAAAACTGAAGATAACCTATTGCTATAAGTTTACATAATCTCAAGAAAAGGTGTATAATTAGATGTATAAAAATACAGGAAAGTTATATAGTCATACACCTTACTGTGATAAAAACCCACTTGAAGGATGGGGGAAGGAATACATACATACTGCTATATTTATACACATACTGGAGTGTACGTATACATACTGCTATATTTAAAACAGTTATCCAACAAGGACCTACTGTAGAGCACAGGGAACCCTGCTTGATGTTATGTGGCAGCCTGGATGGGAGGGGAGTCTGGGAGAACAGAAACACGTATGCAGATGGCTGAGTCCCTTTGCTGTTCACCTGAAACTATCACAACATCGGCTGTTAATCAGCAGTGAAGCCATGAGCTTTTCACATAGCCTGTGTGTTCAGCCATTTAGTCGAGTCTGACTCTTTTGTGACCCCATGGACTGTAGCCTGCCAGATTCCTCTGTCCATGGGATTCTCCAAGCAAGAATACTGGAGTGGGTTGCAATTCCCTTCTCCAGGGGATTTTCCTGACCCTGGGATCGAACCCACATCTCTGGCATCTCCTACGTTAGCAGGCAGATTCTTTACCACTGAGCGATCTAGACCCCAATACAAAATTAAAAGTTTTAAAACAACAACAACAAACAAGCAACCAGAAGGATGGTCCATATTCAATAAATATCTTATGACCTCACTGACTCTTCCACATTTTTTCAACTACAGTTTGTTAATCCCCAGCTGGTGATATCTTTACCCTAAATAACCTATCCACTGGATAGCTTGTCATATCAATCTTCCAATTACCTTTCTAATTCCTCCAGGAGGACTATCTGATGAATTCAGTATGTCTCCACTGGACCTGGTCAACAGGTCTATTGCAGTCTACTCCACAGACTTGCAAATTGACTTGCTTTGGGGCAAAAATCCTCTTATAGACCATTCAGTTGTGGACGGTGGGGGTCACACAGAACCATCTGGGCGTCAGATGCAATTGAAAACCATTAGGAAGGAGCTGGAGGTGGGAACTTCAAGAATGTGGTTTTGGGATATTGCTGTTGTGCATTTGCTAAGTTGTGTCGGTCTCTTTGCCACTTCAAGGACTAGAGCATGCCAGGCTCCTCTGTCCTCCACTTTTTCTTAGAGGTTGCTCAAATTCATGTCCACTGAGCCAGTGATGCTCTCTAAGCATCTCATCCTCTGCCTCCCTCCTCCACTTTGGCTTTCAGTTTTTCCCAGCATCAGGGTCTCTTCCAATGAGTCGGTTCTTCATGTCAGGTGGCAGTATTGGATTTGGGCTAGCAGGTACTTAAGTCTTGGCCTATCCAGTGTACCTACTTGCTCAGAGACCATGGTCCTCAGCCCCATATCTCTGCAGCTGGGGCTTAACACGAAGCTTTCCTTCCCTTTTAGAGTGAAAGCAGGAACTCAGTTGTGTAACAGGATATAGGTGGAGACTGGTGACCAGGTACACACAGTATGCTCCTGCCCAGAATGTGATACCAAGAGAGAGCTAGGTAACGTGTTAAACCTTTAACATAAGCTGACTGCCGTGTCAGCACTGAGCTAGCCGCTCTCTTTGGTGCTGTTAGATACACATGGCAAGACTTCACTCCCATCATGTTTATCGCTCCAGCATTGCCTAAGGGGGGTATAAAAACTAGTAGCAGCCTGTGTAATTTTTCTGGCTTGGCTAAGAGAATAGCCTTGCACTTGGAGACTGATCTCTGGGTGTAAAGTGGTAATGGGCTATCATTCACACCATTCCTTCCCGGCTGCATTAAATAACACTTTGGTATTTAGCTATAATTCACAATCTGCAGCGGCTGTGTTGGAGGAAAGGAGGACGTTCACTCAGTTTGACTGCAATTCCAAACACAAATGCAGTGAAGAATAGCCTGGCTGGGCCTACGGAAATTATTATTCTAGGCACAGCTTTTATAATTTGTGTAAATGTTGGATCCTGTACTTACAGAAGAAAAGAAAAAAGGCAGTGTGACTAGGGAGATGGTAATGTCATAGAGTAGTGGGGATAAGGCACACTTTTCTTAATGAGATGATTTTTTTTTCCTGCTAGAGTCTTGGACACTGAAAGAGAAAACTCTGTTTGAATATATAAAAGGGCTGAGGATGAAATGTCCTGCATGCATGCGTGCTAAGTTGCTCAGTCTTGCCCAGCTCTTTGTGACCCTATGGACTGTAGCCCGCCTGGCTCCTCTGTCCATGAGGATTCTCCAGGCAAGAATACTGGAGTGGGTCGCCATGCCCTCCTCCAGCGAACCTTCCTGACCCAGGGATCGAACCTGCATCTCTTAGGTCTCCTATGCTGGCAGGCGGGTTCTTTACCGCTAATGCCACCTGGAAAGCTCTGAGTGACGTGTTAAAACACAAAGTTATTCCAGCTCAGGGAGGCATAACCTGTGAATTCACAACCCCAAGATGGTGACAAAGTCTGGAGGTGGGAGGCGCTGCAGCCCTTCCTAAGGGCCCATCCTGAGTGGGCCCTGAGTGGACACCTGAGTGCAGGGGCTCTGGATGTTTTCTGCATGGCAGAGGACACATCTCTCTCTGTTTATATATATAGATATAGATAGACAGATATAGATAGATCTCTCTCTATTTATATAGATATATAGATATGACAGATACAGAGAGATAGATATATTCTCCAGAGCAGCCCCATTCTGATAAGCCACACAAAGTCAAAGGAAAAGAAACCAGATGCCCCATGGGATAGGTGAATGGAGAAAGAATTTTCCTTTCTTGGTTCCTGAGAGTTGAAGTCCAAGACAAGTGAAAACTATTAATGTCTTAGATTCACAGAGGCAGTATAATATAGTGTAATAATAATAGGAATAAAGGATAATAAAAATGGAGGAAAAAGAGGAAGAGGAGGAGAAGGAAGAAGAAGAAGAAATTTATAATCAGTTAGACTTTGATTAGAATCCCAGTCTCTCACTTCTTAGCTAAAAGACTTCAGACCAGTCACATTAGCTGCCTAAATGTTGGTTCATTCAAAGAAAACTATTAATGTGTTCAAGGTGTTATGACAAAGTGAGTGTATCTATGCAGCACTTAGCAAAAGAGCCTTAAGAATGGGCCAGCATAGTCTGTCACCTTGCCTGGAAAATCCCATGGATGGAGGAGCCTGGTGGGCTGCAGGGGTGGGGTCTCAAAGGATTAGACACAACTGAGTGACTTCACTTTCATTTTTCACTTTTCACTTTCATGCATTAGAGAAGGAAATGGCAACCTACTCCAGTGTTCTTGCCTGGAGAGTCTCAGGGACGGGGGAGCCTGGTGGGCTGCCGTCTATGGGGTCACACAGAGTCGGACACGACTGAAGCGACTTAGCAGCAGCAGCAGCAGTCTATCTCCTGTCTTTCCTGCCAGCATCATTTTGGACCTGTTTCCAAGTCTATCTCTGCCCTTCCAAAACCCTGGCCTTATTTTAGTTTCTCAAACTTTCTAGGCTTTTTCTCATTACTGAGCATTTACCTGTAATATTTCCACTGTCTAGAAGGCTCTCTCAGTCTCCAATTCTTCTTCCACCTGGGTAATGTTTTCCAACATTTAGCTTTCACCTTTTTTAAATGCAATTCTCAAATAAGCACGTTAGTCTTTCTGTATTCACAGAATAGGTAAGATTTCACAAGTGTGTGTGTTTTGTTTTTCTTAGTGCCTTGCAATTATCTGTGCACTTTTTTAAAGCTGTAGTTAAATGTATATTTTACAGGTTATTTTTTTAACTGTTACTCTCCCATACTGAACTGAAAGCTTTAGGATGGGAAAACTTATTGGCTTGTTCACCAAGTACGTCCAGCCCAGAGCACAGTGACTATACCCAGCAGTTACTGAATAAACCTCTGTGGATTAAATTAGACTTCCATTTCGTGAGCGGTGGTACATGGAAAGAAAAATCAGTGACATTACTCAGCTGGAAGGACAATGTCTGCAGAGCATATAAGAAACATTATTTGGGTCGACACAATTGCTCATAGTCCCCCTAAGAAAGTGTTCGTTTCTTCACTGTCTTTTTCCTTTTTCCTGCATTTCTGAACTATATGCAAAGCACAAGAGAGCCCACAGGGATGCAGGCAGTAATTATGGGCCCTTTAGGGATGGGCCAGCTCTTCTGATAGCGCATGACATCCCCTCAGCTCAATTTTGATTAGGCTCATTGGTTTGGTAAGAACACTGTCAAAATGACCTCAGCAAAGATTCAACATGTTTGATGAACAGATATGTTCTACAGTAGATCTTTTAATGTCAAGCTGTGTTTAACAGTGAAACTTAGCTTCTCTGGTACAAAAAGGTACTTCATAGAATGTGATAAAATCAGCCATGAAGACTCATACCTGTGCTGCACCTTCCATGATTACCTGAACCTTTGAAAAAGGGTTGTGCTTAATTGTTTCTATGTTGCTGGTGCCTGAAAAAGTACCCAATGTGTGGTAGTATTTTATCTGTATTTTGAATGAATGAATGACTCAAACATAAGCTGGTAACCTACACTGTAAGTATATATGGGAAATGGATTTGTTGAATCATGGATGGAGGAGCCTGGTGGGCTGCAGGGGTGGGGTCTCAAAGGATTAGACACAACTGAGTGACTTCACTTTCATTTTTCACTTTTCACTTTCATGCATTAGAGAAGGAAATGGCAACCTACTCCAGTGTTCTTGCCTGGAGAGTCTCAGGGACGGGGGAGCCTGGTGGGCTGCCGTCTATGGGGTCACACAGAGTCGGACACGACTGAAGCGACTTAGCAGCAGCAGCAGCAGTCTATCTCCTGTCTTTCCTGCCAGCATCATTTTGGACCTGTTTCCAAGTCTATCTCTGCCCTTCCAAAACCCTGGCCTTATTTTAGTTTCTCAAACTTTCTAGGCTTTTTCTCATTACTGAGCATTTACCTGTAATATTTCCACTGTCTAGAAGGCTCTCTCAGTCTCCAATTCTTCTTCCACCTGGGTAATGTTTTCCAACATTTAGCTTTCACCTTTTTTAAATGCAATTCTCAAATAAGCACGTTAGTCTTTCTGTATTCACAGAATAGGTAAGATTTCACAAGTGTGTGTGTTTTGTTTTTCTTAGTGCCTTGCAATTATCTGTGCACTTTTTTAAAGCTGTAGTTAAATGTATATTTTACAGGTTATTTTTTTAACTGTTACTCTCCCATACTGAACTGAAAGCTTTAGGATGGGAAAACTTATTGGCTTGTTCACCAAGTACGTCCAGCCCAGAGCACAGTGACTATACCCAGCAGTTACTGAATAAACCTCTGTGGATTAAATTAGACTTCCATTTCGTGAGCGGTGGTACATGGAAAGAAAAATCAGTGACATTACTCAGCTGGAAGGACAATGTCTGCAGAGCATATAAGAAACATTATTTGGGTCGACACAATTGCTCATAGTCCCCCTAAGAAAGTGTTCGTTTCTTCACTGTCTTTTTCCTTTTTCCTGCATTTCTGAACTATATGCAAAGCACAAGAGAGCCCACAGGGATGCAGGCAGTAATTATGGGCCCTTTAGGGATGGGCCAGCTCTTCTGATAGCGCATGACATCCCCTCAGCTCAATTTTGATTAGGCTCATTGGTTTGGTAAGAACACTGTCAAAATGACCTCAGCAAAGATTCAACATGTTTGATGAACAGATATGTTCTACAGTAGATCTTTTAATGTCAAGCTGTGTTTAACAGTGAAACTTAGCTTCTCTGGTACAAAAAGGTACTTCATAGAATGTGATAAAATCAGCCATGAAGACTCATACCTGTGCTGCACCTTCCATGATTACCTGAACCTTTGAAAAAGGGTTGTGCTTAATTGTTTCTATGTTGCTGGTGCCTGAAAAAGTACCCAATGTGTGGTAGTATTTTATCTGTATTTTGAATGAATGAATGACTCAAACATAAGCTGGTAACCTACACTGTAAGTATATATGGGAAATGGATTTGTTGAATATCTGTTTAAGATATTTTTCATTTAACATTTACTTTGTACAACAATCTTATCAAGAAGCACTCTCTATTTACAGATAATAATACTGATACCTTTTATTAAACACAGTGTGAGCCAGCCCTGGATTTTGTGAAGCTGACTATAAAGTACAAGAAAAACAATCACGGGACTGCATGGTAGGTTTTAATGTAGAAGTTTTAGCTAGAAATTCTATATATGAGGTGACATAGGAACACATGGAATGGCACTTAAAATCTCCATGGATAAAAATAAATTTTAGAAAATGAGTAACTTTTTCTAATCCTGAAAAAAAAAAAAAAAAAAGAGAAGCAGATACCTAGGCAATGAGCGGCAGTTGAGATTTCCAGCACAAAGAAACAGCTAACGTGAAGGTGGGCTTGGCACATCAAAGGAAACCAGAAAAGACTGGTGGGACTGGGAGATGGCTTAGGCAAGGGGGTGTGAGGGGTGAGATTGGGGGACAGCAGGGGCTGAGCCATCAACAGGCCCTTAAATCTAAGGCTGAGAGGAATCATTGCATGGTTTTAAGTCATTGGAAGCATAAAGAATTTTTAAATATTCAGTTATAGTCTATAAAATGTACTGGGGCAGAGCACAACTAGAGAAGTGAGTGAGAGGACCAGGAAGAAAGCATTCCTCATTCTTCCTGAAAAGGCTGAGAGGAGCCTGCACTAAAGTGGATAAGTGATGGCTGGGACAGGAGATGTGGATACATTCTGAGATATGCAGAGAGAATCAACATCTCAGGTACATGTGATTTATGGGTAAAAGATTCGAAGGTTAACACAGGGATGCACAGAGTCTTTATGGGTCCTTTAGGGATGGGCCAGCTCTCTTGACAGAACATAGTATGTTTTCTCAGCTCAATTTTGATTAGGCTCATTGATTTAGTAAGAACGTGGTCCAAAAGACCCCTGTAAAGATTTGACATGATTGATAACGTAGATATGTTCTAGAGTAGATCTTTTAATGTCAAGCCATATTTAACAGTGAAAGCTTCTCCAATGCCAAAAGGTACTTCGCAGATCTTGACAAAATCAACCAGGAAGAGTTGTACTTTTTCGTGAAAGAAAGGTCGTGTTTAATTTTTTCTGTCTCTGGTGCCTGAAAAAGTACCAAGTACATGGTAGCATTTTGTACATATGTTGATTGAATGAATGCTCCACATATAAGCTGGTAACCTACATTATAGGTATATACGGGAAACAGATTTGTTGACATGTGGTTACATTTTGAGATACTCAGGAGAGAATCGACATCGCATGTGGTGGGTATCATTATGTCTGACTTATAGGTGAAAGATGCTAAGGTTAATACAGGGAAAGTCATTTGCCCAAGAGCAGAAGAAGAACTCAAAACCAGACAGACCCCCAGCTTTACCCTTTCCACCACATGACACCATCACCCAAAGCTGGATGTCCCAGGCATTTGAAGCTGTGGTCTCTGACGGAGACCATCAGTATCCACAACTTAAGTCTTCTTTGTATGCCATTCATACCACCTTCTGTTTCTTCCCCCAAACACCAGTTTTTGCGAAAAACACTTTAAATGTTAAAATGCAAATTCTCTTTGAAAATCAGTTTGGGAATCCTTAGCCAGAGACTTTGTTAAGCAGTTATTGATTGAAAGCAGAAAATTTAACATGCAAATCAAATCTAGATCACCTATGTCTCTAACAAAGGTAACATCATCTTCCACTGATATAGACAAGATGCAGCTGCTTGAAAAAAAAAAAAAAAAAGATAAAAAAAAAGAAATTCTCTTTGTTGGCATCTCAGAAGCAAGCACCCCTCTGCTTATTTGCTTCTTCCTTTGACAAGAACAAACAAATCTTTAAAAATACAATGAGTCAGGCCGTTCTCTCTGCGGTATATAAGTGGCTTCTAAGCCCTCCAGAAGGCCCCTGTAGAGGGTCATTACCTCTTTCAGGCCCTCTGGGAAGCATTCTGTAAATAATTGCTTCCCCATATTACATAGATACCCTGGTGTTCCAAGCATGAGCCTGGGCCAGGGAGTAACTTCTGAACTGGGAGGATTTGGCTGATTAATTTTCCATTAAATGCTTCCCGACTCCATGCTGAAACTTCAGGGATCAAGCTGAGAGCTAAGAAAAAAGAAGCAATCTGAATGCTTGGCTGGTAATTAACATCACCAGGTGACAAATCAATACTACCTGGCCATTCCCATAAACAATGATAACAGGGAGAACCTAGGCTTCCAGCCCAAATGCTCTTGGATATGTATTGGTGGCTCTTGTCACTTTAAAGACAGAAAGGTGAAAGAGGGTTGGATGGTTTTCTTTGGCTACAGGTGGTACGGAGGCTTCAAGATGCAAACAGATCTTTCAGAAGGAAGAGAGTAGGCAAAAAAAAAAAAAAAGGTAATCTGAAATTTGGACATAAATGTGCATTTGAGTGAGAGATTTTTAAACTCCAGTGTGTATAAGGATTAACCAGAGAACTCGTTAGAAATGCAGATTCCAGAAATCCTGTGGTGCGAGTATTCACGGCAAGTTTCCCTAGATCGTGCCAATGCAAGTGGGTCATAAATCACACTTGAAGGATCATTGCTAAATATCCAAGAGTTCTGTTTATTAGGCAGTTAAATTCAAACAGGGCTTCCCTGATGAATTAGCGGGTAAAGGGTCCACCCGTAATGCTGGAGACACAGGAGATGAGACAGGTTCGATCCCTGAGTCAGGAAGAGCCCCTGGAGAAGGAAACTGCAACCCACTCCAGTGTTCTCATCTGGAAAACAAATCCCATGGACAGAGGAGCCTGACGGACTACAGTCCATGGGGTCACAAAGAGTGGGATTCAACTGAGTCAGTAAACATGCACATAAATCCAAACAACTTAAGAAGCATTTAGGTCCTGACAGCTTAGTACCTCTTTTAAAAAGTGCTGCATAACCACTGGAAGGAAAATGAACTCTCTCCCTCACTAGATCGCCACAAGTGATGGTGGCCAATGGGAACTGTGCACTGATGGGGCACACCCAACTTTTCAAAGCTTGGAACCAGGTCAGATACTGCCACGCTCATTTCCTGTTCACATAGATTTTCACATGAGGCTGGCTTTTCAATCCAGCAGCTCCTGAAAACCCAGCTTCCCAAAGATATGACACCAAAGAACTATAGTGATGGTCGCACAAAATGTGAACTACTTCGAGTCATCCCTACAGCGTCCGACAAAAGCCACATATCACTACGTTTTCCTAACGATTAAAAAATGTCTTAGTGCATCCCCGTGAGATTGGTGTGGCATCCCAGGATGCCTTGGCAAATACTCTGGGAATCATGGGCACGAGCAGCAGTAAACCAGAGGCAGTCAGACAGACTCAGATTCCCAGGGTCTCATTATTGGAAGAAAACCATTACACAAAGGCGTGGGAATAAGGAATTGCTTATCATCAGGGGACGGCCTCTAGCCACACAGCTTTAAGTTTCTCAGTGAGCCGAATTAGGACGATTTGTTGGTAAATGGAATGGTTTATTTAAGTCTAAACAACTTTAAGTTTAGAAATGCCTTTATTTTTGCATAATCTACTACGATGGTTGAGGAAAATAGTCTGTAAAATAAATATATTAGCTCAGTGACTCTGCCCAACAGATCTGTGAGGTATTATTACCCTCATTTCTCCAGCTGAGGAAGCTAGGGATCCAGCTGAACAAGATACTGCCCCCAAATCCTACAGGCAGTAAGGGTGGCAGGTCAGGTTTGGAACCCAGGGTGGACTGGCTCTAAAACTCAAGCTCTTTGCTTGGTAAACCAGGCCTTCAGTTCTGAGAGTAAGTCCCTCAGGAGGGTCACCACCTAGGTCAACAGGCTCAGTCTGAGATGTTCAGTTTATTCTTGCTTCACTATTCATTATTTATAAAACCTTGGGTCAATAACTTCACCTACAGCTTCATCCCCCAAACAGAGTTAGTAACTACTTACTGAGAATAAACTAACATAAAGTCTTTTGTGCAGTTACTGGAACATAAGACACATTCCATCAGTGACAGCTATTATTACTGCTATATATAAAGGTACCATGAACAAGTGTACATTCCTTTTATGTTAAGAATTTAGAAAAAGAAGTCATATCAAAATATAGGCTGTGTTTATCGTACACTAAGTAGAAGGCCTGACTGTTCGGAAAGGTGACAATGCCATGGAAAGTAAGGTTTCTTACGGAGCCCCATTGTAAGTTCAGGGGGTGGTTCTGGTGGCTGGCGGCTCTGCAGTCAAGAAAACGCCAAGTTCAATCCCTGGGTCAGGAAGATCCCCTGGAGAAGGAGACGGCAACCCACTCCAGGATTCTTGCCTGGGGAATCCCATGGACAGAGGAGCCTGGCGGGCTACAGTCCATGGGGTCACAAGAGTGGGACATGACTTAGCGATTGAACAATAACAAAGCTTTGGGTGTATACATCTTTCACCCCTCAGTACGTCATTCACCTTTTGGTGGCAAAGGGAAATTTTCACTGGCCATTATATTATTATTTGAAAACCAAATATGAATAAATGAAAGATTTCTCAGGGAGACTCCCATGTCAGCCTACAACATAGAGGGCCAGTATATGTCCTTCTTGTGCCTGTACATCTGACTAGAGGAAAAGTGGGAACTAGAGAGCTTGTGCCTGTCTCCTCCCCTCCCATTAATTCCAGGTAAAGGTGCATGAATTCCATGTGCTTGAATGCTGTTGCTTCAGTCATGTACGACTCTGTGAACCCATGGACTAGAGCCTGCCAGGCTCCTCCGTCCATAGGATTCTCCAGGCAAGAATACTGGAGTGGGTTGCTGTGCCTTCCTCCAGGGGATCTTCCTGACCCGGGGATGGAACCCACATCTCCTGCATTGCAGGCAGATTCTTTACTGCTGAGCCACCAAGAAAGCTCAAAGGTAAATTCACACTAATATCAAATTGTTCCCCCCTGCTGTGTCATTTGGGCAAATCATCAAACTCTCTAATTTCTTTTGAACCAGTTATCTTATCTTTTTATAATTTATATGAAAAATACTCTCTATGTGATTCTAGCATTAACATAGTTCACTCAAAATCAACAGATAATTTTTAATTGATCCTTAAATATGTGTCAGGCACTGAACTATAGGAGTTAATGTGATTAAAAAATACTCTACACACCAAATGCTTGCAATTGTGTGTGTTTGTTGTGTGTGAAAAACAGAGATACACACACAGAGATATAGTTCCATTATTCCAGGACCAAAAAAAGAGGATTATTCTGCCTTTTCTATTTTGAAACTTATTCTAAAACTGTGACATCCTTCTTCATGCCATCTGTGCCTTTATTGGTCCAAGGTGAACAATTTTCTTGAGACCCACCCATTACAAGCAAAATAAAGCAGTTAACTTTACATTCCTCCATATTTTTAAAAAATTTTAGTTTCAGAGCATTAATCATATGTCAGCAGCTGAAGAAAAAGTGAAAAGTGAACACCCATAAATCTCTAACATAAGTAAAGGTTAAAGAATCTAGGAAAACCTTGCTTTCAAATATGATTATTATACTTAAGCACACACAAAACTGATTTGCATAGATTTTCAGGGTTTATGATTGTCCTTAATATCATTCAATATTAGGTATGTTTATGAGGCATTTTTCTTATTAAAGAAGTGAAAGTGAAGTCACTCAGTCATGTCCAACTCTCTGCAACCCCATAGACTGTAGCCTACCAGGCTCCTCTGTCCATGGAATTTTCCAGGCAAGAGTACTGGAGTGGGTTGCCATTCCTTCTCCAATTCTTATTAAAGTCGATTATAATCTCTAACTTGAAATACAGATATATGTTCTGGATACAGATACAAGCAGTAATAGATATATACACAGATCTAGGTATCCATTTATATCCACCTGTTGTCCTCTTCATACACTGAGATTTCCGGAGTGTTTTAATCATGCTCATGCGTCAGTCTCTAAAGAAAGAAAAGGCAAGGAAAACAGTGCTTTTCCACTTTTTCCCCTCTAGTTTCCTGACCTCAATCACTGAAGCTTAGGGTTACCATGAAATATTTATATTCATTTGTATACATATATTTTAATTGAAGGTGGTTTATATGGAGTGGGGAAAGAGAAGAGGAGAGGTATTGACTGTGTTTTGGTGATTTTAATCCCAATTCCCTTTCGACTATTTTTAAGTAAAGGCTCATGGTGAGCTGAGAAAATGAGTGACATGATTCTCATTTGTGTTACAGGGGTTCACTGTTCAACATTTACTTGCTGTGTTTGTAGCTCCGTGGATGAGTGGGTGAGTGGTTAACAAAGTAGATATAGGATTGAAAACACATTCCCATGGCACATTAAAACCAGAGAAGAGGAAAACACTTAATTACCGGCACTGCTTTAACAGGTGAGTATGATATTCTCTAAATATAATGATGATGTTGATAAAAGCTAGTGCCTTCAGCCCCTGTTATGTGTCTGACATGAAGTTTGGGGTGGGGGTGAGGGAGAGGGGAGGTCAGTCATAAACAAGAAAGATTCGTTCAGTGTCCTGGAGTTTATAGCATCATTCGTTCTGTGCAGTCCTCACAGCAGCCTTTTTCAGGTAGGTCTTATCAGCTCTGTTTTATAAATGTGCAAACCAAGTTCCAGAGAGGGACGTGACTTGTCTATAATAGGTAGGAAGTGTTGGAGTTAGAATCTAAAGTCAAATCTTTCTGACTCCAAAATTCATTCCTTTCCCCTACACTGGGCTGCGTCCCACCCCAGGTACATTGATGATACTGAACTAATTAATTAATTAATATACTCAATATTTTTTGTTCAACACAGACTGGTTTCATAGATAGTTTTATATTCTCTGGCTAAGTAATGATGGTTTTAATTTTGAATGCATTGTAGCACGTATGGTAAGGGTTATCACTCATTAAACCTAACAGTGTTTTCACAAACCACAGGACTCCATCTAAATTTTCAGGTCAAAATTTAGCCATATCACCGTAGGTTAACCATAGTAATGATGGCTCTAGAACACGTTCCATTTACATCCGCATTTCAAATGATAAATGGCTCATAACTGTCCTTTCCAAATTTCAGCACTCTGGTCAACCATCTCACCATCACCGGAACTTATTAAAAAATAGACTCCACATTCTACTGAATCTAGGGGAGGGGGAGAAACTGGGAAGTCTATAATTTCAACCCATTTTGTCTAAGTCATTTCAGTCTATAATAAGTATGGGAACTGCTCCACTACAGATGGAGTAAGAAGTAGAATCTCATCTGTTTTATTGCTAAAAAGGGAATTGTTGAAAGCTCAAAACCACATCAAAAATAGTAGCAAATCCAGCCCTTTTCTCTAAGTGAGGAGTGGACTCCCAACCACCCCTGCTGAAACAAACAAGAGGACAGACAAGGGCTGATGCAATCAATTGACTATATTTCAGAACCAATCAGAGAGAGTCCTAGACTATAGCTGACTCACTAAACCTTTTGCTTCTGTTGCTCTCCCTCATCCATTGTTGCTATAGAATGTAGGGTTAAAAAAAAAAAATTAGGCCTCCTGGACCATCATCGAGGAAAGGCAACTTCAGTCATCTGATGCCAAGCTCAGCAATGTCTACGTGTTCCAACTTTCCTTTTAATCCTCAACTCAGCCTCCCTCTAAACTTGGTTCCTCAGAAGTTATATCAGGTGTAGTTTCCATATTCTTCCCTCAATGCTAAAGCAAAAAAAAAAAAAAAGCCTTCTACTTCTTTTCTTAGCGAAGAGAGTTCGATTAATTTCGAATAGGCCAGAAGACCGTAAAGCAAAAACAGCCCATTTGTGAAAGGCATCCAGCTTCTCCCCTGCTATACCCTCTCTCTGGACACATTTCATTATCATTTATCACAGAAAGTCGATTATACTTTCCTTTCTTGCCAACAGAGTCTGATTAGCTTAAAAAAATAAAAAAGCCAAGACTTTAAAAACAAAAAAGATACTGTTTCCTGAGACAGTCAGTCATTCAAGGTCTCAGATGCAATTCACTCTTTCTAGGGTCACCAAATGAGACTCTGCGTCTTATTAAAAACAGTAAAACTGAAACAGAAATTAATGCTAGACTTTATAACCTGGTTATAAACACACATATTCTTTATTATCCTCATCATTGCTGTTGCTTGTTGCTAAGTGGTGTTAGACTCTTTGCAACCCCGTGGGCTGCAGACCACCAGGCTCCTCTGTCCATGGGATTCTCCAGCCAAGAATACTGGAGTGGGTTGCCATTTCCTTCTCGAGGGCATCTTCCCAACCCAGGGATCAAACTCGCATCTCCTGCACTGGCAGGCATATTCCGTACCACTGAGTCACCAGGGAGGACCATCCACATCATTACCATTATTTTTTTCAGTTACCATGTTCCCTATCTCACAATGAAATATAGTAGTAAAAGTTGCTTCATAAGAATGTACACCAATTCCTCCCTAAGTCATTGCCCTAAAATATGAAGAGAAATTCCAGCAGTCTGCACTACAAATGTGTAGAGGCCTGCATCACACCTTTCCAGCTCGTCTGAGTAATCTAACCACTTTCTATAAACCAGTTTCTCTCTGCTTCATAGAACACAAATTCTGGACAATGACAAACTTTCTACATGCTAAACAGAGATTCTTTCATCAAGAGTCTTAGGAAATAACTGAAACAATAAAATCTTTTATCCTACAGTTCAACAAAGTGCTGTGAATCTACAGAAGAAGATACCGTATTGGAGTTTTCCTCAGACTAAAATCATGGAACCATTTTTCCACAGAACATCTTGAATAGCTGACATTCTACAAAATTCAGCACAGGAAATGCCGATTATGGCCAACTTCTGTTAATGATCATTCTATCAGCAAATAGTGTTGAAAAACATCAATGTTCTCAGCACTCTTCAGGAAAATACGGTGGGAATGGAGAGCTGCCTTGGAATTAAAGGGAAGAAAAGCAAACAACATTTTCTTCTTGTCACACACAATGATAGAATAACTTTAATAACTCCTGGGCTTCCCAGATTGGAGAAGGCAACGGCACCCCACTCCAGCACTCTTGCCTGGAAAACCCCATGGATGGAGGAGCCTGGTGGGCTGCAGTCCATGGGGTCTCTAAGAGTCAGACAGACTGAGCGACTTCCCTTTCACTTTTCACTTTCATGCATTGGAGAAGGAAATGGCAACCCACTCCAGTGTTCTTGCCTGGAGAATCCCAGGGACGGGGGAGCCTGGTGGGCTGCAGTCCATGGGGTCGCTAAGAGTCGGACATGACTGAGCGACTCCCTTTCCCTCCCTTTCCCAGATGGTGCTGGTGGTAAAGAACCTGCCTGCCAATACAGGAAACATAAGAGACACGGGTTCGATCCTTTGGTCGGGAAGATCCCCTGGAAGAGGGCAAGGCTACCCACTCCAGAATTCTTGCCTGGAGAATCACCACGGACAGAGGAACCTGGGAAGCTACAGTCTGTAGAGTTGCACAGAGTTGGACATGACTGAAGCGACTTAAAACGCTGGTAACTACCTTACATGCCTTCTCGTTCAGTCCTTTCAAATGTTTCCTGAACTCCTGAGACTGCACCAGAGCACACAGACCGTGAAGTCCTTCAACGACCTTCTTTCCTTGCATTTAAAAAGTTTAAAACTTTTTATCTGTGAGTACACGAAATGCAAGTGTGCAATCACATGTATTGCGACTGATTTTAATCAATTAATTAATTAATATTTTTCACACTATTTTTTTCTCCCCAAGAAGCTTTAAGGTCAGCACAAAACTGAGGGGAAGGTAGATATTTCCCACACCCTGCTGCTGCTGCTGCCGCTGCTAAGTCGCTTCAGTCGTGCCCGACTCTGTGTGACCCCATAGATGGCAGCCCACCAGGCTCCCCTGTCCCTGGGATTCTCCAGGCAAGAACATTGGAATGGGTTGCCATTTCCTTCTCCAGTGCATGAAAGTGAAAAGTGAAAGTGAAGTCACTCAGTCGTGTCCGACTCTTAGCGACCTCATGGACTGCAGCCCACCAGGCTCCTCTGTCCGTGGGATTTTCCAGCCCAGCCTACCCCATATATATATATATATATATAGCCTCCACCATCATCCACATTCCTCAACAGAGAGCTACATTTGTTGCAACTGATGAACCTACATTGACACATGATAATCACCCAGAGTCCTGGTTCATATTGGGTTTACTCTTGGTATTGCACATTCTATGTGTTTGGAAAATATACAATGCCATGTGTCTACTGTTACAGTGCACAGTTTCACTGCTTTAAAAGTCCTGTGTGCCCTCTGTCTTTCCACTCACCTCACCCCCCTCTGATGACCGCTGATCTTCTTACTGTCATGTAGTTGGAACCACACAGTATGTAGCTATTTCAGATTGGCTGATTTCGCTTAGTAAGATGTATGTAAAGCTATCCGTGTCTTCTCATGGCTTGACAGCTAATTTCTCTTTAATACTGAATAATACTGCATTGTCTGGATGTATCACAGTTTATCCATTCACCTCCAGAAGAATATACAATTTGGCAATTATAAGTAAAGCTGCTATAAACATTCATAAACATCTTTTCATTATGCTTATTTGCCACCTGTTTGTCTTTCTTGGTGACATGACTGTTAAAGTTTTCATACCATTTTTAACATTTTTTGTTTGTTCTCTTATTGTTAAATTTTAACTGTACTTTGTATATTTTGGTTAAGAGTGATTTATCAGATGTGCCTTTTGCAAATATTTTCTCCCAGTCTGTGGCTTGTCTTATTCTTTTCATATTATCTTTCACAGAGCATACGTTTTTAATACAAATAAAGTCCTGCTTATCAATTAGGTCTTCCCTGGGTGGCTCAGAGGGACTTCCCTGTGGCTCAGGTGGTAAGGAATCTGCCTGCAGTGTGGGAGACCTGGATTTAATCTCTGGGTTTGAAAGATCTCCTGGAGTAGAAAATGGCAACATACTTCAGTATTCTTGCCTGGAAAATTCCATGGACAGAGAAGCCTGGTGGGTCACAAAGAGTCAGACACCACTGAGCAGCTGAGCACACACACACTTATGAGTTATTCATTACATGCATTGTGGCTTTGGTGTTGTATCCAAAAAGGGATCACTATACCCAAGGTGATCTAGATTTTCTCCTATGTCACC
Source organism: Oreotragus oreotragus (assembly GCA_006410675.1). NCBI lineage: Eukaryota > Metazoa > Chordata > Mammalia > Artiodactyla > Bovidae > Oreotragus > Oreotragus oreotragus. The sequence continues at coordinate 40,874 of SJYX01019741.1, read as the reverse complement.
TTTCAGGAGTTTTATAATTTTTGTCTTACACTGAATTTTATGATCCGTTTGGAGTTAATTTTTGTGAAGAGTGTAAACTTTGTATCTAGATTATTTTCTTTATTTTTTGCATGTAGATGTCCAGTGCCCTGTGTTGAGAAGGCTGTATTTGCTCTATTTTGTTACCTTTGCCCCTTTATAAAAGACCAGTTGCCTGTATTTATGTGAGTCTATTTGGGGACTTTCTCTTCCGTTTTATTTATCCGTTTGGTTATTGTTTGGCCGACACTCCATCTTGATTGCCATAGCTTTATAGTAAGTCCTGAATTTAAGTAGTATCAGTCCTCTTAACTCTGTCCTTCTCCTTCAGTATTGTGTTGGGTGATTGTGCTTTTAGCACAGTAATTTTTCCCTTACAGATGGACATTTTTTTCAGTCTCCTCCGCACACATCATCTCCCAGCTCAACCACACATACCGCGTGTTAACAGCCTTTCACGTTTTCTCCTGTAGCTTTCTCCATCATCATATAATCACTTAACACATACATATTTCATCAATTCTAAGATGCATCTTTGTCATATTTTAATGTCTCTGAAATTAAGATACATTTGATGATTGCTGCAGAACACCCAAATGTTGACATAATTGCTACTATCTATTACTGGCACATATGTATTTAAAGAATGATGATTTCAGAAAAAAAAAATCCTCACAATGAGGTATCAGAAAAAAAACAAATCTGTAGTCCACTCTGCTGCTGCTGCTGCTGCTGCTAACTTGCTTCAGTTGTGTCCAACTTTATGCGACCTCATAGACAGCAGCCCACCAAGGCTCCTCTGTCCCTGGGATTCTCCAGGCAAGAATACTAGAGTAGGTTGCCATTTCCTTCTCCAATGTATGAAAGTGAAAAGTAAAAGTGAAGTTGCTCAGTCATGCCTGACTCTTAGCAACCCCATGGACTGTAGCCTACCAGGCTCCTCCATCCATGGGATTTTCCAGGCAAGAGTACTGGAGTGGGGTGCCTGCCATTGCCTTCTCTGAGTCAATGCTGGAGTTCTTATTTTTAAAATGCTAATAATCCTAATTGCAGAGGAAGACATTGGTGGAAACAAAAATATCTATGACTGCATTTTGGAAGGGACTCAGAAAAATTATTCTGTGGATGTGACATTTTAATAAAACTGATCAATTTGCTTTGTTTACATGCTCCTTTTTATGAATAACAAAGTTATATAAGACAAACATTGATATTTAGTTAATTCTAAATGGTCTCTTTAAATGAAAGTTAAACTTCTAAGTGATAAGTCTTCCGTCAGAGTTTAATCTCAGCACTTTTTTCTTTACATTATATGAAATGATGGTGTGTTTCACAATCAGTAATACTTCAGGTTCAGTAAAATATAGTACTTAAACACATACACATAAAGTTTTTCATTTTTTATACAAAGAAAATCATATTTTATACAATTTACTTTTATTTTGTTTGTCTCACTCAGTGATAACTTATAAAAATGTCTCCAAATCAAAGAGGCACAGCTCAATTCATTCACTTTATTGGCTAAATAATATTTCACAGTGACTAGGAATGTCATTTTGAGGAATATTCACTTATTTTTATACAATCTGACCTTCAATATCTGGCCTGTCATTCCCAAGTCAGTAATGCTTTTTCACTGACTATCTGAATATCAACATTCCACTTTGTATCCCTTGTGTACCTTAGGAAAATCAGCATCAGTGGCTTTTGTCACTAATCTAGGCCTTGCACCCAATTTTGACTAATGGCAAACCTAAAGAGCAGCAAACATTTCTGACAACACAGTGGGAATCAGAGGCCTGTTGCGTCAAATCCTAAGATTCAAATATTGAAACCTGGCTGCCTCAGTGGAGTAACCCAAAATTCAGCACTGCTGTGTCCCATAAAATCTGACCCATAGGATCCTTGACACTATTCATATCCTCATTACCAGCCAATCACATACTCTGGTTTGCCTCAGTTCAGTTCAGTCGCTCAGTCGTGTCCGACTCTTTGCGACCCCATGAATCGCAGCACGCCAGGCCTCCCTGTCCATCACCATCTCCCGGAGTTCACTCGGACTCACGTCCATTGAGTCCGTGATGCCATCCAGCCATCTCATCCTCGGTCGTCCCCTTCTCCTCCTGCCCC
>SJYX01019741.1:18927-37808 GCA_006410675.1 Oreotragus oreotragus | reverse complement strand
TGCAGAGCTGGAGGGGAACGACCTTAGGACCAAGAAGCTCTCACCTCTGTTGCCGGTCATTCAGTGGAGCTGTTCTATCTGGAAAAAGTGAATGTGCTAATGTTTGAAAATTTTCCCAGTCAAAATGACCTGCATGACGGAGTGAAGAAAGAGACAACTTAGAGACAGGTCTACAGTTCCTGTCCCCTGAAAAAAAGACTCTAGGACGGTAGACCTGACGTCCTCCTGAGACTGTGTATTTCAGAGACAGACATTGGAACGCCAAGCCCCCTCACACCCAGCCTTCAGGGACATTGCGATGCCAAGACCCCTCACACCCAAACTTCAGGGACATTGGAACGCCAAGACCCCTCACACCCAGTCTTCAGAGAGGAGGCCTGACAAGGTCACAGAGGAAAGCTCAGACAGAATCGAATCAGCTTCAGTTTCAACTCTTTCCATCATAGTATTACATCCAGAAAACCAACAAGCTGGTTTAAGTTAGTCAAGCAAATGTTTTACTACCTGGGGTCATATAACTATCATATAAATATATTGCTGTTTTTCTTCAGTTGCCCAGTCATATCTGACTCTTTAGGACCCCGTGGACTGCAGCATGCCAGGCCTCCCTGTCCCTCACCATCTCCCAAAGTTTGCCCAAGTTCATGTCCATTNATAACTATCATATAAATATATTGCTGTTTTTCTTCAGTTGCCCAGTCATATCTGACTCTTTAGGACCCCGTGGACTGCAGCATGCCAGGCCTCCCTGTCCCTCACCATCTCCCAAAGTTTGCCCAAGTTCATGTCCATTGCATCTGTGATGCCATCCAGCCCTCTCATCCTCTGATACCCTCTCCTCCTTCTACCCTCAATCTTTCCTAGCAACGGGGACTTTTCCACTGAGTTTTCCATTCCCATTAGATGACCAAAACACTAGATATAAAAAACCATATACATATACATATATATGGGTTTCCCTGGTGGCTCAGATGGTAAAAAATCTGCCTACAATGTGGGAGACTGGGGTTCGATCCCTGGGTCAGGAAGATCCCCTGGAGAAGGAAATGGCAACCCACTCCAGCAGTCTTGCCTGGGAAGTCCTGTGGTCAGAGGAATCTGCTAGTCTAAGGTCCATGGGGTTGCAAATGATTCTGACACAATTTAGTGCCTAAGCAACAATAGTAACAAGCAAGTTCTATCTGGCTTTTATTACTTCCCTACACTATATATAAAAACGATTCTACGTAGGTTTCAGGAACAGTTCTAACTGAGGTCTCAGCTTACAGTCCGCATCAACTGCTAAGTTTGTGAAGGAAGAAATATTCATGGTCATTCCAGCCTGAGTCCTCATCTGTCACCAGCTACATAAAACTGATTAAGAACCACTTGGCAGAGCACCATCAATTCCCAGAATCATGAAAAATTAATGAAGAAATCACCAATGTTGCTTTAAGCCTCAGAGTTTTGGGGTGCTCCTTTGCACGGTAGTAGACAGATGAAAATACACACACACACACACACACACACACACACACACACATGCATAAGCGTAGTCTAGAAGAAAGACTGTATTGTGGAGGAAGAAGTAGATGCCAGACCAGAGAAGTATATAGTTGTTTATAAATTCAAGTAATTCATTCACTAGGCATTTTGTCTAATATACAAAAGGCCAGGTCATAGACACTGACAAGATAAACATGCGTACTGAATGGTTTCTGCTCCAGGGAAAGTCACAACTTAAGGAAGAGGAGAGGCATGATCTATAAGCAAGCAAAAATAAGATGACACATGTCCTCCAGAAAAAGATATGGGAGCAAGAAAGAGGAAATCACAAATTCTGCATAGAGACAAGGAAAGGAAGAAATTTTCAAAACAAAAACATGAATGCATTCTGGAAAGTGGAAAATAAAAAACTAAAACCTTCTGATAAAAAGTAGAAAAGAATAAAATAGAGAAGTGTTAAACTGCGTGACTTATTTAGGGGCTGCAAGAAGTCAGATACGGCTTGAGTATAAGCAGCAAGTAGGGGTGGTGAGAAACAGTGGAGGATGACGGGAACAACATTTTAAGAGGAGTTTGGGCTAATCCGTAGGCTGGAAGAAGACAGTCATTGAGATGAAGAAAAGCCTAACTCACTGACCAAAGACCAGGAAGACAACCCTGATGGCTTTAGAGATTTGCAGAAGAATCAGAAAAGTTGATTAGCATCAGTCAACTCAGATAGCATCACTACAGTTTACACATTTCTTAGAAAGTAATAGGCTGTCACCCTAAGGGTTCTCTGGGAAGGGGCTGGTCACTCAAGTTCAGTCCTAATAAACACCTGAGTTTATTAAATGAAAGCAACTTATGTTACATGTCAGTGTCCTTTCTAATTTTCTGTTCCCATCTCCATATTCTTCTTTACTGCTATACTCACAACTTCTAACTGAAGAGAATCATTATTTACATATCCTCACATACTAGAAAATATTTCATTTCAAAACTGAATGAAATGATCATTACAAATGAAAATGAAACTGCTAACAAGTGAAGGCGTTAGTGTCTGGCGATAACTCAGTCACCACATTGAGACGCGGAGACACAGTTCTAAGAGCGCCCAAATTATCTTATTTCTCTGATGGTGGCACTGCATTTGCTAAACGCTAAGTTGCTTCAGTCACGTCTGACTCTTTGTGACCCTATGGACCACAGCCCAGCTCTTCTGTCCATGAGATTCTCCAGTCAAGAATGCTGGAGTGGGTTGCCATGCCCTTCTCCAAATGCTATTAGGTTGGTGCTGAAGTAATTGTGGTTTTGTATTGTTGAGTTTTGTTATATGATATTAGAATACAGGGGCTTCCCAGGTGGTGCTATTTGTAAGAGATGTGGGGTTGATCCCTGGGTCAGGAAGATGCCCTAGAGGAGGGCATGTCAACCCATTGCAGGTTTCTTACCTGGAGAATCCCACGGACGGAGGAGTGTGGCGGGCTACAGTCCACAGGGCCGCAAAGAGTTGGACACGACTGAAGCGACATAGCATGCATACATACACTGGAATACATTCTTACATAAATGCAGCTATATTATACATCATTTTAATCATTTACTGTTATACATCATTTCTCAATCAGATTATGATGTGCAATGTAAATTGGATTTTATATGACAACTAGAGACGACCAGCTCAGTGGTTGGGCTGAGAAGCTCCCAAGCACCTCCCCCACCAAGTTAAAAAACTCGCACTGAAAGGCGCCCCTGGCCACTGTTTGGTGGCCTGCTGCTGGCCTGATCCACCACAGTTTTAGGAATCCTGGTGAGATCATTACACCTGAGGAGTATGCTCTGCANCCTTTCACTTTTCACTTTCATGCATTGGAGAAGGAAATGGCAACCCACTCCAGTGTTCTTGCCTGGAGAATCCCAGGGACGGGGGAGCCTGGTGGGCTGCAGTCCATGGGGTCGCTAAGAGTCGGACATGACTGAGCGACTCCCTTTCCCTCCCTTTCCCAGATGGTGCTGGTGGTAAAGAACCTGCCTGCCAATACAGGAAACATAAGAGACACGGGTTCGATCCTTTGGTCGGGAAGATCCCCTGGAAGAGGGCAAGGCTACCCACTCCAGAATTCTTGCCTGGAGAATCACCACGGACAGAGGAACCTGGGAAGCTACAGTCTGTAGAGTTGCACAGAGTTGGACATGACTGAAGCGACTTAAAACGCTGGTAACTACCTTACATGCCTTCTCGTTCAGTCCTTTCAAATGTTTCCTGAACTCCTGAGACTGCACCAGAGCACACAGACCGTGAAGTCCTTCAACGACCTTCTTTCCTTGCATTTAAAAAGTTTAAAACTTTTTATCTGTGAGTACACGAAATGCAAGTGTGCAATCACATGTATTGCGACTGATTTTAATCAATTAATTAATTAATATTTTTCACACTATTTTTTTCTCCCCAAGAAGCTTTAAGGTCAGCACAAAACTGAGGGGAAGGTAGATATTTCCCACACCCTGCTGCTGCTGCTGCCGCTGCTAAGTCGCTTCAGTCGTGCCCGACTCTGTGTGACCCCATAGATGGCAGCCCACCAGGCTCCCCTGTCCCTGGGATTCTCCAGGCAAGAACATTGGAATGGGTTGCCATTTCCTTCTCCAGTGCATGAAAGTGAAAAGTGAAAGTGAAGTCACTCAGTCGTGTCCGACTCTTAGCGACCTCATGGACTGCAGCCCACCAGGCTCCTCTGTCCGTGGGATTTTCCAGCCCAGCCTACCCCATATATATATATATATATATATATAGCCTCCACCATCATCCACATTCCTCAACAGAGAGTTACATTTGTTGCAACTGATGAACCTACATTGACACATGATAATCACCCAGAGTCCTGGTTCATATTGGGTTTACTCTTGGTATTGCACATTCTATGTGTTTGGAAAATATACAATGCCATGTGTCTACTGTTACAGTGCACAGTTTCACTGCTTTAAAAGTCCTGTGTGCCCTCTGTCTTTCCACTCACCTCACCCCCCTCTGATGACCGCTGATCTTCTTACTGTCATGTAGTTGGAACCACACAGTATGTAGCTATTTCAGATTGGCTGATTTCGCTTAGTAAGATGTATGTAAAGCTATCCGTGTCTTTTCATGGCTTGACAGCTAATTTCTCTTTAATACTGAATAATACTGCATTGTCTGGATGTATCACAGTTTATCCATTCACCTCCAGAAGAATATACAATTTGGCAATTATAAGTAAAGCTGCTATAAACATTCATAAACATCTTTTCATTATGCTTATTTGCCACCTGTTTGTCTTTCTTGGTGACACGACTGTTAAAGTTTTCATACCATTTTTAACATTTTTTGTTTGTTCTCTTATTGTTAAATTTTAACTGTACTTTGTATATTTTGGTTAAGAGTGATTTATCAGATGTGCCTTTTGCAAATATTTTCTCCCAGTCTGTGGCTTGTCTTATTCTTTTCATATTATCTTTCACAGAGCATACGTTTTTAATACAAATAAAGTCCTGCTTATAAATTAGGTCTTCCCTGGGTGGCTCAGAGGGACTTCCCTGTGGCTCAGGTGGTAAGGAATCTGCCTGCAGTGTGGGAGGCCTGGGTTCAATCTCTGGGTTTGAAAGATCTCCTGGAGTAGAAAATGGCAACATACTTCAGTATTCTTGCCTGGAAAATTCCATGGACAGAGAAGCCTGGTGGGTCACAAAGAATCAGACACCACTGAGCAGCTGAGCACACACGCACTTATCAGTTATTCATTACATGCATTGTGGCTTTGGTGTTGTATCCAAAAAGGGATCACTATACCCAAGGTGATCTAGATTTTCTCCTATGTCACCTTTCAGGAGTTTTACAATTTTTGTCTTACACTGAATTTTATGATCTGTTTGGAGTTAATTTTTGTGGAGTGTAAACTTTGTATCTAGATTATTTTCTTTATTTTTTGCATGTAGATGTCCAGTGCCCTGTGTTGAGAAGGCTGTATTTGCTCTATTTTGTTACCTTTGCCCCTTTATAAAAGACCAGTTGCCTGTATTTATGTGAGTCTATTTGGGGACTTTCTCTTCCGTTTTATTTATCCGTTTGGTTATTGTTTGGCCGACACTCCATCTTGATTGCCATAGCTTTATAGTAAGTCCTGAATTTAAGTAGTATCAGTCCTCTTAACTCTGTCCTTCTCCTTCAGTATTGTGTTGGGTGATTGTGCTTTTAGCACAGTAATTTTTCCCTTACAGATGGACATTTTTTTCAGTCTCCTCCGCACACATCATCTCCCAGCTCAACCACACATATCGCGTGTTAACAGCCTTTCACGTTTTCTCCTGTAGCTTTCTCCATCATCATATAATCACTTAACACATACATATTTCATCAATTCTAAGATGCATCTTTGTCATATTTTAATGTCTCTGAAATTAAGATACATTTGATGATTGCTGCAGAACACCCAAATGTTGACATAATTGCTACTATTTATTACTGGCACATATGTATTTAAAGAATGATGATTTCAGAAAAAAAAAAAATCCTCAGAATGAGGTATCAGAAAAAAAACAAATCTGTAGTCCACTCTGCTGCTGCTGCTAAGTTGCTTCAGTTGTGTCCAGCTTTACGCGACCTCATAGACAGCAGCCCACTAGGCTCCTCTGTCCCTGGGATTCTCCAGGCAAGAATACTAGAGTAGGTTGCCATTTCCTTCTCCAATGTATGAAAGTGAAAAGTAAAAGTGAAGTTGCTCAGTCATGCCTGACTCTTAGCAACCCCATGGACTGTAGCCTACCAGGCTCCTCCATCCATGGGATTTTCCAGGCAAGAGTACTGGAGTGGGGTGCCTGCCATTGCCTTCTCTGAGTCAATGCTGGAGTTCTTATTTTTAAAATGCTAATAATCCTAATTGCAGAGGAAGACATTGGTGGAAACAAAAATATCTATGACTGCATTTTGGAAGGGACTCAGAAAAATTATTCTGTGGATGTGACATTTTAATAAAACTGATCAATTTGCTTTGCTTACATGCTCCTTTTTATGAATAACAAAGTTATATAAGACAAACATTGATATTTAGTTAATTCTAAATGGTCTCTTTAAATGAAAGTTAAACTTCTAAGTGATAAGTCTTCCGTCAGAGTTTAATCTCAGCACTTTTTTCTTTACATTATATGAAATGATGGTGTGTTTCACAATCAGTAATACTTCAGGTTCAGTAAAATATAGTACTTAAACACATACACATAAAGTTTTTCATTTTTTATACAAAGAAAATCATATTTTATACAATTTACTTTTATTTTGTTTGTCTCACTCAGTGATAACTTATAAAAATGTCTCCAAATCAAAGAGGCACAGCTCAATTCATTCACTTTATTGGCTAAATAATATTTCACAGTGACTAGGAATGTCATTTTGAGGAATATTCACTTATTTTTATACAATCTGACCTTCAATATCTGGCCTGTCATTCCCAAGTCAGTAATGCTTTTTCACTGACTATCTGAATATCAACATTCCACTTTGTATCCCTTGTGTACCTTAGGAAAATCAGCATCAGTGGCTTTTGTCACTAATCTAGGCCTTGCACCCAATTTTGACTAATGGCAAACCTAAAGAGCAGCATACATTTCTGACAACACAGTGGGAATCAGAGGCCTGTTGCGTCAAATCCTAAGATTCAAATATTGAAACCTGGCTGCCTCAGTGGAGTAACCCAAAATTCAGCACTGCTGTGTCCCATAAAATCTGACCCATAGGATCCTTGACACTATTCATATCCTCATTACCAGCCAATCACATACTCTGGTTTGCCTCAGTTCAGTTCAGTCGCTCAGTCGTGTCCGACTCTTTGCGACCCCATGAATCGCAGCACGCCAGGCCTCCCTGTCCATCACCATCTCCCGGAGTTCACTCGGACTCACGTCCATCGAGTCCGTGATGCCATCCAGCCATCTCATCCTCGGTCGTCCCCTTCTCCTCCTGCCCCCAATCCCTGTCAGCATCAGAGTCTTTTCCAATGAGTCAACTCTTCGCATGAGGTGGCCAAAGTACTGGAGTTTCAGCTTTAGCATCATTCCTTCCAAAGAAATCCCAGGGTTGATCTCCTTCAGAATGGACTGGTTGGATCTCCTTGCAGTCCAAGGGACTCTCAAGAGTCTTCTCCAACACCACAGTTCAAAAGCATCGATTCTTCGGCGCTCAGCTTTCTTCACAGTCCAACTTTCACATCCATACATGACCACAGGAAAAACCATAGCCTTGACTAGGCGGACCTTAGTCGGCAAAGTAATGTCTCTGCTTTTGAATATACTATCCAGGTTGGTCATAACTTTTCTTCCAAGGAGTAAGCGTCTTTTAATTTCATGGCTGCAGTCACCATCTGCAGTGATTTTGGAGCCCAAAAAAATAAAGTCTGACACTGTTTCCACTGTTTCCCCATCTATTTCCCATGAAGTGATGGGACCGGATGCCATGATCTTCGTTTTCTGAATGTTGAGCTTTAAGCCAACTTTTTCACTCTCCTCCTTCACTTTCATCAAGAGGCTTTTTAGCTCCTCCTCACTTTCTGCCATAAGGGTGGTGTCATCAGCATATCTGAGGTTATTGATATTTCTCCCGGCAATCTTGATTTCAGCTTGTGTTTCTTCCAGTCCAGCGTTTCTCATGATGTACTCTGCATATAAGTTAAATAAGCAGGGAGACAATATACAGCCTTGACGGACTCCTTTTCCTATTTGGAACCAGTCTGTTGTTCCATGTGCAGTTCTAACTGTTGCTTCCTGACCTGCATACAGATTTCTCAAGAGGCAGGTTAGGTGGTCTGGTATTCCCATTTCTTTCAGAATTGTCCACAGTTGATTGTGATCCACACAGTCAAAGGCTTTGGCATAGTCAATAAAGCAGAAATAGATGTTTTTCTGGAACTCTCTTGCTGGTTTGCCTAGAACAGTCCAAGTTTTGTCTGTGACCCCAGGGTAACTTTATAATAAAGTCGCCTTCACTCTGAAAACCACCTCATGGTCAGGCTCTTCAAAAGAGTCAAGGGCAGCCTGACAGACCTACGTGGTGGTACAGAGCTGATCTAGCTCCCCACTGGTACAGTTCAAGGGATCATGCTTGCAGAGCTGGAGGGGAACGACCTTAGGACCAAGAAGCTCTCACCTCTGTTGCCGGTCATTCAGTGGAGCTGTTCTATCTGGAAAAAGTGAATGTGCTAATGTTTGAAAATTTTCCCAGTCAAAATGACCTGCATGACGGAGTGAAGAAAGAGACAACTTAGAGACAGGTCTACAGTTCCTGTCCCCTGAAAAAAAGACTCTAGGACGGTAGACCTGACGTCCTCCTGAGACTGTGTATTTCAGAGACAGACATTGGAACGCCAAGCCCCCTCACACCCAGCCTTCAGGGACATTGCGATGCCAAGACCCCTCACACCCAAACTTCAGGGACATTGGAACGCCAAGACCCCTCACACCCAGTCTTCAGAGAGGAGGCCTGACAAGGTCACAGAGGAAAGCTCAGACAGAATCGAATCAGCTTCAGTTTCAACTCTTTCCATCATAGTATTACATCCAGAAAACCAACAAGCTGGTTTAAGTTAGTCAAGCAAATGTTTTACTACCTGGGGTCATATAACTATCATATAAATATATTGCTGTTTTTCTTCAGTTGCCCAGTCATATCTGACTCTTTAGGACCCCGTGGACTGCAGCATGCCAGGCCTCCCTGTCCCTCACCATCTCCCAAAGTTTGCCCAAGTTCATGTCCATTGCATCTGTGATGCCATCCAGCCCTCTCATCCTCTGATACCCTCTCCTCCTTCTACCCTCAATCTTTCCTAGCAACGGGGACTTTTCCACTGAGTTTTCCATTCCCATTAGATGACCAAAACACTAGATATAAAAAACCATATACATATACATATATATGGGTTTCCCTGGTGGCTCAGATGGTAAAAAATCTGCCTACAATGTGGGAGACTGGGGTTCGATCCCTGGGTCAGGAAGATCCCCTGGAGAAGGAAATGGCAACCCACTCCAGCAGTCTTGCCTGGGAAGTCCTGTGGTCAGAGGAATCTGCTAGTCTAAGGTCCATGGGGTTGCAAATGATTCTGACACAATTTGGTGCCTAAGCAACAATAGTAACAAGCAAGTTCTATCTGGCTTTTATTACTTCCCTACACTATATATAAAAACGATTCTACGTAGGTTTCAGGAACAGTTCTAACTGAGGTCTCAGCTTACAGTCCGCATCAACTGCTAAGTTTGTGAAGGAAGAAATATTCATGGTCATTCCAGCCTGAGTCCTCATCTGTCACCAGCTACATAAAACTGATTAAGAACCACTTGGCAGAGCACCATCAATTCCCAGAATCATGAAAAATTAATGAAGAAATCACCAATGTTGCTTCAAGCCTCAGAGTTTTGCACGGTAGTAGATAGATGAAAACACACACACACACACACACACACACACACACATGCATAAGCGTAGTCTAGAAGAAAGACTGTATTGTGGAGGAAGAAGTAGATGCCAGACCAGAGAAGTATATAGTTGTTTATAAATTCAAGTAATTCATTCACTAGGCATTTTGTCTAATATACAAAAGGCCAGGTCATAGACACTGACAAGATAAACATGAGTACTGAATGGTTTCTGCTCCAGGGAAAGTCACAACTTAAGGAAGAGGAGAGGCATGATCTATAAGCAAGCAAAAATAAGATGACACATGTCCTCCAGAAAAAGATATGGGAGCAAGAAAGAGGAAATCACAAATTCTGCATAGAGACAAGGAAAGGAAGAAATTTTCAAAACAAAAACATGAATGCATTCTGGAAAGTGGAAAATAAAAAACTAAAACCTTCTGATAAAAAGTAGAAAAGAATAAAATAGAGAAGTGTTAAACTGCGTGACTTATTTAGGGGCTGCAAGAAGTCAGATACGGCTTGAGTATAAGCAGCAAGTAGGGGTGGTGAGAAACAGTGGAGGATGACGGGAACAACATTTTAAGAGGAGTTTGGGCTAATCCGTAGGCTGGAAGAAGACAGTCACTGAGATGAAGAAAAGCCTAACTCACTGACCAAAGACCAGGAAGACAACCCTGATGGCTTTAGAGTTTTTGCAGAAGAATCAGAAAAGTTGATTAGCATCAGTCAACTCAAATAGCATCACTACAGTTTACACATCTTTCTTAGAAACTAATAGGCTGTCACCCTAAGGGTTCTCTGGGAAGGGGCCGGTCACTCAAGTTCAGTCCTAATAAGCACTTGAGTTTATTAAATGAAAGAAACTTATGTTACATATCAGTGTCCTTTCTAATTTTCTGTTCCCATCTCCATGTTCTTCTTTACTGCTATACTCACAATTTCTAACTGAAGAGAATCATTATTTACATATCCTCACATACTAGAAAATATTTCATTTCAAAACTGAATGAAATGATCATTACAAATGAAAATGAAACTGCTAACAAGTGAAGGCGTTAGTGTCTGGCGATAACTCAGTCACCACATTGAGACGCGGAGACACAGTTCTAAGAGCGCCCAAATTATCTTATTTCTCTGATGGTGGCACTGCATTTGCTAAACGCTAAGTTGCTTCAGTCGCGTCTGACTCTTTGTGACCCTATGGACCACAGCCCAGCTCTTCTGTCCATGAGATTCTCCAGTCAAGAATGCTGGAGTGGGTTGCCATGCCCTTCTCCAAATGCTATTAGGTTGGTGCTGAAGTAATTGCGGTTTTGTATTGTTGAGTTTTGTTATATGATATTAGAATACAGGGGCTTCCCAGGTGGTGCTATTTGTAAGAGATGTGGGGTTGATCCCTGGGTCAGGAAGATGCCCTAGAGGAGGGCATGTCAACCCATTGCAGGTTTCTTACCTGGAGAATCCCACGGACGGAGGAGTGTGGCGGGCTACAGTCCACAGGGCCGCAAAGAGTTGGACACGACTGAAGCGACATAGCATGCATACATACACTGGAATACATTCTTACATAAAGGCAGCTATATTATACATCATTTTAATCATTTACTGTTATACATCATTTCTCAATCAGATTATGATGTGCAATGTAAATTGGATTTTATATGACAACTAGAGACGACCAGCTCAGTGGTTGGGCTGAGAAGCTCCCAAGCACCTCCCCCACCAAGTTAAAAAACTCGCACTGAAAGGCGCCCCTGGCCACTGTTTGGTGGCCTGCTGCTGGCCTGATCCACCACAGTTTTAGGAATCCTGGTGAGATCATTACACCTGAGGAGTATGCTCTGCAAACTGTCGAGACGCACAGAAAACTGCAATGACCACAGCCGACATTGCCCAACAGAATGGGCCCAGTTCTTCTCCAAGTGTGCCTGACCACACTTCACACCACCAAACTTTGAAAGTTGAGTGAATCTGGCTACTAAGTTTTGTCTCATTCACCATATTCACCTGACCTCTTGCCAACCAACTACCACTTCTTCAAGCATCTTGACGACTTTTTGCAGGGAAAATGCAGGAGGCAGAAAACGCTTTCCAAGAATTTGTCAAGTCCTGAAGCACAGGTTTTTATGCTACAGGAATAAACAAACTTATGTCTCGTTGGCAAAAATATGTTGATTGTAATGGCTCCTATGTTTATTAATAAAGTTGTGTTTGAGCCAAGTTATAATGATTTAAAATTCATGGTCCGAAACGGCAGTTGCTTTTTCACCAGCCCAACAGTACTCTTGATCACTCTTCCTGCAGCGTTCTCTCATTGGAACTCAAAACTTGTCCTAATCCTCTTGGGTTACACTGCTCAGTTCTTTCAATATCAGCTAAAATCTCTTTACACTGCTCAGCTCTTTTTAATATCAGATAAAATTTCATGAACCAGTAGTAAGAAATAGGGGCACAACCTCCAAATAAACAATTAATCTTTTTGAAGAGTAATTAGAAAGGTGATAAAGGCACCCCCACCCACCTTGATGCATTAGAAACAACTTACATTGAATATAAAATACTATAACTAACATACTTTATATTCATAGCTACTGTTAATAATAATAATATTATTATTATTATCAATACTAACAATAGCTAAAAGCACTGAGGTCTAGGTAAAGATCTTAGCATTTTATATCCGTTAATTGATTTAATCCTCACTGTAGCACTATAGTCCAGGTGGTGTTAGTGATAAAGAACCTGTCTGCCAATGCAGGTGACATAAGAAACATGGGTTCGATCCCTGGGTTGGGAAAATTTTCCTGGAGAAGGAAATGACAAACCACTCCAGTATTCTTAACCGGAGAATCCCAGGGATAGAGGAGCCTGGTGGGCTACGGTCTGCGGGGTCACGAAGAGTTGGACGTGACTACAACGTTTAGCACGTGGCACGTAGCACTGTGAGACAGTTCTCTTTCATTTGGGACGCTTGCTCTTGGAACCCAGGCACCATGTTGCGAGGAAGTCCAGGCCACATGCAATGTCACACATGAATATTCTAGCCAACAATTCCAGATAAGTCCACAGCAAGCAACCAGCATTGCTGCCAGGCATGTGTACAAACTGGCCTTAAGGTGAGCCTCTGAGTCTTCCAGCTGAGGTCCTACAGCCCTGGAGGGAAGACAAGTAACCATGCTGTGCTCTGCCTTAATTCTCGATCCACAGAAACTGGGAGAGAGTTTTAATGCAATCTGTTATGCAGAAATAGATAACTAATAGTTTAAAAATGCAATTAATGCAACCCACATTACAGGTGAGGAAACCCTGCTGTAACTATTGGTCGAAATATCTGTGTCCTCCAATAAGCTCCCTTGTCACAGCATTTACTGCCTGAAGCACTGGTCCTGGCATGAATGCAGAGCAGTGGATATTTGCTTAATGAAGAAAGAACGAGAACCACAGAGGGAGAGTAGAGAGAGCTGTTCTCCTAGGTGTACTTTTCCTCTTTAACCAGTTCCCCTGGAGAACAGTCAGTGTTCACATGGGCAGGCAGACCTAAATTGTTCATTTATTACAAAGAAGGAGACCTGTGCAACCTACATAAAGCAAGTGAATTACAACCTGGAACTGATTTAAGAGTCGTTTTTGCAGGAAGATTGTCAAGCAAAAGTACCTTTTTACTGACTACTGAGACAGAGGAATGTTCCTCTTTCCTGACATTACGTTTCTCAATGCTACTCAACCAATTGATGGCAATGCCACCTCGTAATGAAAGAACCCAGAGTCCAGAATCCTTCCCATCGTTAAACTCTCGTCTACTGTCACATCAGGGCCTTCTCAGATCCTGTTCCCTACACCCTGGTGCTGAGTGAGCAAGCAGAGAAACACACATAAGCCCACGGAGATTCTCTCAGCCCTCTTTTTCTGCCTATGGATTTCCCTTCCCTGGCTTCTGTGTGTGCTTTGCAACTACTGGTCTACCCTCTGTGACGTTCTGCAACAAGAGTCTGCTCTTGCGCTATTAAGGTCATTTGCCAAAAGTGGTTGGGAGTTCATGCTATGTTATGGGTTGACCCTAAGTTAATGACCAATGGGTCTAAGCCTATGAAAGCTCTGCTCCTTCTCTTGAAGCTGGAAGAAATTCTTAAGTATAATTCCCACTTAAGGATATACCTGAGGTCAGGATTTGAGGCCTTCTTTTCTGTCCAGCCGCCCCCACTATCTTAAAGGCTTTTCCTGGGTGCACATCTTTAATAAATCAACTGTTCATAAATCCTCATCTCAGGATCTGCTTTTGGAGAACTAACCCCAAGGCAAAGAGCATTAACAGCTTTGTTGAGGAGGAGTAAGCATGCTATGAATAGTGAATCAGAAGGCAAGGCGCTGTTTTAACTCCTGAGCTATTTAACTTCCTAACTACATTCAAATTTCCCCCAGGGGACTGAAGCAATGCAGAGAAAAGAGAGGTGATCAGGTATAACAAAAATGTGAGAAATAATAATGACTTTATAATTTTCACTGCCAGCTTAGGTACAGCTTTACGATATTGTGCTAAGTTGCTTCAGTCGTCTCCGACTTTCTGCAACACCATGGACTGTAGCCCACCAGGCTCCTCTGTCCATGGGATTCTCCAGCCAAAAATACTGCAGTGGTTTCTCCAGTATACTCCTTCTCCAGGGACTTCCCAACCTAGGGGTCAAATCCTCGTCTCTTACATATCCTGCACTGGCAGTCAGGTTCTTTACCACTAGCACCACCTGGGAAGCCCATATCATACCCCCAACCTTTATGATAAAACCCAACCTTTATGATATTAAGCTTGGTATAAATGTAATTGCAGTTTCGCATTGTTGAAATTTGCCATTTGATATCGGAATATATTCTTAAATAAATGTGGTTATGTTATACATGATCTTAATGTGCATTTCTCACTCTATTTTTTTCTAAGACATTACTTGCTGTGTATTTTATATTTATCTTAGACTATGGAAATTATGTTAGACAAAAAGCAAATTTGAGTGATTTTCTTATTCGTGTTCAAAATGGGTCATAAAGCACTGGAGACAACTTGCAACATCAACAAGGCATTTGGCCCAGGAACTGCTAATGAACACACAGTGCAGTGACCATTTAAGAAGTTTTGTAAAGGGGAAGAGAGCCTTGAAGATGAGGAGGGCAATGGCCGGCCACTGGACGTTAAAAGCGACCGATTGAGAGCACCACTGAAGTTGATCCTCTTATAACTACATGAGAAGTTGCCAAAGAGTGTTGACCATTCTACCATCTTCTGGCATCTGAAGCAAATCAGAAAGCTGAGAAGGATCGATCAGTGGATGCCTCATGAGATGATCAAAACTCAAAAAAACTTTTGTTTTGAAGTGTCAGCTTCTCTTATTCTATGTGGCAATAAGGAACCATTTTTCAATCAGATTTAGATGTGCAATGACAAGTGGACTTTATGTGACAACTGGCAATGACCAGCTCAGTGGCTGGGCCAAGAAGAAGCTCCAAAGCAATTCCCAGAGCCAAACTTGCAGCCAAAAAAGGTCACGGTCACTGTTTGGTGGCCTGCTGCCAGCGTGATCCACTACAGTTTTCTGAATCTCGGTGAAACCATTACATCTGAGAAGTATGTTCATCAGATAGACAAGATATACAAAACCTGCAACACCTACAGCTGGTATTGGTCAACAGAATGGGCCCAATTCTTCTCCATGGTGATGCCCGACTGTACAACCAATGCGTCAAAAGTTGAGCAAATTGGACTGTGAAGTTTTGCACCACCCACCATATTCATCTGACCTCTCACCAACCAACTACCACTTCTTCAAGTACCTTGACAAATGTTTGCAGGGAAAATGCTTATACAACCAGCAGGAGGCAGAAAATGCCTTCTCAGAGTTCACTGAATCTCAAAGATGGATTCTTATGCTACAGGAATACACAAACATTTTTCATTGGCAAAAACGTGTTGTTTGTAATGGTTCCTATTTTGATTAATAAAGATGTGTTTCAGCTTAGTTATAATGATTTAAAATTCGCTGTGTGATACTGCAATTATGTTTGCACCAACCAAATAGCTCAAGCATTCAGGTGTATCAAATTATACATATATGTGTAAATTATCTATAATAGTGCAACATATATTTACAATGCATATAATACATTATATATTAGAATATAGGAAAATCTATTCGGGTAAAGAATAAGTGCCAATTCTATTACAAGCTAGACCCTTTGCTAATGATGCTGATCTTGTGCTCAAAGGACTAAATAAGGGCAGAGAAAATTAACTGTGACGACAAGGTTGGTCCATCCAGCAGATGCAGACACACGTCTGTGTTAAAGTCAAATATTGCCAACTGGAGGACATACATAGTATAAAACCACATTCAGTCTGGAGAGTCTTGTTTTAAGTAGAATCTGGATGTTCTGCAGAGTGCCACACTGGGGTTTTCAGCAGCAACATGTGGTATGAAATAAGAATTGGAATTTTCAAAATACACTGATTTTTGTGAGGGTGTCTGCAATCAAGATATGAGTCCCTGGAAAAGAAGCTGTTATGAACTAGATGGGGGATTCAGATTCAAAGCTAGCTTCCAGACTGTTGAACCGAAATAGGTCAGCCAAAGACTTATGGATAGTGGCCAGTTTCGCAGCACAATGAAGTGAGTGAAAAGACTGCAGTGCTGTTACTGTGAGAGGGGTTGGTATAGTGAACTTCTCTCTGCTTTCACCCAGATATTAGAGAAAGAGTTTAAAAGTATTTATAGATCCTACTGTTCATGAGGAGCAGGCGGGAGCACCCAGCTGGACATCGTTCTAATGGGTGCTGGGATGATGGTGACCGTCATCATCATTTTCTCCTTCTCCTTCTTACTCCCTCCCTCTTTCCCCTCTCTCCCCTTCCCCCCTCCTCTCCTCCTCCTCCTTCATTGTGATGTCTAACAGCAGCATTTATTGAAATGATTACCATGTGCCTGGTACTACTGTAGAGCATATGAATATAATCATTCTCAATCTTTACAACAGCCGTAAGAGAAAGATATTATAAAGTTCCCAGTTCACAAATGTTATAACTGAAACATAGAGGAGATATATAATCTGCCCACATCTCCAACACAGTAATGGGAGAACCAGGAGTTGAATCCAGGCACGGTATCAGAGTCTACACTCTAGGAAAATGCATTTTGTTGGGTAATGACTGCTATACCTGTCTCTTATACACATCTAGATGTGTATAAGAGACAGCTGTAGCCCACCAGGCTCCTCTTCCAGTTCACAAATGTTATAACTGAAACATAGAGGAGATATATAATCTGCCCACATCTCCAACACAGTAATGGGAGAACCAGGAGTTGAATCCAGGCACGGTATCAGAGTCTACACTCTAGGAAAATGCATTTTGTTGGGTAATGACTGCTATACAGGCAATTAAGGTCACTCTGTGGTTCTATCTGAATTAGTTTGTTAATAATAGTTGAAGGAAGTAAAAGTGTATTTATAATCAAAATATTTAATGAGTTGAGTTTTCATTCTACAGATTTAGATTCTGCAACAAATTATATATATACTTTCAAGAGAGCCAATACAGAAAAAAAACTTGTTAAGGGTAGAAAACCCAACAAAATTTCTAGTCAAAATCTTCCTTTCCAGTATGGCTTCCAAAGAATTTATAAACGTTATCTTCTCAGTGATAAAAGATCATACCAGCATAAAATATAAACTATACACACACACACACACACACACACACACACATATATATATATATAAAACACCATTTGTGTGAGTGTGCACACACATACACATGTATGTTTTAGTTTCACGAATACCTTATGGGATAAAAACTCGCTTCAACATTACATAACTCAAAAAGCAAAGAAGTTAATTCAGGATTCACTGATTTTTTAATCTAAACACTTTTATACTAGAATAATCAATTCTCAGGGAACTAATGTCATCAATCATCCAAAATAAATGTGAATGACCTCCATATAAAGATCATAAATACTAGAAATATTTGTACATATTTAACATAGGTAGAAATTTTAGTTGGGGTTTATATGAATGAAATTCATTTAAATTTTGCATTCAAATGTCTCTTGAATTGGCATTTAATAGCAATTATAAATTTAACTTGTTAATAGCAATTATAAATTTAACTTGTTTATACAGGCAAATTATGCAATCTAAGTTTAAATTAATTTTCATTAATAAATACAATATAGTACATTGAGAACATCCAAATGCATTCAATTACATTTGATTTAGCAACTAAAATCCATCTGAAACAAGCAGTAATTTGCTATCTGCAATATTAATTCTAAATTCAAATGATATACTAATTACAGACTTTTCAGAGAGCTAATTATTTCAGTTTGAAATACATAATTGCTTTCATTTTTAAACATTTATTTAACTTTGAGCAGTACACACTTGAAACTTGAATATTTCTCCATTTGTCTGATGAACCTCTATAATTTTGTGGGTCAAAGATTGTAAATTAATATATGCACTTCAACCATAAGTGCTTGACTGAAGTCACTCATGGAAAATGGTTAAACAAAGAGGATATCTAGACCCATTTCATGTCTACTACAAAATTCTAGGTTCTCTGAAGTAAGAAACTTTGCCTTCATTAACTTATTGGGCCCATCAGAACCTGCTACATAATAGGTGTTCTGCATATGTGAGGAATGAAACCACAGACATAATTCCTTGGAGACTTGGATATGATTCATTAATACACATTTTCTACCTATCACATTTGTTAGTCACTCTACAATAAAACATATGTCTTGGTAGTGGGATGAGGAGGGCTGGAATACACTATATTAAATATGGTGACAGAGTGAGTATAAAATGAATAACGCCCAGATCATATATAAAACTGAAGCTCTGGCCCACAGTCAGCAACCATGCCAGGAAACCAGACTCCTTATCTACAAGTCAGATTTGTAAGGTCAGATTATATCTGGCAAAAAGAAAAAAAAAAAAAA
>SJYX01019741.1:0-17815 GCA_006410675.1 Oreotragus oreotragus | reverse complement strand
TGTGCACACACATACACATGTATGTTTTAGTTTCATGAATACCTTATGGGATAAAAACTCGCTTCAATATTACATAACTCAAAAAGCAAAGAAGTTAATTCAGGATTCACTGATTTTTTAATCTAAACACTTTTATACTAGAATAATCAATTCTCAGGGAACTAATGTCATCAATCATCCAAAATAAATGTGAATGACCTCCATATAAAGATCATAAATACTAGAAATATTTGTACATATTTAACATAGGTAGAAATTTTAGTTGGGGTTTATATGAATGAAATTCATTTAAATTTTGCATTCAAATGTCTCTTGAATTGGCATTTAATAGCAATTATAAATTTAACTTGTTAATAGCAATTATAAATTTAACTTGTTTACACAGGCAAATTATGCAATCTAAGTTTAAATTAATTTTCATTAATAAATACAATATAGTACATTGAGAACATCCAAATGCATTCAATTACATTTGATTTAGCAACTAAAATCCATCTGAAATAAGCAGTAATTTGCTATCTGCAATATTAATTCTAAATTCAAATGATATACTAATTACAGACTTTTCAGAGAGCTAATTATTTCAGTTTGAAATACATAATTGCTTTCATTTTTAAACATTTATTTAACTTTGAGCAGTACACACTTGAAACTTGGATATTTCTCCATTTGTCTGATGAACCTCTATAATTTTGTGGGTCAAAGATTGTAAATTAATATATGCACTTCAACCATAAGTGCTTGACTGAAGTCACTCATGGAAAATGGTTAAACAAAGAGGATATCTAGACCCATTTCATGTCTACTACAAAATTCTAGGTTCTCTGAAGTAAGAAACTTTGCCTTCATTAACTTATTGGGCCCATCAGAACCTGCTACATAATAGGTGTTCTGCATATGTGAGGAATGAAACCACAGACATAATTCCTTGGAGACTTGGATATGATTCATTAATACACATTTTCTACCTATCACATTTGTTAGTCACTCTACAATAAAACATATGTCTTGGTAGTGGGATGAGGAGGGCTGGAATACACTATATTAAATATGGTGACAGAGTGAGTATAAAATGAATAACGCCCAGAGCATATATAAAACTGAAGCTCTGGCCCACAGTCAGCAACCATGCCAGGAAACCAGACTCCTTATCTACAAGTCAGATTTGTAAGGTCAGATTATATCTGGCAAAAAGAAAAAAAAAAAAATCAACAACAACAAACCAGGAAGCCAAGCAATAACCCCTGTAACAATCATAGTTGGCTTTAAAAATGGCTAAGATGGGACTGATAACTGACAGCGTCCCTAATTTTTGCCCCCGCTTCCAACTTAGGACCAACCAGGGAAAAGCCATTCCCTAAAGCACCCTACTTCTACTCAGCCTGAGATAGTTCTCCATGCCCAAAGCCCCCCTTCACGGCATACTTGAAGCCTTCTCCATGTTTAACTATTAAGCTTTTCCACCCATCTGTCTGTCTTTGAGTCTCTATTACCACAAGTGACAATAACCGTTTCCCTTGCTATAACAAGCTCTGAATAAACAACCTTTGTTCTCATTTAGGTGGTCTCTTTTTTTCCATAACAGAAAATTTTGAATAGTAGGTTAATGGATAATTTTTCTTCTTTGTGTTTTTCCTGTGTATTACATATAGTCTAGGGAGCTAGTGAACTTTCATAATCAGAAAATGTAAATGTTATTTAGCCAGATAGAGAAAATATGCCTTTAATATTGACATCTCCACATACTCTGGATATATGTATGTGTGCTTAGAAAGGGGTAACAGGTCAGGAGACATCTAGAAGAAAGGCTTGGATAGATGATGTATTATGAATCCTCAGCTGGAGTATTTATTACCTTCCTTAGCAGAAGCCACTTTGAAATGCTGCATGTAACAATTATGTAGTTTTCTTTCTAACTCAAGAACAAACAACCCAAATTTATTATCTTTCGCCTATTGATATCCAAGGTTAGAAATGCCCTTTGCAAAGAACTGTTCATTTTGGCAACGAATTGCTGACAATCAGAAGACACTACTAACATTACTTTTAGTGCCTGGAAATGACACACGTATGTTAAGCATGACAATCTTTTATTGCCCTGAGAACTTAGCTTGTTATCCACCCTTTGCCCAGAATAGATAACCCAGCATTAAAGTGCTATGGAAGGAAAAATATCCAGCTATTCATAAGTAATTAAGAGGTGACAAGTATGAAATATTTTACATGTATCCTATCATTTCATTTCATAAGAATTCAATATCACAAATACTATATTTCACCCCATTTTCAAATTAAGAACTTGAGACCTAAATGCATAAGTAGTCTGTCCAAGGTACAATGTTTACTACTGACAACTCAGATACTTTTACCCCAGAGCTTATGCTTTTAACCATTAACTACAATCTCTCCTTCTTCCAACTCTCAAAAGAAGCTGCACATATGCACCTACATACCTGACAATAAAATATGGGTCAAACACAAATAAGAGGAGTAAGTTTATCATATTTCCTTTCTTAGAAGCGACCAGGCTCCTCAGTCCGTGGAATTTTCCAGGCAAGAGTACTGGACTGGGTTACCATTTAGCTTCCTGACCTGGGGATCGAACCCAGGTCTTCTATGTTGCAGGCAGAGGCTTTACCCTCTGAGCCACCAGGGAAGCCCCTTATATCTCATAGTTTACTATTCATATTTTTTCTCACATATCCAGATGTAGTAAGAAAGTCATTCATCTATATCTAAGCAATTAGGAATACAAAATTTAAGAAGCAAACAGATAAATTCCATTTTTAATAGCTTAACATATAAAAATATATTACTTATTGCCTATTTAAGAAGGATGTTATACACTTTCCCACTTTCTGAAATGGTATTACAAATTGCATAATATACAGACACTAAATATGTACTATAAAAAGGCAATGACAAGAATAATTCATAGATTTAGGCTACTAAAGTTTACCTTTAAGGCTATGTGGTCTCTATCAAGTAAATTAATGTATCTTCATGACACATTTTCTACCTATAACAAACAGGAATAATCCATGCAACAATTCTTTGGTGCTGTTACAAATAGTGAAACAGATAATAAGTTTAAACACTGTATCAATGAGTGGAAGCCTCCTGAACGATTCACAGCAAAATTTCTCTAGTTCAGAACAATATAAGATGCTGGAAAAACTGCTAAGATGGTACAGCTGTGATTGGTTGATTTCACGCATTCATGAGAGGCTCTTTAGAAACAAAGCAAACAGGTTTGCAGAGAAAGGACGCTTTACGGACGAGGAGGAGGAGACAGGGAGGAGGGTAGAAGAAATGAAGGAAAAATCAAGGAAGACAACACAATAAGCATGAAGGCCAACGCAACCACTATGGATTAACTGTTTTGCTTTCCATTCCAAAAGCAGAGCTTCCCAACACCTTACCTTTCCAGATGATCTTCAAAAACTCTCCCCATAGCTCCCTTTTCAATGCTTTCCAACTTGTTTCTTAGTTGCTCAGAGAGTGGAGAGGCAGTAGATTGTTTTCTGATGGAATGAGAAGCTGTATGTTAATTAAATTAACAATGGGACTAATGCATTTTAAGTTTCTGACTTTGGTGCCAAGGTAAAATAGTAATTGAAAACAAAATGGTTAGAAGCAGGCAAAATAGGTTATAGGTTGGGCTGATGCCAAGTTGTCCTCGGTGAATAATCAAAGGGGCACAGCCAAGTCCTTCCTAACTCTATTCTCTACTGCTTGGCCTCTCACTTTGTAAACTGGAAGGAAATATTTAGTGTGGGACTCATCTCTCCTGAGCCTAGACAATGCATACGCAGGAGCAGCAGAGAGAAGAAAGACGACGAGAGAGAAAGACGGAAGGCGGGAGGGATGGAGGAAGAGAGAGAGACTGAGCAAAGTGTTAAGAAGACGGGGCCAAAGCCAGAATCACAGGAAAATTCAGACAGTGAAATTAGGACACGATGGCAAGGCCATCGCTTTAAGCTGAAAAATACCAAGTTCTAATCTCCTATCAGTTACTTTTCATCTCTCTGGTTTGAGGAAGTTATTTAATTCCTCTAACACTTTTCACATCTTCATCCTGAGACTAATGCTGCTAAGTTGCTAAGTCACTTCAGTCATGTCCGACTCTGTGTGACCCCATAGACGGCAGGCCACCAGGCTCCCCCATCCCTGGGATTCTCCAGGCACTGAGACTAATAGTGCCAACATTAAAGGTGTGATTTGGAGATAAAAGGTATGTGTCTCAACTACTCAACACACACTAGATGTTCTGTATATGTTAACTCATACTATCAAACTTTTCATACCACATGTTGTTCCCCGGGAGCTCAGCTGGTAAAGAAGCCAGCTGCAATGCAGGAGACCTGGGTTCAATCCCTGGGTTGGGATGTTCCCCTGGAGGAGGGCATGGCAACCGACTCCAGTATCCTTTCCTGGAGAATCCCATGAACAGAGTTTCCTGATGGACTACAGTCCATGGGATTGCAAAGACTCGGACATGACTGAGCATCTAAGCACAGCACACATCACTGTCTAACTTTACACTTCTGCTCTTAATATTCCAAAGATCATGCCTCCTCATGGGAACAGGTATTAGTATGCTTGAATGGGTGAATTTAACTCAGATGACCATTATATCTACTACTGCTGGCAGGAATCCCTCAGAAGAAATGGAGTAGCCATCATGGTCAACAAAAGAGTCCGAAATGCAGTACTTGGATGCAATCTCAAAAATGACAGAATGATCTCTGTTCGTTTCCAAGGCAAACCATTCAATATCACAGTTATCCAAGTCTATGCCCCAACCAGTAATGCTGAAGAAGCTGAAGTTGAATGGTTTTATAAAGACCTACAAGACCTTTTAGAACTAACACCAAAAAAAGATGTCCTTTTCATTATAGGGGACTGGAATGCTAAAGTAGGAAGTCAAGAAACACCTGGAGTAACAGGTATATTTGGCCTTGGAAAGCAGGGCAAAGACTAATAGAGTTTTGCCAAGAAAATGCACTGGTCATAGCAAATACCCTCTTCCAGCAACACAAGAGTAAAGTAGGAAGTCAAGAAACACCTGGAGTAACAGGCAAATTTGGCCTTGGAATGCGGAATGAAGCAGGGCAAAGACTAATAGAGTTTTGCCAAGAAAATGCACTGGTCATACCAAACACTCTCTTCCAGCAACACAAGAGAAGATTCTACACATGGACATCACCAGATGGTCAGCACTGAAATCAGATTGATTATATTCTATGCAGCCAAAGATGGAGAAGAGAAGCTCTGTACAGTCAACAAAAACAAGACCAGGAGCTGACTGTGGCTCAGATCATGAACTCCTTATTACCAAATTCAGACTTAAATTGAAGAAAGTAGGGAAAACCACTAGACCATTCAGGTATGACCTAAATCAAATCCCTTATGATTATACAGTGGAAGTGAGAAATAGATTTAAGGGCCTAGATCTGATAGATAGAGTACCTGATGAACTATGGAATGAGATTCGTGACATTGTACAGGAGACAGGGATCAAGACCATCCCCATGGAAAAGAAATGCAAAAAAGAAAAATGGCTGTCTGGAGAGTCCTTACAAATAGCTGTGAAAAGAAGAGAGGTGAAAAGCAAAGGAGAAAGGGAAGATATAAGCATCTCAATGCAAAGTTTCTGCACTGTAAGCAGACACTTTACCATCATTGGCAGATCTGTATAAATCCCCAACAGGGTTTCTGCCATAAGTTGTATGAGGTCTTCATTTAATAAATAATTAATCCATGGCATACTATACAATTTCTGAGGAAAACAACCACAGTTTTCTTCAGTTGGGATGGATACTTCTTCTTCCTCCCCAGGAGTACTTTCTTCACTCGTGGCTCAGCACAAAAACAGAGTTCCCATGGTAGATTACTGTAAGACTAAAAAAGATTTATAGGCACGGAATTAGAGTGATACAAAAATCCCTGGAAATGAAAGTCCTCAGCCCCCTTACCTGAAGTCTATCACTTCTGTGATTGCTCTTTTTCCACTTTTGCAGATGAAGGTCTCCACATTCAAAATTTCAACTTGCCCAGAGAGTGTATCAGGAAGATTTTTTCTAAATGAAAGTGTTTTTTCTTTGACTGCCCTTCAAGCAACAAAAAACAATTACTCCATCATGAGGAAATGCCAGATAATCAACTGGATGAGAATTTCCAGATGCAATCAAAAGATTTCTGTTCATATATCTATACCTATGCAAGGACCAAGACCTTAAAAGAAGGAATCACTGTCACCGGGAAAAGTGACCCTCCTTTGCTACAGCATGTCTCTCTGTGATTCAGTGTGGGTGAGGAATGTGTGGTGGAGTTGAAATTGTGAATCTCCTCTGGGATTGCCAATAATTGTGTTTTCCTTTTTTTATTAATTGTGTCTTCTCTATATGATTTGGAAAAATATGTATGCCGCACGTAGAAGTGCATGTTACTTTGTTAACATTTCCCTTCATGAGGTTTTTTTGAAGACTATCATATCTCATGAAACTGTAGGGCTAGCCAAAATGTTCTTTCAGATTTTTCAGTAAGATATTATGGAAAAACCCAAACGAACTTTTTGGCCAACCCAATATTACACTGACGGTATGTTAAAGATACAAATATTCATTATAATGAGCCATCCAGTGGATAAGTGTTTCTAGTGAGGAAACACAAGTCATTTTTTGAATTCACATGAATCAGGAAATAAGTAATACACTATGAATCCATGTAAACTCATTGAAAATCTGAGAAACAAATGTAAATACAGTCTTATAAACAGAGCTGTCTTCATGCACAGGCTACCTGAGCAGTCTCACAGTGCCCTGTGCTGAGATGTGCCCTGTCTATTTTAATGTTTTTGTCACTGTCTGGAAATACTATATTTTTACATCAGGCACTGCATCTTCATTTGGAAATAGTACCCACAAGATACACAATTTATTTACATATGTAAGTTCTCTGCATATTGCTACAATGGGGGAAGTGTTCCAGGAGAACTTTGAACATATTGTTGAGGTCACTCAGTTAATATTATATTGTGATGAATTGAGAACCATAAAAGAGAGTGAATAGGAGACACTGGTGTCATTATAAGAAAATTATAGAAGAAAAAGGATATGAAGATGAGAAGAAAGAAAAAAGAAAATTTCAAGCTCAATAAAATTTTAGTGATTTTTAAGATACTGATCTAAGGTTCATAAAATGAATGAAAACATTATATTTTCAAAATATTGAATTGGTCAAAAACTTTGTTTGGATTTTTCTGTAGCATCTTATAGGAAAATCTAAACAAACTTTTTGGACAACACAATATAATATATTATTCAGTGCTTGAGCCTCTGGTGGAGGCCTATGTAAAGGCCATCAACAGTGGATCAGTTCCCTGTTTGGAGAATGCAGTAACAACTCTGGCCCAGCTGGAGAACTCAGCAGCTGTGCAGAAGGCAGCTGACCACTACAGTGAGCAGATGGCCCAGCGACTGAGCCTCCCCACAGACACGCTCCAGGAGCTGCTGGAGGTGCACGCAGCCTGTGAGAAGGAAGCCATTGCGGTCTTCATGGAGCGCTCTTTCAAGGATGAAAATCAGGATTTCGAGACAAGCTTGCGGTAATGAGGCCTAGAATACATCCTTCCTGACTCCTGTGGTTCTGGAAACGTGCTCTGTTGTTGCTGTTGTTCAGTGGTAGCTCAGTCATGCCCGACTCTCCGATCCCACGGACTGCAACACACCAGGCTCCTCTGTCCTCCACTATGCCCTGGAGTTTGCTCAAATTCATGTCCACTGAGTGGGGGATGCCATCCAACCATCTCATCCTCTGCAGAGGATGAGAAATGTTCTTAGGCTCCCTCTATTCACCTATGATTCATATGCTTCTCATTGTAAAAGGAGTTTGGATTGTTGTGAATGACAGGACTCTACAGGCTACTTTCCTTCTTTTTTCTTAAAAACTGGCCTCTTTATCTTCTACTGTAAACAAATTACCCTTTACTTTGGTGCTTAAAACAACACACAGTTTTTAGCTCACACCTTTTCAGGTCACACACCAGTGCAGGGTGTGTATGGGTGATGTGCTTGGAGTACAGCAAGCTGAAAACAAAAGCAAGGTTCAGATGGGCTTAGCAATACCACCAAGAATAATCAGTAAATTTTTCTCAGGATAAGAAAAGAGTTTTATTTGAGCCAAATGAGGACTAGAGCCCAGAAGATGCAGTTTAAAGAAGAACTTGAATTCTGTTCTGTTGCATGACAAAATGCAGGGTGGGGGGAACCGTTTCTATAGGAAAGCCCCGCAAAATTACCTGTATTATTTGTCAAGAAATAAGATTATAGTTGGAAAGAAATAAGAGTGCTTGTTAAAGATGATTGTTTTGGGTCTGAAACTATTGCATATTTACAATGGTACACTTTGAGTTCCTAAGTTTGCAGCTCCCAGTTACTAGCAAACACTCTTGAGAATATATGGTGGCATCCTTGAATTTGATACAGTTCAGAAGATTCAAGTTCTCAAGGATGCAGAAACATGTCTGAAACTAATCCACAATGGCCACCAAGCTCAATTTTTAATTCCTGCCCAACAGTTACTCCATTGTGATTTTTAAATACATCCTTTTTTAATGGTTAGAGCAGATGTGCATGTTTGATAGGCCACAAAGCAGGTTATTGTAGTTATCATAAAGTTTAATTTAAATCATTTAAATCATGTATAAGCCAGAGTGTCCTCCCCATATGGAAATATGTGAATATATCTTTATCAGAACACATATGGGCTCTGGGGAACCCCCCTTCATCTTCAAGCCAGCAATGGTGCATTGTATTCTTCTTTTGTTTCCAATCACTCCAATTACCTCTTCTGCCACCAGCTAGAGAAGACTGCATGGAAAGGGCTTGTGTGATTATGTAATGCCCACTTGGGTAATCTCACTTTCTGTTTTTGTTTTAATTTATTATTATTATTATTTTTTACTTTACAATACTGTATTGGTTTTGCCATACATTGACATGAATCCACCACAGGTGTACACGAGTTCCCAACCCTGAACCCCCCTCCAGTACCATGCTCTCTTGATAACTGTGGCTTTGTAATAGAGCCTAAAGTCAGGCAAGTTGATTCCTCCAGTTCCATTCTTCTTTCTCAAGATTGCTTTGGCTATTTGAGGTTTTTTGTATTTCCATACAAATCTTGAAATTATTTGTTCTAGCTCTATAAAAAATACCGCTGGTAGCTTGATAGGGATTGCATTGAATCTGTAGATTGCTTGGGTAGTATACTCATTTTCACTATATTGATTCTTCTGATCCATGAACATGGTATATTTCTCCATCTATTAGTGTCCTCTTTGATTTCTTTCATCAGTGTTTTAAAGTTTTCTAGATATAGGTCTTTAGTTTCTTTAGGTAGATATATTCCAAAATATTTTATTCTTTTTGTTGCAATGGTGAATGGAATTGTTTCTTTAATTTCTTTTTCTGCTTTCTCATTATTAGTGTATAGGAATGCAAGGGATTTCTGTGTGTTGATTTTATATCCTGCAACTTTACTATAATAATTGATTAGCTCTGGTAAATTTTTGGTGGAGTCTTTAGGGTGTTCTATATAGAGGATCATGTCATCTGCAAATAGTGAGAGTTTTACTTCTTTTCCAATTTGGATTTCTTTTATTTCTTTTTCTGCTTTGATTGCTGTGGCTAAAACTTCCAGAACTATGTTGAATAGTAGTGGTGAAAGTGGGTACCTTGTCTTGTTCCTGACTTTAGGGAAAATGCTTTCAATTTTTCACCATTGAGGATAATGTTTGCTGTGGGTTTGCCATATATACCTTTTACTATCTTGAGGTATATTCCTTCTATTCCTGATTTTTGGTGAGTTTTTATCATAAATGGATGTTGAATTTTGTCAAAGACTTTCTCTGCATCTATTGAGATAATCATATGGCTTTTCTTTTTCAATTTGTTAATGTGGTGAATTACAGTGATTGATTTGAGGATATTGAAGAATCCTTGCATCCCTGGGATGAAGCCCACTTGGTCATGGTGTATGATCTTTTTAATATGTTGTTGGATTCTGATTGCTAGAATTTTGTTGAGGATTTTTGCATCTATGTTCATCGGTGATATTGGCCTGTAGTTTTCTTTTTGTGGTTTGGAAGGGAAAATAACATGGCCCCGGTTCCTGCACTGCTGTTTGTGGTGATTACGGTGTCATACTTACCCCAACACGAATAGGACTTCAGTCTTAGAGTCATTAGAATTTTTTGTACAACCATCAGTTCAGTTCAGTCGCTCAGTCGTGTCCGACTCTTTGCGACCCCATTAATGGCAGCATGCCAGGCCTCCCTGTCCATCACCATCTTCTGGAGTTCACTCAGACTCATGTCCATCAAGTCCGTGATGCCATCCAGCCATTTCCTTCTCTGTCGTCCCCTTCTACTCCTGCCCCCAATCCTTCCCAGCATCAGTGTCTTTTCCAGTGAATCATCTCTTCTCATGAGGTGGCCAAAGTACTGGAGTTTCAGCTTTAGCATCATTCCTTCCAAAGAAATCCCAGGGCTGATCACCTTCAGAGTGGACTGGTTGTATCTCCTTGCAGTCCAAGGGACTCTCAAGAGTCTTCTCCAACACCACACTTCAAAAGCATCAATCCTTCGGCGCTCAGCCTTTCTCACATCCATACAAGACCACAGGAAAAACCATAGCTTTGACTAGACAGACCTTAGTAGGCAAAGTAATGTCTCTGCTTTTGAATATACTATCTAGGTCATCAGAGACAGGGAATAGTTCCATCTGCTCTTGAAGATATCTCATTGTGCCTGGTATGATATATGGGATTCTGAAAGCTCTAAAATTTGCTATATGTGTTTCCAGATCTGCCTGATTCATTTTACACACCTAGAGTAAATATATTCTTGGTTCAAACCTAGAGTTTGATAGTCAGTGTCCTAAAGAGGGTCAGCAGATCTCATTATTTGTGACACGAGTGTGGTCATTTTATCTCAGAGGAACTCAGAAATATTCAGAATTCACCTACATTCCCTCCCAGAGTGCATTCTTAGGGCTGGAACACATTACTGGTATAGCTTTAAGGCCTGACTGAGGCACAGATCCTCCCTGCCCAGGGAGATGGTGTAGAGCTTGGGTCTGCAGCCCACAGGCACAGATGGGTAGCAGTCTGTGGCCTATTAGCAATTGGGCCACACAGCAGGAGGTGAGTGGTGAGCAAGTGAGCAAAGCCTCATCTGTATTTACAGCTACTCCTCATTACTCACATTACTGCCAGAACTCTGTCTCCTGTCAGATCAGTGGTGGCATTAGATACTCAGAAGAGCCTGAACCCTTACCGTGAACTGTGCATGCGAGGGATCTAGGTTGCATGTTCCTTATGAGAATCTAATGCCTGATGATCTGAACTGGAGCTGAGGCAGTGACGCTGGGGAGTGACTGCAAATTCAGATTATCATTAGCAGAGAGGTTTGACTTCACAGAGCCATCATAAATCAATTGCTGGCAGACTCATATCAAAACCCTATCAGTGAGTGAAAGTGAAAGGAAAGTGAAGTCACTCAGTCATGTCCGACTCTCAGTGACCCCATGGACTGCAGCCTACCAGGCTCCTCCGTCCATGGTGTTTTCCCGGCAAAAGTACTGGAATGGGGTGCCATTGCCTATCGGTGAGTGGCAAGTGACAGTTAAGCTGCATCTAGTGGCAGGTTCTATACTGGCAAGTGAGTTGATGTACTTCAGCTGTACATCTGGTGGCAGGTTTCAAGTAAGAATCCAACACTTATTTTAGTCCATACATGGCCCACTGATTATTTTAATTACCATTTTTGGCCCTGCTTCCTTTCCATACTGCCCACTTGTCTCAATCACAGTTTCAGTGAGCTCTCAAGCTAAGCCTAGATAAAATAAAATTTTAAAAAATCACTGGAGAGCTTCTTTGAAAAGTAGGAAAGACCCAATGATGAGACAGCAGAAGACCCTAAGACTGTCAACAAAATGAAAGTTGCATTTAAAAGAAAATACCAAAAGTCCTACTTAAATTACAGGTCCATTGCAACAGGTGGTTCACATTCTCCAACCCACTGTGCATAATATGTAGTGATCAGGTACACATCGAAGCCATGAAACCTTCAAAACTGATTCACCACATAGAAACCAAACCCTCAATTAAAGAACAAGCTTTTCGGACAAGCAGTTTTTAAAAAGAAAAACATGTGAACAAGAGGAACAGAAGCAATTATTGAAGACCACCACTTCATCAAACGTGTCTGCACTGAGAGCATTGTTCTTAGTAGCTAACCACATGCTAGAGCTTGGAAGAGTTGGTGAAGAGTTGATCCTGCCAACTGCCAAGGACATTTGTCAGGAACTTTTCGGAGAGGCTGCAGTTCAGAAGGTGGCACATGTCCCTCTTTTGGCTAGCACTATAATTAGATGAATTGATGGAACAGCAGAGGACATTGAGGCACAACTGTTAGAGGTTAATGAGTCACGGTGGTATGCAATCCAGGCTAAGTCTGTGAATGTTGACAACAAAGCAACAATCTTGTTTTTGAGGAATCTGTTTTTCAGAGGATGTGCATGTGGATATGTTATGTGCAGTTTTGTTGCCAACCAACACCACAACCACAGAACTATTCAAGTCTTTGAATGATTACATATCAGGACACCTGAATTGGGCATTTGTGTTGGTACGTGCACGGATGGAGTGGCTGCCATGACTGAATGGCTTTCTCGATTCACTATTCAGGTCAAAGAGCTCGATTCTGAATGTGAGTCTACACACTGTGTTATCCTTAGAGAAATGCTGGCTAGATGAAAAATGTCACCTGAACGTAACAACATTTTGCACAATGTGATTAAATTTGTCAACCACATTAAAACATCTGCCCTTAACTCATGTCTGTTTGCCCAGCTCTGTGAGGAAACAGATGCAGAGCACACACATCTCCTCTTATACACAAAAGTGGGATAGCTTTCTAAAGGTAGGTCCCTGGCCATAGTTTTTGAGTTAAGAGAGCCACTACAGAGATTCCTTTTAGAAAGACAGTCACCACTGGCAGCACATTTCAGTGAAACAGAATGGGTTGTGACTCAAACTTTCTTACTTTGTGTGACATATTCAATAAACTCAATCTGTCAGCTTCATGGGAGAATGACAACTGTGTTCAAGTCAGCAGATAAAATGGCTGCATTCAAAGGCAAACTGTAAGTATGTAGATGATGAGTGAACACTGGGATTTTTGACATGTTTCAAACATTAGCAGAGATTTTGAAAAAGACTGAGCCAGGGCCTTCTTTCTCCCAACCAGTGTGTGAACACCTATCTCAGCTTTCAAAACAGTTTGAACATTACTTCCCAAACACAAAAGACCCCTAAACTGGAAAGGAAAGGATCCGAGACCCATTTGTGAATAAACCAAATGAATCAACTTTTCTGTGCTAGAACAGGATGAGTTTGCATGAAATCCCAAATGACAGTCGCCTTAAAAGTATGTTTGAGACAGCTTCAAATGTCAAACACTTTCCAGATTAGTGTCAAAATGAACATCCTGAGGTTGCCACAAAAGCACTGAAAAGCCTGCTTCCATTTCAACATCCTGTCTTCATGAAGCAGGGTTTTCTTGCAGTAACAGCAACTGAAATGAGATTGCCTAGTAGACTGGACATAAGCAACACACTTCAGGATCACTGTCTCCCATCCCCTCAGATGTAACCATCTAGTTACAGGAAAACAAGCCCGGGGCTCCCTCTGATTCTGCTTTATAGTGAGTTGTGCAATTATTTCATTATATATCATGATGTAATAATAATAAAAATAGTGTGCACATAAATACAATATGCTTGAATCATCCTGAAACCATTCCCCCTTACTGTGGTCTGTGGAAACATTGTCTTCCATGAAATTGGTTCCTGGTGCCTTAAAGGTTGGGGTCACTGATTTAGGTCAATTCTGAGAAGCTATAAATTCTGAATACTCTCTCTACCAACCCACATCCAAACGTTTAGAAATATTTGACAAATTCATCAAAAAGCATCTAAGTCCATATAGAAATAGACACAGGTGCTGAGCTCCTGTCGTTGTTAGATATAAAATTCTGATAGTTGGATATTTTCAACAGGGCACTGTCTTCTTTTTACAGATACAGAAAAAAATGCTTACTGAAGGATTTAAAAGGAAAGCCAATGAATTACAAAAAGAGATACTTCAACAACAAAGGGAAATCGAACATAATTTTCTCTCTGAAAATTTAAGGATTTTGCTAGAACTTCTCCGTTGTTTAGCGTTCCCACTATTTAGATGTTGTTATCGTCTATTGATATGACGGATCTCAGGTGAGTTGTTAAATGAGCTGACAATTCCTGATAAGCACATGAAAAAAATACTTCAAGTAAGGGCGGTTAATCCTTGAGGTATATGTCACAGTAGTTTCAATCAAGGAAAGTTTAAAAATAAGAAGTTATTACCAAAGAATCAGGGCCTGATATCTAAATATCTAAATAATTTTGACTGACTTGGTCAATTTAAAGAAATGGAAAATGAGTTAAAAGATAATGATTGATTTATAGCAAAGTTTTAGGCAAAGCATAAAGAGAAGGGACAGTTACCTAGTTATAGACACGGAGAGAGTTTCTTTAGGCTCAATCCAACAAGCCCTCATAAATCAGCAAGGGAAGGGCAACAACCACATTTTTTAAATGGGTAAACATATAAGAAGATAACAACTCACCTCTCCAAAAAAGGCCATGTGGTTTAGACTTGATTTCCTCTGTTTTTATCAACCCAGTCCATAACAGGATGGGTGTAACATCCTGCTCGGCTTTCTGTTTCTAAAGAGAAGCATTTTACCTAGAACCAAATACAGGAAGGGCTCCAGAAATAAGCAAAGAAAGCTGAGAAATTGTTGCCTGGCTGCAGAATACACACAAAGCAAGTACACTCCTAAAATTTACTTGTAAACTCTTTTTGGTTGACTAGAAAAAGCACTAAATCCCCCAGCACAGAGCCCACATTTTGGGAAGGGAGGCAAGGGGTCATGGAAGGGGCAAAGTATGAGCAGCCTGCAAGGAGCTTTCCTCCTGCCGCTCAGCATCTCAGTTTGGACATAAGGCAGCTGGGAGGCAACAGCCTGTGCACCGTGTGCTGGATGGATGCTCCTCCTCTGGCATCCATCCAGAAGTGCAGAAAGGAGCCCACCATGGAATAAGGAAGTATGCATCCTACCTCTTCTGAGGAGAGAGGGCTGAAGTCCTTCCTAGGAATGCATGACCCAACACCTACCTCTTCACAGAGGCACTGGCTGAGGTCGCTTCCCCCTGCCCCTATCCCCCTGACTCTGACTGCATCCTGACTTTCTTGCTGGGCATTGGGGGGAAAAAAAAAAGAGAGAGAAAGAAAAGAAGGTCCCTAACATACAGACTATTTGAATTTTAAAACACAGACAAGATTATTTTTGTATTAAAAATATTTCATATTCCATGGGGGAAGAATGGGAGGAATGGATAGTTAAGACATTTGGGACCAACATGTACTCACTGCAATATTTAAAATGGTTAACCAGTGAGGTCCTACTATATAGCACATGGAACTCTCCTCAATATTATGAGGCAGCCTAGATTGGAGAAAAATTTGTGGGAGAATGGATACATGTATATATACGACAGAGTTCCTTTGCTGTCCACCTGAAACTATCACAAGATTGTTAATCGGCTGTACTCCAATATAAAATAAAAAGTTTTAAAAAATACTTAGCATCTCAAATACTACACAACTCTATTATACAGAATGATTCAACTTCCTTTTCACTAATCAATTATAAATAGTATGTTAAGGTCTAATTGTGTTGGTTTATCATTTACCGTTTTAAAACCTGGCCCATTCAGTTATGCCTCAAAATAACTTGTGGTATTAGCTGAAAGTACAATTGCTGTACTTTTAGCTCTCATTTTAGATAACTCTCGTGAACAATAACCTTTGAAAAACATTGGACATCTTCTACCATCTAATAACACTATTTCATTCTACTTCGATAGTTTTGAAGTTTCTGGTTTAGGTACCTCAGTGTACTTTGAATGAAAAAAAAAATGAGTGAAATAAATCATATGTATAAAAGTGTGTTGCACGTTCAACACTGCTTAAGGCTGTGAAAGATAACAAAGACAACTTGAACAATATACAATGTACACGTCATCACTTTTAAGCTTAAATTTATTTGTGCTAAGAAATACTTGAAGCACAGTATGTATCACCTTACACATATATGCACAATCATGAAGTAAAAAGAAAATTCTTTACTCAACCCATCAATTTCTAATGGCTCCTACTTACTAAATCTTGAGATCTCGGTGGTTTATCCCCATCATTCATGTGTTCTCTCAATATCCATCTTTGTCTTCCAAATTATACAAGGATTCATAAATTAGTTTTTGATTACTGTATACCATTCTCAAATTATCTTATTCTTCAACATATTCATTACTGAGGACCTCAGTTTTTAAATGCTGGCCTCCCCTAGATGCCATGATACTGCATCATCTGAGTTCTCTTCCATTTCTTTCATACTATCTTCACCTATTTTGTTGCTATTTCTTCCTCGTTTAACATGAAATTAAATGAAATATGCCAAGAATCTATTTTAACATAAGAATTCCCAGCCACTTCCTTAACCTGAGTCAGTATTCCTCAGGCAAAGGGAAGTATTCAAAGGGCAAGTGCAGACAATGTAATGATACACTGACTTATTCAATATTTATGGAGTGTCTTCTCTTTTCAGATACCTCTTTAGATGATGG
This sequence comes from Oreotragus oreotragus, assembly GCA_006410675.1. NCBI lineage: Eukaryota > Metazoa > Chordata > Mammalia > Artiodactyla > Bovidae > Oreotragus > Oreotragus oreotragus. Next base: position 1,022 of record SJYX01019741.1, on the reverse strand, counting down.
GAATACTGCAGCAGCAAAAAAGAACAGAAACTAATTCCCTGATAGAAACTGGTTCCTCGTAATGAGAAGGAAATGACCCTCTTAATCTGAAAAAATGATTTTTCTAGTTAAAAGAAAAACAAAGAGAAAGATAAGGAAGATTTTCTTTATGGCATATAAAGACAGTTATTAGAATTGTGCTTCTGAAGACTCTTTAAAAACGACCATTTGTACTTTATACTTCTCACATGCATGCTTATAAAAAACAGAAAAATACTGGACTTCTTTGGTATAGTGTTAAGATGTAACTAAAATGAAACAATGAAAAATCACTTAATCCAAAGTAATGAAGTGTTTTTCTTATTTAAAAGAATTTTATGGTACACAGATGAAGGCAAATTTTCTGGCTCTCCAGTACTATAAAAGACTCAAAAACTGTGTACGTTCTCATCCATAGACTCCTATTATATAACAGGTACATCCTATCAACATGTTTTATGACCACTGATGTTGACCTTGATCATCTGGCTGAAGTAGCATTTTTCAGGTTTCTGCACTATAAAATCGCTCTAGCTTCCCCTTTTTCCATATTGTAGTCTTTGGAAGGAAGTCACTGAGCACAGCTCACATTTAAAGACTGGAGATTTATGCTCCCTCTTTTTGAGGCCAGAGAATCTACATAATTTACTTAGAATTCTTCTACAGAGAAAATGCGTCTCTTCTCCACCACCTACTAGTTTACATCTATATGGATTCATGGATATTCATTAATACTTTGGATTATAATCCAACATGACTTCACTTGTTCCTGTCTCTCAAGTTTCGTCCATTAGGAATTCTTTCATTTGGCTCCTGTGCCCCCTGGACACACCCCCATCAGTGTAGTTTGTTTGAGAACTTGCTCAACAAGCGTTGTCAAATATTTTCTGACACTATTAGGTGCTCTAGAATCATCTCACATCTGGCCTACAATCAGCTGATTTTCCAGGGACCCCTGGTTCTTTTCTCTAGCAAATGATTCAGTTCAGTTCAGTTGCTCAGTC
>SJYX01019740.1:112799-138682 GCA_006410675.1 Oreotragus oreotragus | reverse complement strand
AAGAGTTGACTCATTGGAAAAGACTCTGATGCTGGGAGGGATTGGGGGCAGGAGGAGAAGGGGACGACCGAGGATGAGATGGCTGGATGACATCACGGACTCGATGGACGTGAGTCTGAGTGAACTCCGGGAGATGGTGATGGACAGGGAGGCCTGGCGTGCTGCGATTCATGGGGTCGCAAAGAGTCGGACACGACTGAGCGACTGAACTGAACTGAACTGATGGTCACCATCAAAAAGACAAGAGATAGCAATTTTTGATGACAAGTGGTGAAAGTGAATCCTCAGTTAGTAGAAGTGTAAGTTGGCACAGCCACTGTGGAAAACAGTATGAAGGGCCAGCCCCAAATTTAAAATAGAACTGCCATATGATCCAGTGATTCAACTTCTGTGTATATATTTGAAAAAATTTAAGAAAAAAAAGAAATCATGAAGAAATATCTGCACATTCATGTTAATAGCCATATTATTTACAATAGCCAAGACATGGAAACAAGCTGTGTCCATTCATGAATGAATGATAACATATATACATATATATATATTTAATGAAATGCTATTCAGCAATATAAAGAAGGAAATCCACCATTGATGAAACATGGGTGGATCTTGAAGACATTATGCTAAATGAGATCAGTCACACAGAGAAAGCCAAATGATTTCACTTATAGTCTGAAACCCACTCCCCTCTCCCCAATAACAAATCATAGGAATAACGAACAGATAAATGGTTGGTGATTGTCAGAGATGGAGTAGACATGGGGGAAATGAGTGATAGTGGTGAAAGGACATGAAACTTTCAGGTAAAAAATAGATAAGTTTTTGGGATGTAATGTACAACATTGTGACTTTAACTTAGAAGTATGTACTCTATATTTGAAAGTTGCCAAAAGAGTATATACTAAAATTTCTCTCACAAGAGGAAAATCACTATGTGAGGTGATAGAAATTAACTAAGCTTATTATGATAAATCACTTTGCAATATATACATGTATCAAGTCATCATTTACAACTTAAACAAATACAATGTTATACGTCAACAGTATCTCAATAAAACTAGAAAAAATAACTGGTATATCCTTCATATTTTTTGACTAGTACTTCCTAAAATTTTTAGTTCACAGTCTACTTTATGTGAGTATCTGAACTTTTTTAAGCTCTTTCTCTTATCCCATATGCCCGCAAGATCTTACCAATCATCCAAAGGAAACGGTGTTTTTAGTTGCTAAGTCAAATCCGACTCTTCGCAAATTCCTTAGTAATAATTGTTTTCTTGGGGATGGAGGCTGTCAGATTTGTTTACCTGCTATTATGAAGTACAAAAGTCATGACATGTTCAAGAAGTGGAACTAATTCTAGCTATCTATTTTGACCAGTGGAAGACATGGAGGACAAAGACAGACAAGTTTAAGTTTGATTAGTACATTTCTAGCATGAACCCTTCAATATAAGCACTCATCTTCTCTTATTTTCCCTTTTCTTAGTGGACATTTCACTCAAAGAAAATTTATGTTAGAAATCTAAAGTATCTTTTTCATAAGGATTAAGCTGAGCTTTGAAAATGGGGAGTGTACTTGTTCTTTTCCCTACAAATATATAACCTTTCTGCTTAATATTTAGGGAATTCTCAATTATGTATTTTTTGGCAAGAAGAAGTATCCTACTTCCCAAGGTATATGTTTCCATGCCAACTGGCCGGATGTGCACTATTGAATGATTTTGTCTATCAAAAGTTTCTACTGAGAATTTTTCATATGGAGAAAATTGGGCAAAGATGATGTATTTCTTTGTACTGATGGTATATGGCAATGTATTCTGTACGGTTGGGCCCTCCAGATCTGCTTTGCTTTTCTTGGTTTTCTAGTTTTCCAGTCTCCTAGTACTCTGTGGGCTACTAATACATTTATTTATTTTGCTTAAGATAGATAGCATCTGTTTATTATTTAGCTTCCATTCAACAACTTGGTTAACATAGCCAAATATCATGTAGGCACAGAACCACTTGAAGTTTGTCTCAGGTTAAGGAGTCAGCATGAACAGAGGGCTATATCTTTATACTGTATTATGGTGCTTTAAAATGATTTTGTATTTTTCAGCATAATTAATAACATGAACAGATGTGTATGTCTGATCTAGTAAGCATATCTGTGACAAGAACCATGAAGTAAACAGGGGATGCTAATTAGACAACACCTGTCTCTGATAAAGATGAATGTGCGTATTTTCAGTCTTACAATTTGAAAAAGCTTTGTACATCTTCATGGAATTAGGAGCTGGAAGAAAGTGGTATTATCAGGCTTGCAATGATACTGCAAGAAGGCCCACCTGTTACAACGTCTGTCCTCCATGCTGTAGCTTCTCTACTGAAAAGTTGAACTTGTAATAGCGGAAAGATCAGCAAGAATAAACAGTTTTTCATGATTTGGGAGTATAGGTTAAGGGAGCAAAGGTGGGTTCAATCAAATTTAATTCAAGACTCCTTCACTTCTCTCCTTGTCCTGTTTACTTTCCCTGTGAGAAGAATGAGTCTGCACGATACCTGGGGATGGAAGAGAATAATCATTTGACTTTTAGAAAGTTGTCTTCTGCCTATGTGTACTTGCCTCTTTGGAGATGGAATGATTTCTGAACTCTGCTAAAGGCCAGATAGTTTACTTCAGAAAGATACTTTGCTTGTTGCTGCTTTACTGCAGCAACAACAAAGATCTTATATATAAAAATATTTTTCAGCTATTAACCCAGCCTTTAAAAATTATATCTTATTACTACAGCCTGAAACTAGATGGCTTTAGGAGGGACTATAAGACCAATAAAGCCTTCAGCATAGCATAATATGAAAGTCAAGGTAATGCTATTTTAATAAACATTTAAGTCCAGCTAAAGCCATCTGTATTTTAATTTATTTTACCTCTTTGCTGACCTGAAAGGGAAATGGCTATAGAGTGACACTTGATTTTAATGCATATTGTTGAGTAGTTGGCTTCTGAAGTTTATAGAATCCATTTCAAAAATGAAGGCTGAAGTTTTAATGTGACTCCCTTGTATTCTGTTTCTGCTAGACCTGTGAATACTAGAAGTGTAGAGTTAATTGTGCATTTCACTCTGACTTCATCATTTAATAGTAAACCTAAATAGCATTTTGAGAAGAGTACATAATAAATGCATTCAGACACTGCAGCTGTTTTTTGTCTGTTTTCCAAACACATAATGTGCTAATTTGGAAAAAAATCAACAACAGCTGCAAATACATGTCAACAGCAAGGTCTTCAAGGGAAGGCCTTAATAGGTTTTGTTAATCAGTGGTGAACCAGGTGTGAATAAATAATTAACACAGTAGATAACAGGGCCCTATTGCCCCCACTGCTGTAACTAAAGTTCTGATAGCCTTTCCTCTAAGCTCAAGATTTATCTGCAGTATTTTAAAGGAAAAAAAAATTGCTCCCAATTCAATAAAACTAAAGTAAGATTAAAAGTAAAACAGAATATCAGGTATGGAGAACAGGAAAGTTATCTTACATAATTTAAATGCATTTTAATCTTATAAATAAAAGTAGATGTCAATTTGTTTCATTGGTATATGTAACAGCAAATGATTGTGAAATGCACAGCAGAACTCTGTGCTTGTTACACTTAAATCTAGTGCTGTGTCAATAAATCTACATGTATTTTAAAAAATACTGCATAGAAGAATAGAAAAAAAAGTGTAAAACATTAATTAAAAATCTAGTGTAAAATAGACTTGAAATTTTAACATTTGTGAAGATTTAATATTTTGTTGGATATGAATAAACCAACCTGATGGAAAATTTATCATCTTATGGGAGAATGTATGAGGCACTGGGTTATTCAAACTTACTAAATCAGAAACGTGGGGGCAGGACCCAGAGATCTATAGAATAAAAAGCCCCTCCATGTGGTTTTGATGCTTGCTAAGGCCATTGTTCTATTCTTGTCAATAATTCATATTACAGAGTAGTGTTAATTGCCCAGTGTATGGTTTGATGACTAAAGTCCACATCTGGGAACAAAATCTGTTTAGTATCCCACACATTGTCAGATAAAACACCAGCTGTTGGTGTCATGTCACTGTTAAGCTCGGTGAGAGGCACCAAACAGGAGAAATGCTATGCTACCAAATTATTTTTCTGTTAATGTAGGTAGTGGCTTGAGTGGGAGGAAGCTCAGCTGTTGCAGAAGTACAGTGTTCCCAAGGGAAGATTTTGCCTCCCTTCTTCACCTCATGGGTGTTGAGGAGATTAACTTCAAAGCTAAAGGTGGAAACTTCAAGGGATTGACGAATAGTTACCATTTTCAAAACTGTCACTCCTCCACCAGTAGTAGGATTGATGTTGACCTGTCAACTGATAATTGCAATCAGCAGAATGCTAGAGGAGCCCATGGCAAATGCTACTGCTTTACCAAGCTTTGAAGAAAAAGTTCCAGGGTCTTCCATAGATGATATGAACACCTTAGAAAATGATTAGACTTGAGCCATCCTGTCCCTTTCACTCACACCTCAGTGGCACTTGTCTAGAACATGCTTTCACAAGAGGATCATTCATTAATATGGTGGACAACTGGTACTGGAAGATGAGGAGGAGAAGAAAGGGCCAAAGTCATCAGGGGAAATTCAATCCTTGTCCACTGAAGGCTCTCACTCTGCAAAACTAACTCTTAGAAACTGAATGTTTGTGTCTCTGCAAAATTCATATATTGAAGTTCTAGCCTCCAAGGTGTTAGTATTAGAGACGGAGACTTTGGGAAATACTTACATGAAGTAATGAGGGTATGGTTCTCATGGTTGGAATAATGCCCTCATAAAAAGAGACACCAGAGAGCTTGCTCTTTCATTCTCTCCAGTGCAGGCACAGAGGGCACTCAGGAAAGGCCACATGAGCACACAGTAAGAAGGCAGTCCTCTAAAAATCAGCAAGAGTGCCTTCGCCGGGACCCAGCCATAAGAGCACCCTGATCTCAGACTTCTCACCTGCAGAACTGTGAGAAAATAAATTCCACTTATACAAACAACTTACATTTAAAACTGAAGAACTACAACAATACTTTGGATTAAAGTCACAAACTAAAGTCATAATTTAACTTGTATTCTATTAATTTAAACTTCCCAGAGTTAAATTCTGTTAGTTCAGTTCAGTTCAGTTGCTCAGTCATGTCTGACTCCCTGCGACCCCATGAACCGCAGCATGCCAGGCCTCTCTGTCCATCAACAACTTCCAGAGTCCACCCGAACCCATGTCCATTGCGTCGGTGATGCCATCCAACCATCTTATCCTTTGCTGTCCCCTTCACCTCCTGCCCTCAATCTTTCCCAGCATCAGTGTCTTTTCAAAAGAGTCAGCTCTCCATATCAGGTGGCCAAAGTATTGGAGTTTCAGCTCCAACATCAGTCCCTCCAATGAACACTCAGGACTGATCTCCTTTAGGATGGACGGGTTGGATCTCCTTGCAGTCCAAGAAACTCTCAAGAGTCTTCTCCAACACCACAGTTCAAAAGCATCAATTCTTCTGCGCTCAGCTTTCTTTATAGTTCAACTCTAGCATCCATACATGACTACTGGAAGAACCATAGCCTTGACTAGATGGACCTTTGTTGGGAAAATAATGTCTCTGCTATTTAATATGCTATCTAGGTTGGTCATAACTTTCCTTCTAAGGGGTAAGCATCTTTTAATTTCATGGCTGCAGTCACCATCTGCAGTGATTTTGGAGCCCCCCAAAATAAAGTCTGACACTGTTTCCACTGTTTCCCCATCTATTTCCCATGAAGTGATGGGACCAGATGCCATGATCTTCATTTTCTGAATGTTGAGCTTTAAGCCAACTTTTTCACTCTCCTTTTTTACTTTCATCAGAGGCTTTTAAGTTCCTCTTCACTTTCTGCCATAAAGGTGGTATCATCGGCATATCTTAGGTTATTGATATTTCTCCCGGCAGTCTTGATTCCAACTGTGTTTCTTCCAGTCCAGCGTTCCTCATGATGTACTCTGCATGTAAGTTAAATAAGCAGAGTGACAATATACAGCCTTGATGTACTCCTTTTCCTGTTTGTAACCGGTCTGTTTTCCATGACCAGTTCTAATTCGTGCTTCCTGACCTGTATATAGTTTTCTCAAGAGGCAGGCCAGGTAGTCTGAAATTCCCATCTCTTTCAGAAGTTTCCACAGTTTATTGTGATCCACACAGTCAAAGGCTTTGGCATAGTCAATAAAGCAGAAATAGATGCTTTTCTGGAACTCTCTTGCTTTTTCGATGATCCAGCAGATGTTGGCAATTTGATCTCTGGTTCCTCTGCCTTTTCTAAAACCAGCTTGAACATCTGGAAGTTTGCAGTTCACATATTGCTGAAGCCTGGCTTGGAGAATTTTGAGCATTACTTTACTAGCGTGTGAGATGAGTGCAATTGTGCAGTAGTTTAAGCATTCTTTGGCATTACCTTTCTTTGGGATTGGGATGAAAACTGACATTTTCCAGTCCTTTAGCCACTGCTGAGTTTTCCAAATTTGCTGACATATTGAGTGCAGCACTTTCACAGCATCATCTTTTAGAATTTGAAATAGCTCAACTGGAATTCCATCGCCTCCACTAGCTTTGTTTGTAGTGATGCTTCCTAAGGCCCACCTGACTTCACATTCCAGGATGTCCGGCTCTTCCAACATCACAGGAGAAGACTCTACACATGGACATCTCTAGATGTTCAACACTGAAATCAGATTGATTACATCCTTTGCAGCCAAAGATGGAGAAGCTCTATATAGTCAGCAAAATTCTGTTAAGCTACCCTAAATTACCTATGTAATTTTGTTTTGCCAGCTTGAGCAGGTTAAGACATTAAATGATCTTTACCCCTTATTCATAAAGTTGCTTTTGGTTTTGGGGAAAAAAGACATCCTTCTCCAAAATTCAGGAACACTGCATTCTTTCAAAGGCAAACTCTTTTACCCTCTGGATCCTAGTGGGGCTTCTCTTGGTCAGGGGATGGTGAGGATGTATTTTTGGGAAGGGCACTTCTCAGCTAGCCTTGTAGGGAGGCGACTAGAAGCTTTTTCAATTTATTGAGGGATATAATGACCTTTTATTCTCAGCTGAGCATCTTTGGCCCATGATTAGAAGTGATATAAGATGTCTTTTCAAGACATCTTATATCTCTTTGAAAAATGAGTCTTAAAATATGAGACCCAAAATTAATTATAATCATAACCCCATATTTACTAAGAAGTTATCATATGAAACACAATGTACTAAGACTTAAAATAAATCATTAATCTTCCAAACCAGACTGATGATGGGTATCAGTAATATTAGGTGAATTGTGCCTTCCCAAAATTCATATGCTTAAATCCTAACCCATAACAATACCTCAGAATGTGACTTATTTGACAATAGCACATTTACTTAGGAATCAACTTAAAATAAGATTATTAAGGTGGGTCCTAATCCAGTGATTTAAGCTTTAGCAGTATGTGAAACTAGAACTTCCAGATGTACAAACTGGGTTTTGAAGAGGCAGAAGAACCAGAGATCAAATTGCCAACATTTGTTGGATAATGAAGACAGTGAAGGAATTCCAGAAAAACATCTATTTCTGCTTCATTGACTATGCTAAAATCTTTCTTTGACTGTGTGGATCACAACAAACTGTAGAAAATTATTGAAGAGATGGGAGTACCAGACCACCTTAACTGTCTCCTGAGAAACCTATATGCGGGTCAAGGAGCAACAGTTAGAATCAGATAGGAAACAACTGACTGGTTCAAAATTGGGAAAAGAGTATGACAAGTCTGTATATTTTCACCTTGCTTATTTAACTTCTATGCAGTGTACATCATAGGAAATACCAAGCTGGCTGAATCACAAGAAACAAGATTGCTGGGAGAAATATCAACAATGCAGATGATACCACTCTAATGCAGACAGTGCAGAGGAACTAAAGAGCCTCTTGATGAGGGTGAAAGAGGAGAGTGAAAAAGCTGATTTGAAACTCAGCATTCAAAGAACTAAGATAATGGTCTCCAGTTCCATCACTTCATGGCAAATAGAAGGGGAAAAAGTGGAAACAATGAAAGATTTTATTTTGGGGGGCTCCAAAATCACTACAAATGGTGATTGCAGCCATGAAATTAAGACACTTGCTCCCTGGAAGAAAAGCTATTGCAAACCTAGATAGTATGAAAAGAACAGAGACATCTCTTTGCCAACAAATGTTCATGTAGTCAGAGCTATGGTTTTCCCAGTAGTCATATATAGATATTGAGAGCTGGTTCATAAAGAAGGCTGAGCCTTGAAGAATTGATGCTTTTTTATTGTGGTGCCGGGGAAGACTCCTGAGAGTCCTTTGGACAGCAAACCAGTTAATTCCAAAGGAAATCAACCCTGAATATTCATTGGAAGGACTGATGCTGCAGCTGAAGCTCCAGTACTTTGGCCACCTCATATGAAGAGCCAACTCATTGGAAAAGACCCTGATGCTAGGAAAGATTGAGGGTAGGAAGAGAAGGGGGTGACAGAAAATGAGATAGTTGGATGGCATCCCCAACTCAATGGACATGAGTTTCAGCACACTCCGGGAGATAGAAGAGGACAGAGGAGCCTGGCATGCTGCAGTCCATGGGGTCACACACAGTCAGACAGGACTTAGAGTGTGAACAACAATAACAACCCCAGTATAATCAGGGTCCTTACGCAAAGGTGGAATTTGAACAGACAGGAACACTGGGAGAAGGTGTGTAAATATGAAGGCAGCAATTGGGGTGATGCTTCTACAAGCCAAAAGACACCAAAGATGCCAGCAACCCACCTGCAGCTAGGGGAGATTAATGTAACAGAATCTCCTTCCCCATCCCCAGAAAAAATAGCCTTGTTCACCTTGATCTTGGACTTTTAGCCTCCAGGACTGAGAAAAGTCAAAATCTATTATTTAAGCCACTCTATTTGTGGTACTTAATACAGCTCAGGGAACTATTACAGTTAATATTCCTGTTTTATAAATGAGAAAATTATATTAAACTCATTTATAACTCATTATTAAACTCATTTAAAAACTCATTAACAGGTGGTATAGTGGCTGGTCTCTAGGGTGGCCCCATGATCCCCACTTCCCCATGTTCATTCTGTGATCCCTACCCCTTAAATGTGTGTAGGACCTATGATTTGCTCCTAACCAATCCATTATGACAAAAATGATGGGACATACATGACTGATGATCTGCGCTGAATTCTGTTACATAAGATGGCAACATCTGTCTTATTAGGGGACTCTCTTCTATTAGCTTTAAAGAAGTGAATTATCATGTCTTGAGCACCCATATGGGGGGTGGTGGTGACAAGAAGCTGAATGTAGCTTCAGCCTGGCAGCAAGCAAGAAACTGAGGTGTCTCATTTTGGTAACCTTGAGGAACCAAAAGCTGCCAACATCTACAGTGTGAAAAGCAGATCCTTCCTTGGCGGGGAAGACCCAGATGAAAACCCAGCCCTGGCCAATACACTGATTGCAACCTTGAGGAGAATCCAACTAGGCCATGAGCAGATCCCTGAATACAGAAACTGTGACAATAAACGTGCTCAAGGCACTTTTAAAGTTTATCACTTTTAAGTTTGTAATTTTTTTTTAAGCACTAGTTAGCTAATACAGGTGGTTCCTCCTTAAAACTCCATTGTTGGCAGATAAAGGCAACTCCCATCCCTCCCATCCATGTTTTGTTGAATAAAAAATTTGGAGATTCCAGAGAATTTTTTTTTTTTTAATCACTACTCTGTTGTACAGAGAAAAAGGCACCACACTTCAAAACCACCGTGAATTTAGGATTCTGAATTTAGTGTTAGAAGACTTAATCCTTATCACTGCTGCTTATATGACAGGAAGACCTCAGGCAAATTTATTAAGATGTTTTCTTCTCTACTGTAAAAAAGGATTAATACTGTATGTGAAAAAACCTAGTACAAGTTGTACATACACTCAGTTCAGTTCAGTCGCTCAGTCGTGTCTGACTCTGAGACCCCGTGAATAGCAGCATTCCAGGCCTCCCTGTCCATCACTAACTCCCGGAGTTCACTCAAACTCATGTCAGTGATGCCATCCAGCCATCTCAGCCTCTGTTGTCCCCTTCTCCTCCTGCCCCCAATCCTTCCCAGCATCAGGGTTTTTTTCCAATGAGTCAACTCTTCACATGAGGTGGCCAAAGTACTGGAGTTTCAGCTTTAGCATCATTCCTTCCAAAGAAATCCCAGGGCTGATCTCCTTCAGAATGGACTGGTTGGATCTCCTTGCAGTCCAAGGGACTCTCAAGGGTCTTCTCCAACACCACAGTTCAAAAGCATCAATTCTTCGGCGCTCAGCCTTCTTCACAGTCCAACTCTCACATCCATACTTGGCCAATGGAAAAACCATAGCCTTGACTAGACGGACCATTTTTGGCAAATTAATGTCTCTGCTATTTAATATGCTGTCTAGGTTGGTCGTAACTTTTCTTCCAAGGACTAAGTGTCTTTTAATTTCATGGCTGCAGTCACCATCTGCAGTGATTTTGGAGCCCCCCAAAATAAAGTCTGACACTGTTTCCACTGTTTCCCCATCTATTTCCCATGAAGTGATGGGACCAGATGTCATAATCTTTGTTTTCTGAATGTTGAGCTTTAAGCCAACTTTTTCACTCTCCTCTTTCACTTTCATCAAGAGGCTTTTAAGTTCCTCTTCACTTTCTGCCATAAGGGTGGTGTCATCTGCATATCTGAGGTTATTGATATTTCTCCCGGCAATCTTGATTCCAGCTTGTGCTTCTTCCAGCCCAGCGTTTCTCATGATGTATTCTGCATATAAGTTAAAAAGGCAGGGTGACATATACTAGGAATTAATAAATGCTTCTTTTTTCCTACTTCCCCATCTTTTAAAATGCTCTAACAGAGCCAAATGTATATTATATACACACACACACACACACACACACACACAGAACCTAGAAGTGGATAAGTTAGGACCTTTGAATGAGCTGGGATATAACTGAGCTAAATTAACAAGTGATACAAGGAGACTGGCCCCATTTTAGTGACATTACAGATTACAAAATATTATTATAACATATATAACTTCATGGCATTATTTCATGGTATTCTACAAATCCTGGTCCACAAGAAGTCCATAAGAATCATGTGCACAGCTTACTTCCAGCAGCCACTTTGTTATTAATTTTTCTTATCACAAATAATACCTTCGCTCAACTTCCCTGCTTGCTTAAGGGTTATATATTCTGTGATGACTTTGGCATCATTTTAACTGTATAGCAACAGTGGAATAATTTTGGACTCAAGGTAGGTAGAAAGTAAAGACACTCGTGCACTGGATACTCAAAACTTAGGGAACTATTGCCTCAGGAGGGGTAGAATTATGGGGAAGTCCTTATAAAGCATACATCTGATACTTGACACAATACATGGTATATAGTAATTACTCAATGAATTGTGTTTCTTAAAAATCTATTAACAAGAAGCTAAAAAGCAAGAGTTTATCAAGTCAGCTATCACTATAGATACACAGAACTGAAAGTAATTCTGGAGAACTAACTTTCTTTCTGAAGAGCTTTATGTTTTCTTCTGGATAAATTTGGCCATATATACCCAGTTTTGTTTAAGAAATAATTGTTACTATCTAGTAATGTTCAGGGATGCTTCCTTTCAACAGGAAGCATATGTTCTGAAAGGTGACAAGGATGTTTATATTTATTTTAGCCAGCCAGGGGTATTTTCTCTCTGATTTTGTTCATAGAATCTGAATGCTTTGTTTTCCATCAAACTGAGGAAGATTTCAAGTTCCTACTTATTTTTAAAGGCCCATATATATATTTTGTCTCTTTTTATACTCTTACAAAATGTAATTTCTGGAAAAGTACACATGTGTATCATATTGAGCTACAGCCATCTATCACACAAGTGTTACTCAGAAGATAAACAAAACACATTAACATTTAAACAAAAATGAGTTTTGCCTCATCATGTTTTCTACTTCTGATATAACAACAGTGAGAAAAAGCAACAGAACAAAAATACCTATGGGGAAACATGATTCAACCTGCAGTAAAGCTGGATTCCTGTGATGGGGAAACATTTTATAATGAGGTATGACTGAATTAAACACCTGGTGGTTACAATATCAAATTAAATCATCTCTTTTGAACTCAGTTTCACTCATGAAATAACTGTAGTTGTGTTTTTTTTAAATGTACAGAGAAAATAAACTTATCAACAATAATTGTACTAAATTGGTCCTAAGGTAATAGGAAGCTAGCTTCAAAAAGGCCACATTAACATCTGTTCCTAATTAATAAGGCCACATTCCAACTTTGTATTTATTCATCTCCATAAATTAATTTTGATAAATGATTGTGTAATGTCTGTCTTTACTAACATATCTCCAAGTGTAGTTTACCAATTTATCTTATCCCTTCTACTCAGTTTCTTTTAATAGGTAGATGTCTTAGTATGTCTGAGCTGCTATGACAAAATACCATACACCAGGTAGCTGGTATTTCTCATAAATCTGCACGCTGAGAATTCCAAAATGAAGGTGTCAGTAGATTTAGTGTCTGGTGTGGGCCTGCATCCTGGTTCATAGACAGGCATCTTCACTCTGTATCCTCACATGGCAGAAGGGGCTAGGGAGCTCTTGGGGTTTCTTTTATAAGGGCACTAATTCACTTCATGGGAAATAGATGGGGAAACAGTGGCAGACTTTATTTTGGGGGGCTCCAAAATCACTCCAGATGGTGACTGCAGCCATGAAATGAAAAGACGATTACTCCTTGGAAGAAAAGTTATGACCAACCTAGATAGCATATTAAAAAGCAGAGACATTACTTTGTCAAAAAAAGTCCATTTAGTCAAGGCTATGGTTTTTCCAGTAGTAATATATGGATGTGAGAGTTGGACTATAAAGAAAACTGAGTGTCGAAGAATTGATACTTTTGAGCTGTGGTGTTGGAGAAGACTCTTGAGAGTCCCTTGGACTGTAAGGAGATCCAACCAGTCCATCCTAAAGGAGAACAGTCCTGGGTGTTCATTGGAAGGGCTGATGTTGAAGCTGAAGCTCTAATACTTTGGCTACCTGATGTGNAAACTGAGTGTCGAAGAATTGATACTTTTGAGCTGTGGTGTTGGAGAAGACTCTTGAGAGTCCCTTGGACTGTAAGGAGATCCAACCAGTCCATCCTAAAGGAGAACAGTCCTGGGTGTTCATTGGAAGGGCTGATGTTGAAGCTGAAGCTCTAATACTTTGGCTACCTGATGTGAAGAGCTGACTCATTTGAAAAGACTCTGATCCTGGGAAAGATTAAAGGTGGGAGGAGAAGGGGATGACAGAAGATGAGATGGTTGGATGGCATCAGCTACTCAATGGACATGAGTTTGAGTAGACTCTGGGAGTTGGTCATGGACAGGAAAGCCTGGCATGCTGCAGTCCATGGGGTTGCAAAGAGTCGGTCATGACTTAATCACTTTCAAAGGCCCTACCTCTTAATACTATCACATGGTGGTGGAGGGCTTATTATTTCAATATATGAATTTAGGGAATGGAAGACATAACCATTTAGCCCATAACAGTAGGTGATCAAAATTATAATTTTGTAAAGCAGTACTACTATGCATAATGATGTGTGCTGTGCTTAATTGTTCAGTTGTGTCCAACTCTGTGCCACCTCATGGAACGTAGCCTGCCAGTCTCCTCTGTCCTTGGAGATTCTCTAGGCAGGAATACTGGAGTGAGTTGCCATGCCCTCTTCCAGGGGATCTTCTCTGCATAACAATAGCCAACATCTATTAAATATTTTCTTTAAATCAGATTTATCATCCTAGGAGTTTTATATGCATTAACTCATTTAATAAGATCCTTCCTAAGGAAAAAAGCTGTAATCAAGATTGCCAGGAGAAATATCAATAACCTCAGATATGCAGATGACACCACCATTATGGCAGAAAGTGAAGAACTAAAGAGCCTCTTGATGAAAGTGAAAGAGGAGAGTGAAAAAACTGGCTTAAAGCTCAACATTCAGAAAACTGAGATGATGACATCTGGTCCCATCATATCGTGGCAAATAGATGGGGAAACAGTAGAAACAGTGGCTGACTTTATTTTTTGGGCTCCAAAATCACTGCAGATGGTGACTGCAGCCTTGAAATTAAAAGACGCTTACTCCTTGGAAGAAAAGCTGTGACCAACCTAGACAACATATTAAAAAGCAGAAACATTACTTTGCCAACAAAGGTCCGTCTAGTCAAGACTATGGTTTTTCCAGTAGTCATGTATGAATGTGAGAGTTGGACTATAAAGAAAGCTGAGCCAAAGAATTGATGTTTTTGAATTGTGGTGTTGTAGAAGACTCTTGAGAGTCCCTTGGACTGCATGCAGATCCAACCAGTTTATCCTAAAGATCAGTCCTGGGTGTTCGTTGGAAGGACTGATGTTGAAGCTGAGGCTCCAATACTTTGGCCACCTGATGCAAAGAGCTGACTCATTTGAGAAGGCCCTGATGCTGGGAAAGATTGAAGGCAGGAGGAGAAGGGGATTACGGAGGATGAGATGGTTGGAAGGCAACACCAACTCAATGGACAGGAGTTTGGGTAAACTCCAGGAGTTGGTGATGGACAAGGGGGCCTGGCATGCTGCAGTCCATGGGGTCACAAAGAGTTGGACAGGACTGAGCAACTGAATTGAACAGAACTGAATGCTTCCCCTGGAGAAGGGAATGGCTACCGACTCCAGTACTCTTGCCTGGAAAATCCCATGGACGGAGGAGCCTGGTAGGCTGTAGTCCACGGGTTCGCTAAGAGTTGGACATGAATGAGCGACTTCCTTCTCAATTTTCACTTTCATGCATTGGAGAGGGAAATGGCAACCCACTCCAGTGTTCTTGCCTGGAGAATCCCAGGGACGGGGGAGCCTGGTGGACTTCTGTCTATTGGGTCACACAGAGTCGGACACGACTGAAGTGATTTAGCAGCAGTAGCAGCAGAGAGACTTTCACTTCATTTCCTAATGCTTACCTCTCCAAGATTATAGAAATTCTCACTCTCTAAACCTACCCTTAAATCTTCAGCTTAATATAAGAAAGATCACCTGGCTGCCAAGAATGACCCAGCATTCCCTGAGACTACTATGTTCTTTTCCACCTCTGAACCTTGGCCTCCATGTTACTCTTTGTGTAGCATGATTTTTTCTTTTTTTCTTTTTTTAATTCTTCCACTTTGGTTCCAACCATCTTTTAGGACTGGTTTTGCATAACACTTTTCTGTAAAGAGAGACTTCCTTAACCCACAGTGTCTAGAAAGGGAACCCCATCTTTGGACTTGAGAGAGTTAATTCTTAGGTAGTTTGATAAGGAGTCAAGGGCCCTTGAGGAGGAGGAAGAGGTACAGGGCTCTTAAGTTGGAGAAAAGGGACAAACTTTTTTTTCCCTACATTACTTTGTCTTAGTCACATAAGAGGTTTTATCTCTTGAACTCTGAGTTGTTATGATGTCTTTAAGAAAAACTTTCTTTAAGCCCAGTGTCAGCGATCAATGCAAAGAAATAGAAGAAAACAACAGAATGGGAAAGACTAGAGATCTCTTCAAGAAAATTAGAGATACCAAGGGAACATCATTTCATGCAAAGATGGGCTCGATAAAGGATAGAAATGGTCTGGACCTAACAGAAGCAGAAGATATTAAGAAGAGGTGGCAAGAATACATGGAAGAACTGTACAAAGAAGATCTTCATGATCCAAATAATCATGATGATGTGATCACTAATCTAGAGACAGACATCTTGGAGTGTGAAGTCAAGTGGGCCTTAGAAAGCATCACTACAAGCAAAGCTAGTGGAGGTGATGGAATTCCTGCTGAGCTGTTTCAAATCCTGAAAGATGATGCTGTGAAAGTGCTGCACTCAATATGCCAGCAAATTTGGAAAACTCAGCAGTGGCTTGAGGACTGGAAAGGGTCAGCTTTCATTCCAATTCCAAAGACAGGCAATGCCAAAGAATGGTCAAACTACTGCACAATTGCACTCATCTCACACGCTAGTAAAGTAATGCTCAAAATTCTCCAAGCCAGGCTTCAGCAATACGTGAACTGTGAACTCCCTGATGTTCAAGCTGGATTTAGAAAAGCCAGAGGAACCAGAGATCAAATTGCCAACATCCGCTGGATCGTAGAAAAAGCAAGAGAGTTCCAGAAAAACATCTATTTCTGCTTTATTGACTATGCCAAAGCCTTTGACTGTATGAATCACAATAAACTGTGGAAACTTCTGAAAGAGATGGGAATACCAGACCACCTGACCTGCCTCTTGAGAAATCTGTATGCAAGTCAGGAAGCAACAGTTAGAACTGGACATGGAACAACAGACTGGTTCCAAATAGGAAAAGGACTACGTCAAGGCTGTATATTGTCACCCTGCTTATTTAACTTATATGCAGAGTACNAGGAAGCAACAGTTAGAACTGGACATGGAACAACAGACTGGTTCCAAATAGGAAAAGGAGTACGTCAAGGTTGTATATTGTCACCCTGCTTATTTAACTTATATGCAGAGTACATCATGAGAAATGCTGGACTGGAAGAAACACAAGCTGGAATCAAGATTGCTGAGAGAAAAACAATAACCTAATATATGCAGATGACACCACCCTTATGGCAGAAAGTGAAAAGGAACTAAAAAGCCTCTTGATGAAAATGAAAGAGGAAAGTGAAAAATTGACTTAAAGCTCAACATTCAGAAAATGAAAGATCATGGCATCTGGTCCCATCACTTCATGAGAAATAGATGAGGAAACAGTGGAAACAGTGTCAGACTTTTTTTGCAGGGGCTCCAAAGTCACTGCAAGTGGTGACTGCAGCCTTGAAATTAAAAGATGCTTACTCCTTGGAAGAAAAGTTATGACCAACCTAGATAGTATATTCAAAAGCAGAGACATTACTTTGCCGACTAAGGTCCGTCTAGTCAAGGCTCTGGTTTTTCCTGTGGTCATGTATGGATGTGAGACTTGTCCTGTGAAGAAGGCTGAGAGACCAATTGTTGCTTTTGAACTGTAGTGTTGGAGAAGACTCTTGAGAGTCCCTTGGACTGCAAGGAGATCCAACCAGTCCATTCTGAAGTAGATCAGCCCTGGGATTTCTTTGGAAGGAATGATGCTAAAGCTGATACTCCAGTACTCTGGCCACCTCATGCGAAGAGTTGACTCATTGGAAAAGACTCTGATGCTGGGAAGGATTGGGGGCAGGAGGAGAAGGGAACGACAAAGGATAAGATGGCTGGATGGCATCACGGACTCGATGAACGTGAGTCTGAATGAACTCTGGGAGATAGTGATTGACAAGGAGGCCTGGCGTGCTGTGATTCATGGGGCCACAAAGAGTGGGACATGACTGAGTGACTGAACTAAGGAACTAATGATTACATAACACAACAACTCATCTTGCTCAAGGGTATGCTTTTCCTTAAGCTCTGTGCTAATGATTATGTAACAACAATGTGTTTTGCTTGAGGACATGTTTCTCCTTAACAAGAAACTTCTGACTAATCTTATTATCTTAAGACTTATGTTGTGGGAGTGGGTCTGCTAAGACCTTTCTATTGTTAGTGCTAATCTTTTAATTTAATATGTATGTTGTGGGAGTGAATCTGGTAAAGGTAGATAAGGCCTTGATAAAACTAGAAAGGGGGGCACTCTTCTGATGTATATGTCAGAAGCTTCTTCTGTCCTTTTTCACTGGAATAAAACTTCTGCCACACAAAAGCTCTGAGTGATCAAGCCTGGTCCCTGATCCTGAAGCTAAATCTTCAGAGATCACAAATCTGACATCATTCACTGTAAGCTATCAGGCCCTGAATGTTGGATGTTTCACCCCATCATAGCGCTTACCAGTTTGGGAAGGTTCTGGTATATGTTATGCTCTTTGATAATAGAGACTGTGTTTGCTCAGCCACTCAGTCGTGTCTGACCCTTTGGTACTCCATGGACTGTAGCGTGCCAGGCTCCTTTGTCCATGGAATTTTCCAGGCAAGAATACAGGAGCAGGTTGCCATACCCTCCTTCAGAGGATCTTCCCTACCTAAGGATCAGACTCTTGGGTCTCCTGAACAGACTGGCAGATTCGTTACCATTGGGCCACCTGGGAAGCCCACATAGCACACTTTGATGATAGGCACTCCATCTTGTTTATCTTATATAGTAAAGTGCCAGGGCAGAGTGCATAGCCAGTTTGGTGAAACAATGAATAATTAGGTTCATTATATTTCTAATTCAATTGGGATTACTTTCCTAATAATTTCTGGGTTATAAAACACAGCACAGAAACAAAAGAGAATGAGTATAGCTTGGCAAGAATTTTCAGAGTTACTAACGAACAATTTGTTGTTTTTGTAAAAATCCTAGATAAGTTGAAGATAGAGAAATAGATCTAAGAGCTTTAGACAGTTAATTCTAAGGATATTGACTTTAAAATGTCCCTAGTCAATGTTTTATTTTGCCCCTTAGTTATTGAGGGATTTTCAAATCCATTTAAAAAGCACTGCCAAAACCATACTAGTAAGAGTGATTTAAAGCTAATGGTAAGGAAATTGGATGAACAGAAAGACAGAAACAAAAGAAAACTCCAAAATAAAGTAAAAATGAAAAATGAGAACCTACATTGTGGGCCTTTAGAATGAGCAGTCAAACTGCTTACATTTTTGTAAGATAGATTCATCTGCTTCTTAAGAGTGAAATAATGTTAAAAACAAGGAGGCTTAGCTAAAGTTAGTTTTAATGTATTTTTGATGATTAATGATAACTCTAGTTTGAATACTTTGAGGACTGATATTTAAATAGGAATCAAGTAGTGTTTAAATAGCAAACAAATTCTTTGAATATTTAATCTATGGCTTTCAGAAATCAGATACAAAAATAAAAAAACGTATATATATATTAAGATAAATACTGAAAACAAATCAAAATGATGTGTGCTGTAAGTGGCATGCATTATTTATAGAATCGATTACAATCAGAAGTATTACATATGCACATATATCAATTATGTTAAATAGATTTCAGATATTTAATGACTAAAGACTTTCATAGCAGCCTCAGAACTAATTATGAAATGAACAAGCTATTATCCATCTTTCTAGATGTTTCTGAAATATCTTTGAATATTTAGCATTGTTTTGAGCTAGATATTATATATTAGTTTTATACATTTGACAGGAATTAAATCTATTAGTCAAATATATTTGCATTCATTTTATTCACTAAACCCAAAGGAATTTTCTTGGGATGACAGACATTTTGAGACTCTGAAATACAAGAAAGTCTTAGGGTTAAATATAATACCATTATCATAGCTGCTGCTGTTGCTAAGTTGCTTCAGTCATGCCTGACTCTGTGCGACCCCATAGACTGCAGCCCACCAGGCTCCCCCGTCCCTGGGATTCTCCAGGCGAGAACACTATAGTGGGTTGCCATTTCCTTCTCCAAATTTATCTCCATAAGCAACTGCTTTTCCCAAAACTTGAGTCTTTGAGTCAGGAGTCACCGTTTGTCCCAAGATATACACCATTATCATAGCTAGTGCCCAAGAAATAGATGTAATAATTAATTACTTAACATTGATAAGACAACAACTATGGTTAAGAGTTTAATCTGATGGTGTAAGCAGACTTTGTTTTGATAAGTAGTTGATCAATATGGAGATAAACAAAATATTTGAATGAAAAGAACCCTCTGATTTTCTTGGCATTGCATGAATTTTGTGTGGTTGTGGAGGTCACTCTGAATTTTCTGATTTTATCTTTCCAAGTCATGGAGAATTTGACTTCTTGGGATGAAAGTATTCACATACAATTGAAGACCTTAGTCAAAAATGTGGCTTTCCTTCAAGGTAAAAACATGTCTTTCCTGTGTATAAAGATAAGCTCAGCAATTGCTAGCAGATATGAAAGACAAAATTGCTGTCATTTATTATGGTAGCAATTTTACATACCCGATATTATCTAATTTACAATCTGTTTTGAAAGAAATATCTGCCTTTGTCCGTGAGGGTCACAAGTCTTAGAAAGTAAATAGTTTTCCCAGAGTCACATTGATGATGGGAGGTATATTGAGCACTGGAGCAAGGACTGCATAGACCAAGACTGTACTCATTAACCATGGGACTCATTAACGTGTCTAACAGATAGATGCTTCTTAGACTACATCCTCAGATTCCCTTTTGCTGACTCATTGGGAGATAGCTCTGGTTGACAAAGTTCTTAATAGCACAACCACAAGAGAGGGTTAAAATGTCTTGGGTTAGATACCTCTTATTTCAACTTAAAGCTAATATCTTGAAAAATCAGAGGAAAAAGAATTAAGCATTTATCGTTAGATTTTTTTCCCCCCCATATCTATGCTTCAATTTTCAGGCTTGTTTGCTTTGTTTTGTTCAGTTTTGTTGTAAAGTCCTCAAGGTTTTCTAGCACCTTGTAACTCTAAGGTAGGTCAAGCACCAGCACCAAGGGAAATTTATGGGAGCATCTTAGAAATAGAGACTTTAGATTACATCCAAACCTACTGAATCAGCACTTGGCTTTTACCAAGATTCTCAGGTGATTCATAGGCACATTAAAGTTTGAGGCTCACTGCCCTTGCAGGCCATCAGAATGCTTTTAAATAGCCCTGAGAACAAGAAAGTAATGCAAGTCTTATAGTCTTTCAAGGATCAACAACCCTATTTTGATATTGCCTATGTGTTCAAATGAGGACAAGTGATTTCATAAATAATCAGCTATCAGTCCCATTGTGATTCTCAGCTACGGTGGTTTTTCTCTAACAGCTGACATCACTTGATTTCCATCTGTAGGACTTCCTGTGTTGCCTCCTGTTTCTGGAGTCACCCCTTTCTATGCGAAGGACGGTTTAACAACTCCAAATTTCTAATCTGTGGTTGGATTTCCAGTCATTCCCAAGTGCTGTCCTCTTTCCTTTCCTCTGTGTAACTTGGCTTCTCTCTTGTTCACTGCTCCTCTTATCTTCAGGCCAATAATATCTCCTGTTAATAGTCTCTCTCTCTGAAGATTTGTATTTCCTTTTCTTCTTTTTGGTGCCCAGTACCTGCTGAGCTGCTGCTGCTAAGTCACTTCAGTCGTGTCCGACTCTGTGCAACCCCATAGACAGCAGCCCACCAGGCTCCCCCATCCCTGGGATTCTCCAGGCAAGAATACTGGAGTGGGTTGCCATTTCCTTCTCCAATGCATGAAAGAGAAAAGTGAAAGTGAAGTCACTCAGTCTGTCCGACTGTTAGTGACCCCATGGATTGCAGCCCACCAGGCTACTCCGTCCATTGGATTTTCCAGGCAAGAGTACTGGGGTGGGGTGCCATTGCCTTCCCCGCCTGTTGAGCTATGCCCTACTTATTGTTTGTCTCTGAGATTTTCTGGTGGCTTCTGCCTGCTCAGACATTTTATGATTTGGCTTCATTGTCCAGTTCTGGTAAGCCATGCAGGCACTAGTTCCACCTTTTACTTTGTCTAGGACAGAATAGTATAGATCAACTCATAATAAAAAAATCAGTTATCATGGGTATAATTTTTAATGTGCAGATTAATTATGAACTTGCAAGGCTTGTGTATCTTACTCTCCTACAACTATATTTGGTTAGTTTTTGATGATCAAGAGTTTGATTTTCAAAATTACTGAACTTAAAAAAATGTGCTAACTTTAGGTTCTTTACACATTTTATTCAGAATCCACTAAGAGCAGCAGATATTAATTCATTATATGAAATGGAAGTTTTGGCAAAAACAAAATCTACAAAACTTTAGAAAACATATCATTAAGGTTATTCAGAAAATTGCACTTAAAGAGTAAAGACTTGGTGTTAGGTTTATTATTTGAAAGTGAAAGAAATAAAATGAACCTTAAGTCTATGCTACCTGGTCCTTTTCCTGGCCCAGGATTATGCCTATCTTCAGAATTCTGGTTTTGGATGTATGTGCATAGCCCAACTGTCTGCAGTAAAGAGAGCACTATTTGTAGAAATCTACTCTGTGACTCACTTTTCCTTCACTGTGTGCTTCAGGACTATCTAAATGCTGCTTAAGGTCTAACATTGTGGAACAAAACACGTTCATTCCTCTCTGTCATGTTATATTTAATGGCTTCTATTGTCAGCATGCTCTCTAGGATTCACAAAATCCTCTCTTTTTCCACCCAAAAAGTCTTCCTTTTGATTAGAACAAAACCATTTGCTACAATCCCATTCTCACTAGCTTCTCAGTGTCCATTTGTTCTGTCTCCATATAGTTTTGTCTTTCACATAGTAGAATGCCTTCTACTCCCATCAGGCCTGTTTCTTTAGTGAATTTATCCAACTTCCACAAAAAATAAATGAATTTAAACTGTTCTACCTACCACTAAACAACAACAACAAAACAAAAAACCTTTTATAATTGTAGATTTTCTGTTATATGCATGTATTTATCTGTGCATAGATATATTAAATAAGTATCCAGATGAGTACATTTTCAAAAAATGAACAGAGTCATGTAACAAGGTCTCAGATCAAAGAGAACACTTTTGCCCACTCCTTTTAGCCTCTTTGTACTAAGACTTCATTCAGAGTTGCTTTTTTTTTCTTTGTTACTCACCACCATCAGTCAGGATGAGCTAGGTTATGCTGTAGTAACAAACAGCCAGATTCTCAGTGGATTAAAAGATTATAGATTTTTTTTTCAAACTTTACATATCCATTGAGACCATTGCAGCTCTGCAGAATCTTATCTGTTATTTGAATTTTATTGTTGTTGTTTTTGTTTCATCATAGTAAGAAAATTGAATTATGGAGAATTACACTCAGGTACTTCGAGGCTTACATATTCTCTTTCAATCATTTTTTTTTTTTTTTGGAATTCTACACAACTCATATATTTCCTTGAAGAGTTAGTCCAATTTTCTAGTTTAAAGCTGTATAAATTATCATTCACAACCACAATCAGAAAATTCTTGATTCCATATCTATTATTCCATACCTGCTGCTGCTGCTGCTAAGTTGCTTCAGTCATGTCTGACTCTGGGTTTAGTCCTGTAAATCAATGAGTATAAATAGGAGGTATAGATTTGAGTCAAAGGGCATAAAGTCACATTGGACAACATTGTAGGGGTTTTACTTATAAGAGGCTACTTTTCCCGTTTGTTTTGAAAATACTACCAAATTGCATTCATGGCTTGTACTGAGGTTTTTGACCCACCCTTGAAGTTTCTCATGATGTTTACAGAATTGTAAGATAGTAGGTAAATATTTTTATTGTTCTCAATAATTTTATGCATTGTATCTAAACATTTCTGCCTAATTCCAGTTCACAAAGATTTTCTATGTTTTGTAGAAACTCTGTTGTTTGAGGTTTTACATTTAGGTCTATGATCCATTTGATCTATTATGAGTTAAGTTCTATATGTGGTATAAGATATGAATCAAAGCTCTGATGTGATTTGATTTGTATGTGGATATCCAATTTAAAATTGTTCCAGCACCAATATGTATAAAAACTATTGTTTTCCACTAAATTATCTTTCGCAGCTTTGCCAAAAATCAATTGTCCAAATACATATGGGTCTATTTTTGAGCTCTACTTTTTTTTAATCTATCTTAATACTCAGACCTCAGCTTAAATACTGTAGTTAAATTAAGTATTAAAATCGCATAAAGTTCTTCAGGTTTTTCTCTTAGTTCTTTTAGCTATTCTTGGCTCTTTCTATTTTGATGTGAATATTAGAATTAGTTTGGCAGTTTTTATTAAAAAAAACTAGCAGTTGTTTTGATTGGATTGTGTCACATCTGTAGATCATTGGGGAAAATTGATATCTTAACAATATTAAATCTTCTGAACTAAATTTCGCCTTTCAGTTGAGTCTTTATCTCTACAGCACTTTCTCATTTTCATTTTATCACTTTTGCACATCTTTAGTCAGTTTTAGACACACATATTTTGTTGTTTTTTGATACTAGTGGAAATTTTTTTTTTTTCAAAAAATCAAATGTTAGCATAACTCTGTTGTACTTATTTGAGTGATTGTTTCAGGATTTCTAGTATATATTTTTAACTTATCATAGCCTACTGTCAAGTGATATACTACTTCTCAACTAGCACGTTAAGTCTGAAGACAGTATAGTTCTATGTCTCTCTCTTTCCAACTCACCCTCCCCCCTAAAACAAATAAAAATCCACAGCAAAATAAAACCCTGACTTCTGAGTTTGTTTTGTAATTCTAGCTCCTTGGTCTTTATGAACTCAAAGCTCTATTCTTTAATTCAAGAAGACTGTAGACTGTAAGCGTACATCTTGTCCTCCTCCTTTTAGAATTGAAATAAATGCCTTGGACAGTCATAGAGCTTACCTTATTAGTTTCCTGTGGTAGGCTGAATAAAAGCTCCCCACCTTCCCCCTGCAAGATGCCTACCTCCTGACCTCCAGAACTTGTGTTACCTTATATAGAAAAAGAAACTTTGCAGGTGTAATTAATTTAAGAGTTAGTCTTGTGGTGGGGCGCTTGACCTGCTATCCAGGTGGGCCCAATGTAATCACTATGCTCTTTAGAGGAGGAATGAAAGAACCTTCAGAGCCAGGGGAGGAGGTGATACGATGCTGGAAGTAGAAAAGGGAATGTTGCACTTTGAAGGTGCAGTTGAAGGCACAGGCAGATGAGCTCGGGGGAACCGAGAAGCTAAAAAAGGTGAGAAAATGGATTCTCCATTCAGAACTTCCAGGGAGAATTAGCTCTGCTGGTACCTTTACTTCAGTTCAGTGAAACTGACCTCCAGAATTTCAAGAGATCTTTTAAGTCTTTTGAGCCATTAAATTTTCAGTAATTTATTACAGAAGGAAGCTAACACATCTTACATCTTTTGAGGATCATTGTCTTTTGATTATTGATGTTCATTGCCTTAAATAATATTATTTTATATATTGTGTTTGTCTGCTTTTGGCTGTTCCAGCTTGGAGGGTAAATTGGTTCCCTGCTACTTTATTTGAAAGCGGAAATCCAAAAATGTTTTATAATTTTCAGGGATTATAAAAAGCAATTCCTTGAAGATGGTTGTGTGGAGTTGCTTGTTTGAGGAATAAAATTTAGCATTCTGAAGTGTATAATGTTATGTGGTTAATGGATTGATGGTAAGGAAAGTGACTGGCATAAGATGGTGTCTTCCTCCAACAGAAAAAGAGAGAATTTCATACGATTGTATGGAAGTAGCATAGTATGGAGCTTTGGAGTCAGACTTCAGTTTATTTCTTGATTTTACTCCTTTCTTTTTGAAGTGAGGTAAGACATTAACCTTACTTCTGCCTGCAAAGCAGGAGACCCAGATTTGATTCCTTTGTCTGGAAGGAAATGGAGAAGGAAATGGCAAGACACTCCAGTATTCCTGCCTGGAGAATCCCATAGACAGAGGAGACTGGCAGGCTACAGTCCATGGAGTTGCAAGAGTCTGACTTAACAACTAAACCATCATCACCAAGACATTACTCTGAGTTGATTTTGCCATCATTTTGCATTAGGATAATGTTCTATGATTGTTGCAAATCATGAATATAAAGGACTTAATCTGGCACTGGGCATATATTCAGTTCTGTTCAGTTCAGTCGCTCAGTTCTGTCTGACTTTTTGCGACCCCATGAATCGCAGCATGCCAGGCCTCCCTGTCCATCACCAACTCCCGGAGTTCACTCAGATTCATGTCCATCGAGTCAGTGATGCCATCCAGCCATCTCATCCTTTGTCGTCCCCTTCTCCTCCTGCCCCCAATCCCTCCCAGCATCAGAGTCTTTTCCAATGAGTCAACTCTTCGCATGAGGTGGCCAAAGTACTGGAGTTTCAGCTTTAGCATCA
>SJYX01019740.1:46584-64370 GCA_006410675.1 Oreotragus oreotragus | reverse complement strand
TATTATTATTATTATTATTTAATTATTTATTTATTTATTTTAGAGCTTCCATTTTATTTTATTTTACCTTACAGTACTCTATTGGTTTTGGCATACATTGACATGAATCTGCCACGGGTGTACATGAACTCCCAAACATGAACCCCCCTCCCATCTCCCACCCTACATCATCCCTCCGGATAGTGTTATTAGTCTTTCAGTTATGTTCAACTCTTTGCCACCACATGGACTGTAGCCCGCCAGGTTCCTCTGTCGATGGAAATATCAAGGCAAGAATATTGACAAGGGTAGCTATTTGCTTCTCCAGATCTTCCTGACTCAGAGATTGAACCTGGGTCTCCTGCATTGCAGGCAGATTCTTTACTGTCTGAATCACCAGGGAAGCCCTACATTAATGATTAATTTCTTTATATTGTGAAGTTTCATGTGATCTTATAATAATAAGTAATAAATACATAGGCATATAAATAAATATTATGCGTAGAAATATATCTTTTGTTTAAAGGGAGTTCTGTTTTTTAAAATTTTCAGAAAAACTTCTCATGTTAACAAGTAGAATAGAGTTTCTATTAAAACTGTAAAATTGGTAGAAAAATATCTGTTTTTAAATCAAAAGAATTTTTAAATATATTGAGAAATGGGAAAGGACTCATGACATTCTAAAGAGTCAAATGTGTCTTGAAGCTCTTTTTAAAAATGTAAATTTATTTTATTATTTTTTTTAACCTGATGACTTGAACAGCTTGGTTAAAGATAGAAGGGTTATTTTATAAATGTAGAATAAGTTATAACAGTGATGTGCAGAGTGACCAAAACACACATTACTCTGCATAAAAAGGAATTAAATGCAGAACAAATGGGAAAGTTATAATTTTGGAATGGCCAACTCATGCACCTTTAAAGTAATTTATTTTAGGAAAAAATTATTTTGTTGTAATATTTTTTCAGAAACAGGAGAAAATAGTCTTAAATCAAACTTTCAGGACAAATATCTTTTTCGGCCGTGTGTTCTTCTTTCTTTTCAGCAAGGCCTTTCTGTTCTAGCACCCTTATTTAAATAAATGTGTTTTTAAAATTATTGATGCTATGTATTTTCATTAATTCTTACACTAACTTCAATAATTAATCAATCTATATGTAATAGTATTGAGTATCTCTTATATACTCATTACTAGGCTAAGCATTGGAGATTAAAATGTTGAATGTAAGAGACATGGTGCCTACCCTCCAAGATAATAGTTCAAACAGGAAACCAAAATATAATGTGATTAGGGTTGTGATGGAGGAAGTCTCATGTGCTGTGACTCTACATGAGAGGACTCCAGTAAAAACAGTCTATGTGTGTGGAGATCAGGTGATAGAATGGGATTGCGGGTTGAATGCTTCATGGAGTTATGCCTCAAATGAGGTGTAAAGAGTGATACATGAAATTTTGGGAGAAAAGTGTTCCAGATTTAGGGGAAAAAACTATGAAAAGACCCAAAGGCAACTGAAAGCAAAGAGGTAAATGTGAAGAAGCATGAAATTTAGAAGTTTATTAAGAATCAATTTTCACAGAGCCCTGTATTGACATTTAATTGGCTTTGGATTCAATTCTATGATCAGAGGGCAGCTGTTAAGATTTTTCATTAAAGTGCTTCAATTAAATGTTTAATTGATTTTTAAAAAATTTATATACTTAAAAATATTTCAAGTTTTTAAAGTAGTTATAGGGATTAGATAGGTTTTAGGTAGGATCTCATTCTGTCTCTTATACACATCTAGATGTGTATAAGAGACAGAGACTACCCCTTCCTATTTTCCCTAGTTGCCATACCAGTTTACCATCCCATCAACTGTGCACAAAAGTTCCCTTTTCTCCACATCCATGCCACTATTTGTTATTTCTTGTCTTTTTGATGACGGTCATTCTGACAGGCATGGGGTGATATCATATTGTCATTTTAGTTTGCATTTTCCTAAGGAGCATCTTTTCATGGACCTGTTGACCTTTTATAAATCTTTTCTGGAGAAATTTCTATTGTCTGTTCAGGTCTTTGCCCATTTTTTAAAATTGAGTTATTTGGCCTTTTTTTTTTCACATTGAGTTGTTTCAAATATTGATATATTATGAATTTTAACCCTTTATCAGATGTATGGTTTGCAATTTTTTAAAATATTTCATCAATTGTCTCTTTGTTGCTGGTTTCTATCGCTGTTCAGAGGTTTTTATTTGATATACTTTCACTTGTTTATTTTTTATTTTGTTACTTGTTTTTTAGGCATTACATACAAAAGATCCTTACTAAGACCTATGTCAAGGAGCTTTATTTCTATGTTTTCCCCTGGGAGGTTTATGGTTTCCTTCTTCTAAGAGGTCTTACATTTAAGCATTTATTTATAGTTGAGTTTTTGAGTGATGTAAGATATAAGTCTATTCTTTTATACGTGAATGTCTCCTTGTCCCAGACTATTCATTGAAATGACTAATTTTTTTTCTCCATTTAGTGTTCTTGGTTACTTTGTCAAATATTAGTTGATAGTGTGTGTTTGAGTTTTTTCTGGGCTGTTAATTCTGTACCATTGATATATTTGTCTGTTTTTATGTACCATCCTCATTTGTTGACAACAGCTTCATAGTTCAGTATGAAATCAGGAAGTATGATGCCTCCTGCTTTGTTCTTCTTTCTCAGGGTGTCTTTGGCAATTCAAGGTCTTTTGTGGTTACATATAAACTGTAAGAGTATTTTTTTCTACTGCTGTAAAAAGTGGAATTGGAATCTTGATAGGAATTATGTTGAATTTATAAATGGCTTTAGTAGTATACATCTCCATTTCTTTATCAGTACTTAGAGACTATTAATTATCTCACAGGACTGTTATAAGAAATAGGGGCAAATTGAGAAGTTTAGTGGCCTCAAACACTGACTTGTTCATTAAACTTCCTCATATGCAATTCAAAAATGAAAATATTTCTAACCCATTAATTATGATTTATGAAGAGAGCTCAACAAAGTTTTTATTTTCCCTATGGTAAAACTGTATGTCATTTTAAAAATATGACATATTAAATAATTTCCCTGTCCTTTTTTGGGAGGAGGTTATTCAAGAATTGACGGTGCCCTAAGTAAGCACATGTTTGCTTCCCTGGTAGCTCAGATAGTAAAGAATCTGCCTGCAATGTGGGAGACTTGGGTTCAATCCCTGAGTTGGGAAGATCCCCAGGAGAAGGAAATGGCGACCCACTCCAGTATTCTGGCCTGAAGAATTCCATGGACAGAAGAGCCTGATGAGTTATAATCCATAGGGTTACAAATAGTGGACATGACTGAGCGGTTTTCACATTCACATTCAAGCATACTTACATTTCTTATAATATCCATTGCTGGTGGTGGTTAAAATAAGCCTTGCATATAAAACCCTTAGCAATAAATAACTGAATTTTACATTAATGATTAAATATTATTATTATTATTATTATTTAANATGGATGGAGTAGCCTGGTGGGCTGCAGTCCATGGGGTCGCTAACAGTCGGACAGACTGAGCGACTTCACTTTCACTTTTCTCTTTCATGCATTGGAGAAGGAAATGGCAACCCACTCCAGTATTCTTGCCTGGAGAATCCCAGGGATGGGGGAGCCTGGTGGGCTGCCGTCTATGGGGTCACACAGAGTCAGAAACGACTGAAGTGACTTAGCAGCAGTAGCAGGACCTATGTCACCAATGAGTTCATCTTTTGTAGTGTCTTATTTATTTGAGGATAGTGTGTGTGTGCATATGTCTGTGTGTGTATATGTCAACTTTTATGGCAGTACAAACAATTGTCTTGAGTAGCAGTATGATTACATTGGAAGTATAATTCTTTAAAAGCTGATGGACAACTGTTTTTCTCTTTAACCTCGTTTTGAATCAATGAAACACTGTGGTGAAATCAAATTATAAAGAACTCACTTATGATTAGCATCTTAAAAAATACAATACTTCTGCTTGGCACAAATTTAACAATACAATCAATCTCTATGATTAAAGTGTAAGGGGAAACTGAAAACATCTGCAAATGTTCTATTAATTGCCTGTTAAGAACATATATATTCTGAGGGGAGCTGGGATATTTTCCCCATAGTTCTAAGTAGTTCTGAGTATCTGGCCTGCTAGACAAGAACAAGGGACAGATTCCCTTGGACTGGTAAGAGATGGAAGAAAATGGTACTGATTCATGGGTACAGTTATAGAGTAAATTTCAGAACTATGACAGTAAGAGATATTTGTTAGTGAAAATTTGTTAGCAAGGAAGGGTGCTGAAAGCAGAGGAAGGGCAAGTAAAACAAACATCACCTATAGAAGATAACTGCATGTTATAATTTTTCTGTGTTTCACGAAAGTTTGTTTCTTTATGAATCATGGTCTAAAATTTCCTTTTGGGATAATCTGGGTTAATCCCACTAGCCTAGCACAATCTGTTTTCCATTACACATACGTACTTTTTTTCATTCACCGACATATTCATTCATTCATTTCAAGATTTTTCCGTGGGCAGTCATCCACGAGAAACAGTTTTTTCTAGGATGAATCTCAACTCTGTATGCTGCCAAAAAATTCTCCTAGGTATAGAATTATTATTTATTCAGAATGTTAAGCCATACTCAGTTTTCTGGTATATTTACTAAATAAGTTAATGTGAATTATTTAGAATCAGGTCCCTGGATATAATCTAAGGGTGGGTATTCAGTTATATACAGAAAATTAATTAAGAGATAATTTACAGCATTGTAAAAATGCCCCTTTCAATTGTTCACAGGGTTTCTGTATTTATATCCAATGTACAGATTTTATGTACAGAATCTTAATTGGTTATGATAATGAAAGATTAATTGATCAATCAACTACTGTTTATTAGTACTTACTAATATTATAAGTGACCTTATGTCCTTAACTAAAACATTTTAACTTTAAGATGTGAACCACCTCAGAGATTCAGTCACTTTTTAGACCAGTAATTGCACTAAACAGTTTTCTCTTTGTGGCCAAATCATAATTTTCAGTCTTCATCTACCATAATCCTCTGAATATTTGAAACTGGTGACCTCATTCTATTTGGAACACTCCGTGAGTTTCCACACACCAGCACACATTTTTGGCCTACGCCTAAACTCCTTTCACGGTCTCCTCTTTTCCATTTGTGCCATACAATTTAGTTGTTCTTGGAGATGCTGTTATAAGCCCTATTCTATTATTTTCCTATGTATTTTCTCTGTGGATCTCAGCTTTTCTCTCACTGCTTTTCTTTGGCTAACAGGTATGTGCAGATGATGACACAAATTTTCATGCTCAATCTCGCTCTTGAGCTTCTGTATATTAGTACAATGTAACACAATTACAATGAATACAATGTATTGTTAAATATTTCTACCAAAAGTGCACCTTAAGAACATGAACCCAACATCCAAAACCAAACCTAACTACTCCTTATACTTCACCTTATTTTCCTGTTTTTTTTCTCTACCTTATCTTCCCAAATCCTGAGAGTT
Organism: Oreotragus oreotragus; assembly: GCA_006410675.1. Taxonomy (NCBI): domain Eukaryota; kingdom Metazoa; phylum Chordata; class Mammalia; order Artiodactyla; family Bovidae; genus Oreotragus; species Oreotragus oreotragus. The sequence continues at coordinate 58,861 of SJYX01019740.1, read as the reverse complement.
TTTCTTGATTTCTTTATTTTATGCCTCTAGATGCAATCAGTCATATCTACTCATTGTTATTTCTTGCATTTATCTACTTCTTTCCTTCTAAATTCATGCTTCAGGCCTCATATTTAATCCTGGATTTTATATTCACTTCAATAGATTCCAGCCTTGCCTTCCATCTTATTTTTCCAAGTATATATTAGTAATCATTCTAGTATTTAATCTGATTAATTTACTTGCTTGAAATTGTGTGCTTGTCTCTATTTATTTTCTCTAACATGCATTTAAGAACTTTCATGATTTGATCTCTGCTTATACCTGTTTTATCCTCTGCCCTCTCTATTTACGCTATGGTCTTGTTAAACCGAGTATTTTGCAGCCTTATGAACAAGCATACCCTTTCTGGCTACTTGAACTTTGCATAGGATTTTTGCTGTAAGTGATATTTCTTTTATTCCATTTCTTCCAATGACTAATTCTTACTCAGTTGTGAGCTTTGATTTAAGGAGTAACTCCTCTGGGAACCTAGACTATCTCTCTTGGTACCTCTTAAGAAGAGTTCTAGAATCTTACTCTTATCTCTGTATTAGCAATTGCAGGCATGACACATTACTACAGAATTAAACCCAGCAATTTCCAATGACCTAGGAATATAGACTGGTGAGTAAAGGATGAGGTAAATTTCAGTCCCTATACCCTAGCTCCTCTGAGAGACTGCAGAGAGTATTGTAGGACACAGTTGCTATAACCAATGGCACACTTTGGTCTAGTATTGCCTAGTAGAGCTGGTACAAAGTATACATCTAACTTATGAGAGAGCAATTAAAGTAGCTGAAGGATCAGCCTGAGTTATTTTTTTCTTTTAATTAATTAATTTATTTTATTTGGAAGACAATCATTTCGCAACACTGTGGTGGCCCCTGCCACATATCAACATGAATCAGTCGCAGGCACACATGTGCCTCCCCTCATTCTGAACCCTTTCCCACATCCCTCCCCACCCCATCCTTCTGGGTTGTCCAAGAGCACTGGCTTTGAGTGTCCTGCTTCATGCATTGAACTTGCACAGGGTTGTTATGAATTATACTGATTTATCTTTAGTGACTTCAGAGTTGTTTTCATTACCATTTCAGGTTCCTTTTGGTGTTTGTTCCATCAGATCCTACTAAGAAGAAATAACCTGAAATGCAGCTCTACTAAGGTAAATGTAATCAATAATCTTGAATTTATTTGAAAATGCTAATTATCTGTCAGTCCTCTTATTGATTGAACACATCTTCTGGATTATTAAACATTAGAAATCCTGTGAAGCAGAAGTTACTAAAACAAACAAAAAAATTAGAGCCTTCTTTGGATAATTCCATCATATAAAATTCCCAGGGCTGTTGTAACAATGTACCACAAACTGACTAACTTAAAAAAAAATTATTCTCTCAGTTTGAAAGGCAGAATTCCAAAATCAAGGGACTCACAAGTCCATTTTCTAAGGGAACAAACTTCTTTGTCCTGTCCTAGCTTCTGATGGTTTCTGGCAATCCTTGGCATTCTCTGGCTTGCAACTGTGGAACTTTATTTTCTACCTGTCATCACATAGCCTCTTCTCTGTCTGAACTTGAAACATCTTTACATGACTTTTTTTTTTTTTTTGGTAAGGATCCCAGTTATTGGATTTAGAGTCACCCTAATCCAATATGACTTTATGTTAACTTGATTACATCTGCAGTGAACCTATTTCCAAATAAGTTCATGTTCACAGACAATAAGAGGGGTTAGCCCTTGAACTTTTTTTTTTTAGGATGCAATTAAAATCACACCTACCACATATATATTACTGCTTACTCTATCAGTCTGTAAGATTCACTGTCCTCCACTTTGGAGGACAGTGGGTCTGAACCAATATGGTTCTTTTACTCTGCAATGATCTTTGATTCATTTCTCATCTAACTTCTCTACTTATCCACTCATGATATTACCTAGGCAAAAGAAAGAGGCCTCTTTATCTTTGAGCAATCCTTCCTTATCCTCTTATACTTTGGCCAGCTTCCAAACCCAGCTCTTACTCTTTCATAATTCTCAGTATCCTTTCATGCCAAAACTTGAAAACTGAACTCTCAAAATATGTATTAGTTTATACTCACTGTTTTCATCCTCTCTAAAATCACTTCAGTCAGATGTCTTCTCCCTCCTGCAATAATGTTCAGTTTGGTTTAGTTCAGTCAGTCAGTCATGTCTGAATCTTTGTGACCCCCAAAACCACAGTACACTGGGCCTCCCTGTCCATCACCAACTCCCGGAGTTCACCCAAACCCATGTCCATCGAGTCGGTGATGCCATCCAACCATCTCATCCTCTGCCGTCCCCTTCTCCTCCTGCCCTCAATCTTTCCCAGCATCAGGGTCTTTTCAAATGAGTCAACTCTTTGCATCAGGTAGCCAAAGTATTGGAGTTTCAGCTTCAACATCAGTCCTTCCAATGAACACTCAGGACTGATCTCCTTTAGGATGGACTGGCTGGATCTCCTTTCAGTCCAAGAGAAAATCAAGTCTTCTCCAACACCACAGTTTAAAAGGATCAATTCTTCTGTGCTCAGCTTTCTTTATAGTCCACCTCTCACATCCATACATGACAACTGGAAAAACCAGAGCCTTGACTAGATGGACCTTTGTTGGCAAAGTAATGTCTCTGCTTTTTAATAAGCTGTCTAGGTTGGTCATAACTTTCCTTCCAAGGAGTTAAGTGTCTTTTAATTTTTTGGCTGCAATCACAATCTGCAGTGATTTTGGAGCCCCCCCCCAAATAAAGTAAGCTACTGTTTCCCCATTTCTCATGAAGTGATGGGATCGGATGCCATGATCTTAGTTTTTCTGAATGTTGAGCTTTAACCCAACTTTTTCACTCTCCTCCTTCACTTTCATCAAGAGGCTTTTTGGTTGTTCTTCATTTACTGCCGTATGAGTGGTGTCATCTGCATACCTGGGCTTATTGATATTTCTCCCAGCAATCTTGATTCCAGCTTGTGCTTCTTCCAGCCCAGCGTTTCTCATGATGTACTCTGCATATAAGTTAAATAAGTAAGGTGACAATATACAGCCTTGACGTACTCCTTTTCCTATTTAGAACCAGTCTGTTGTTCCATGTCCAGTCCTAACTGTTGCTTCCTGCTCTGCATACAGATTTCTCAAGAGGCAGGTTATGTGGTCTGGTATTCCCATCTCTTTCAGAAGTTGCCACAGTTTATTGTGATCCACACAGTCAAAGGCTTTGGCATAGTCAATAAGGCAGAAATAGATGCTTTTCTGGAACTCTCTTGCCTTTTCCATGATCCAGAGGATGTTGGCAATTTGATCTCTGGTTCCTTTGCCTTTTCTAAAACCAGCTTGAACATCTGGAAGTTCATGGTTCACGTATTGGTGATGCCTGGCTTGGAGAATTTTGAGCATTACTTTACTAGCATGTGAGATGAGTGCAATTGTGCTGTAGTTTGTGCATTCTTTGGCATTGCCTTGCTTTGGGATTGGAATGAAAACTGACCTTTTCCAGTCCTCAGGCCACTGCTGAGTTTTCCAAATTTGCTGAGATATTGAGTGCAGCACTTTCACAGCATTATCTTTCAGGATTTGAAATAGCTCATCTGGAATTCCATCACCCCCAATAGCTTTGTTCGTAGTGATGCCTCCTTAGGCCCACTTGACTTCATATTCCTGGATGTCTGGCTCTAGACAGACACTCACAGACATCTCTAGATGGTGTCAGTGATCACATCATCTTGAATATCTGGTTCATGAAGATCTTTTTTGTACAGTTGTTTTGTGTATTCTTGCCATCTCTTCTTAACATCTTCTGCTTCTTTTAGGTCCATACTATTTCTTTCCTTTACTGAGCCCATCTTTGCATGAAATATTCCCTTGACATCTCTAACTTTCTTGAAGAGATCTCTAGTCTTTCCTATTATACTGTTTTCCTCTATTTTTTTACACTGATCACTGAGGAAGGCTTTCTTATTTCTCCTTGCTATTCTTTGGAACTCTGCATTCAAATGGTTTATCTTTCCTTTTCTGCTTTGCTTTTCACTTCTTTTCTTTTCACCACTATTTGTAAGGCCTCCTCAGTCAGCCATTTTGCTTTTTTGCATTTCTTTTTCTTGGCGATGGTCTTGATTCCCGTCTCCTGTACAATGTCACAAACCTCCGCCCATAGTTCATCAGGCACTCTGTCTATCAGATCTAGTCCCTTAAATCTATTTCTCATTTCCACTGTATAGTCATAAGGGGTTTGTGTTAGGTCATACCTGAATGGTCTAGCAGTTTTCCCCACTTTCTTCTATTTAAATCTGAATTTGTCAATAAGAAGTTTCTGATCTAAGCCACAGTCAGCTCCTGGTCTTGTTTTTGCTGACTGTATAGAGCTCCTCCATCTTTGGCTGCAAAGAATATAATCAATCTGATTTCATTGTTGACCATCTGGTGTGGTGAAACTGCCTTTAAGGTCACTGATGACCTTTATGTTATTGTTTCTGGTAGTTATTTCTCTATTTTCAATATCTGTATTTCTTAAGAGCATTTACCATAGTTGTATGCTCTTGTTTTCTCTACTGACTCAATGGTCACTCTTTAAAATATATTTTGATTATTACTCTCCTGCTTCATAATGTAACAGGGCTTAGGCCTTGGTCTTTTTTCTTCTCACTCATGAAAGTGAAAGTGAAGTCGCTCAGTCGTGTCCGACTCTTTGCGACCCCATGGACTGTAGCCTACCAGGCTCCTCCCTCTGTGGGATTCTACAGGCAAGAGTACTGGAGTAGGATGCCATTGCCTTCTTCAGGGGATCTTCCCGACCCAGGGATCGAACCCAGGTCTCCAGCATTCCAGGCAGATGCTTTAACCTCTGAGCCACCAGGGAACTCACTCATATGGTGAGTTTTTCTACCTCATTTCTTGAAATACCAATTATATGTGGATGACTCTCATATGTATACATCCACTCCAGGCTTCTCTCTTGAGCCCCATTACACGTTTATCGACAGTCTATTTGGTATTTTCACTTGAATATCTGACAAATTTCTCAAAAACAGTATTTCTGCACTCTCAGATTGACTTCTTTCTCCTCTTTTACTTCCAAGTTGCCCCCCGCAACTCTTAAAAGAAAACCAAAAATTATCCTGCTCTTGATACATTCACCCCAGATCTAATTTTGGGCAACTCTTTATAGCTGCTTAATTCTAAGAACTTTAAATCAGTGTAGATTCTTCTCTTTCTCTCATAACCTGCATAATGTCCGACAGGCATCAACATCCAAAGTATATCTTATATCTAACCCTGTCTCTCTCTTTCCTGCTATCACCCTCCTTGGGGTCATCGACATTCCTCTCATAAATTACTTGAATAGACTCCTAAATAGCCTCTCTACCCTCTGACCCCCTGCTCTATTCTCAATAAAGCATCTATAATTATCATTTACAAATATAGTCATTACTTCTCCTAACAAACCCTAAAATTGTTCTACATCTTTCTGCGAGGAAAATTCAAAGCCTTTACAATGCTTAAGAATATAGTAGCTGATTTGGGCATCTTTTCATGTCATTCTTCTCTCTACTTTGCTGATTCTGCTCCAGTTACTCTTGTCTCTCTGCTGTCATAGGGTCTTTGTACCAGCTATTCCTGATGTGTAGCGCAAACCTCCTCCAAACCTTTATTCAGAATTCACCTTCTCAATGAGTTGTGATTAAAATCACACCATTCTCAATTCCCAGTTCTCTTTATCCCAATCTCTTTATATTTTTTCATGTTATCTTTGTCCTTTCAGCATGTTATAGTATTTGTGGTATTTATGTACTATTTCTGCTAGAATGCTAAATCTGTAAGACTAGAGAACTCTGTCTATTTTATTTGACTGTTCCAAGTAGCTAGATTAATGTCCTGCACATGAAAGATGTTCAAGTTTGTACTCTTTGAGTAAATGAATGAATAAACTAGCAGCAATATAGTTAGTAGTCTCACAGTGGATGCCTGAAATCATGATATTTGTTCATTTTATATTCATTTAGGAATAATATTATAAAGAAAAATAATGTTGTTACAATAGTCACCCTCATTGTTGATAGTGATTCTTTAGATTCCTAGGGATTTTTTTACATTGTTGAATTTGATACATATCTATGTTATATAAGTATCTGTAAAAAAGACCACTGGAATTTTCAAGATTAAGTAACTGGATCAGGCTTAAATAGCTTGTATAGTGGTAGACTCAGAGTGAACACCAGATCTGTATGAATTGAGATTCCACTTTAACCATTCTACGATATTACCACTTTTATAACCACTCAAAGAGAAGGTGGAAAGTATCTTTTATTTTCTCAAACACATATGTGCTCTTACATGTAGCTGAGTGCCATTTATTTATGTGAGACAGCTGCTCATCATCCAGCCCTGAATTTCTTAGTCTGGATTTGTTAAAACTACCACTGATATTGTTATTGTGTGTGTGGGTGGTTTTTTTTTTTTTTTTTTTCCCGTTGTCATCAACTTCTTTTGAAAGCAATCTGTGACACATTGAGAAATGCTTCTAGGAAATAGCTTTGCAACTCAACAATAGCACTTCAGAACTAAGTAATTTAATATTTCAGAGAGGAATGTACTGGATGCACCAGTTTCCTCAGGGCTTTGTTTGGCCTCACAGAAATGACAATGTGCTGCTCTGTAATAGGTCTTGTGCTTTCTTCACAATAGTCTTTTTATATCAGTGGCCCAGAAATCACTGTGACGTTTGCCTTAAAGAGGATTCACTAACTCTGCCTTACTTATTTGGTCACTTTTTAAAAATGTATTTGCTGCTGTTACTTGAAGATGGCTTTCTGAAATAAATAATTTTCTTTCCTGTACGTGGTTTTAGTCATATTTCTTTTGAATTTGAGCTCCAATTCAGTTCCCATTAAAAAAAAAAAACAACACAACTTTTTTAGTTTATGTCTAGTGAGACTTCAAATTCCTGGATAGAGAGGAAAAGCCTAGCCGTTAATCTGATAGAATATCATATATCTAAATTCAATGAAAGCCATGTGGAGCTTCCCAGCAGAGTGACCAGAGGCAATAGAAAAGACTGAGGAAACTGTATCGTCACCTCAATTCAATTTGAAATGTTCACATTTCTGAAGCACTCAGATTTTTTAAAAAATCACTTTTTACAAGATAACACTTGGTAATTATAGCTTTCAAAACTAAAGAGAAAATGTTAGCTCAGGGAGAGTACTGACTGTTTGACAGTTGTAAATTTGGAGAATATTTGCTTTAGAAATGCAAGTCGGATAAATATAAAACTTCTGTAGTAGAATTATTTACTAGTGATGCCTTATGACAGAATGATTGAGAAATTCTTACATTTCTCAATTATAGCTTAATTACACAACTCAGTGTAAACCCATATGCCTTTGTGGGATGAAAGGGGAGAACTGAGGATGGGAATGCAGATTAATGACATTTTTCTCAAGAGAGCCAAAACTTTAGAATAGTTGTTAAACTGTTTTGATTAACTTGAGTCTTATATATCAAGAGCTGTGACTCTTTATGAATGCAATATTATTACTTAAAAATAGTAAAAGTTTGTAAACTTCTTGGAAATTTTGATTCCATATATCTTTAGTGTTTGGGCTCTGGAACTTGGGACCATTGGAAATGTAATTATTTTATCTATACAGACTGTGTTCTTTAGTTAAAGATTCTGTTTTTTATAATAAACTTGTGTGATGGTAGGTAGTTATGTGTTGAATACCCTGAACAATAAATTTGTGTGGTAGGTAAGTCATGTGTTGAATATCTATTAACTTATCTCCTGGGAACATATAGTCATAACACAAAATCAGACATTAATATTATGAATATTTGAAGAGCAATTTCAGAAATGTAGATTCCTATGTATTTGTTGCTTTACTCAGAAAAATTTGTCCATATAAATGGGCAGCCTTCAGTTAATTTTGTATTTTATTATCTAGGATTTCCACTCATATTTCATACCAACAAACAGGTATTACTAAGTTTAGAAATATTTGATTGCTATATGTAACCTTCACGGGCTTCCCTAATGGTTCAGACAGTAAAGAATCTGCTTGCAATGCAGGAGACTCAGGTTCATTCCCTGGGTTATGATGATGCCAGTTACCCACTCCAATATGCTTGCCTGGTGAATTCCATGGACAAAGGAGCTTGGCAGACTACAGTTCATGGGGCCACAGAGTTGGACATGACTGAACAGCTAACACTTTGACTTTTTCAACCTTCACACACCTATATTCCAAAAAGTCTCCTATGAATTCTTCTTACCTCTGACATTTAGTTTTTCTGAAGTCAAAAAGAATTAAGGGGATATTTCTGAAATATTTAAATTCAGAAGTCAATTTCAAAACTAATAGTGATTTTCAATAGACATTTTATTACGTACACACAAAGTTATTTATTGAAAAAAGCAGTTTAAAAATTTGGCTCGTGATCACTGCTAGGGAAAGAAAGAAGGCAGGTAACTTGGTATAATCTTCTTGTAAACTTCTTGGTAAGTGGACCTCCTAGAAAAGATGCAAGTGGTGTTTGCCAGAAGGCTAGTACTTACCTATGAAATGCTTTTAGCAAGATGTTTCTGCTTTAGGGTTGTTTACAATAAGCAAAAAAAGTATTGTAGGAACTAATAAGACATGGCTTCCAAAAAATGTCATGTAAGCCATATAACTGAGGTTGTATAAAATGGGTATGTTTCATAATAAACTCTCCTTACTCTTTAAGGTATCCCGTAAACTTCATGGGACATTTCTTATATTACTCTGAGCCTGGGAGTGAATGCCTAGTGTTTACAGAAAGAACATAGTCATACAAAATTTTCACTGTCTATAATTTACTTATACTCCTTGATTGCTTTATCTTTGAAGTTACTTCTAATGCTACTTTAGTAAGGTTTCTGATTTGTGTGAATCTGACTTTATTCAGTGTGACCCATTAGTGTTAGCTAAAGAATCCTCAACATTCACTTCTCCATTGATTACTAGTTCATATCTTCTATAGCAGATATGTGGTATTTTTTAAATAAAAAATTAACTTTGTATAATGCCAGTAGATAATAATTTAGTGAATAATTTAATAGATCTTTAATAGACCTAAGACATTGTTTCTACCAAATATGTAGATAGCCAGTGCTTCAGAAATTAATCCCCTGCCCAAATGTTGTTTGGGTAGGAATTAGATACTTTAGAATGGGTTTTAACCCACACACAATTAGATAATTATTCTATTGATCATATAATATTAATAACATTATAGTTATTTGAATAAGCTAAAGATCTGAAATACTTGTTTCTTTTAATAGAAGATTTTAGCTTATTATTGGTAACTTTCAACTGCATTTTTAATCTGCATAATCTTATCTTCTCAAAGCATGTAAAAGATTGAAACTCCCAAGCTTTCATTTCAAAAGCATAAAAATATTTTGGTATATTCTCTTTCAGATATCTGCTTATTTCTATTTATTTGTTGTAGCCTAGTCTAACTACAAGTATATGAGATATCTATATGAGAAATAAAGAGAATCTTTCAGTTCTCTTTCAAAATCCCAGAGAAGTATACAACCCAATGATCAGAGAGAAAACCTCAGAATGTGAATCCATTTCCCACCCAAACATAGAACAGCCATTTAACTAAAAGTTGTATGAATGAACAGTGAAATTATTGGGGAAGAAATTTCATGTAGAGTAGAAAATGAGAAATGGAAGTTGGAAAGGGCATTAAGGAAGATTGCTTTAATGTCTGGTTCTGATGAGTCAAATTCCTGTCATACTACATTTATCTACTGAATTCTGTTGATCAGAGAAGTTTAATGAAATCCAATGTCTAGGGCTTGAGAATTTAGACCCAAAAGTATAATTCTTCCATGAGAATAAGACATTATTTTGGAACAACTCAAGAGATATGTAATTGCTAGAGAGCTTAAAGGGTAGCTTTTAATATAAATTCTGTGATGACTGACATATATCCGCTTATACTAACAGATATTGCGGTTAGATATATATTACCTGCTGGCTAATGTAACAAAAATATATAACTCACTTTACTTGTACTTTAGTTAGTAAAAGAATTTTTAGAAGGAATATTTAACATAATTTAATGAAATCCTAGAATTGTTGTGTAGGGGACTAAAATCAAAAGAAACATAAATTAACTTTACTTAAGGAACCTAGGAGAATAAATAGAAATGTTTAATAAATATCAACAGGATGATAAGGTACTAAGCAAATAGATAAACATTCATAGGTTTACTAAGAAACTGCATGAACATTTATAGAGTGAAAATATAATTATCAACTGCTCCAAAATATAACATTATATGCAATCATTTAGCAATAATACATATTATGAAATTTATAAGAAGAAAAAATAATTTTTTTCAAAGATGTATCTAAAAACTTATTAAGGAACTAGAAGTTCCTAGATGGAAATATTGTTGCTATAAATATTTCTAATCTTCTTGAATTCATTTATAAATCTAATAATTTTCCAGTCCCAGGCCCCTTATGATTTTGTGGTGACTTGATTAAGTCATACTAAGGTTATTTTGGAACTGTAACTAGTTTAGACACATGTTGGCACCCCACTCCAGTATTCTTGCCTGTAAAATCCCATGGATGGAGGAGCCTGGTAGGCTGCAGTCCATGGGGTCGCTAAGAGTCAGACACGACTGAGCGACTTCACTTAAACTTTTCACTTTCATGCATTGGAGAAGGAAATGGCAACCCACTCCAGTGTTCTTGCCTGGAGAATCCCAGGGATGGGGGAGCCTGGTGAGCTGCCGTCTTTGGGGTCACACAGAGTCGGACACGACTGAAGTGACTTAGCAGCAGTAACATTAAAATATATTCAGAAAGTTACAATAACTTTAAAGAATAAGAACTAATGAAATCCTTCTCACACACACAAAATTGATAAGCATAGCCTTATATATATATATTTCATTGATTATATAATGAAAGTAGTCAAAAAATCAGTGGACAAAAAGGGATTAGTTAGTAATTGATACTGGGAATTATAATAAGTACTTGAAAAAAATAAAGTCATTTCTATATGTCCTTATATATGTAGATTTAATTCCAGAGGCATTAACATTTTAATGTAAAATTTGGATATATAGAAATTCTAAGTTAAAAACTGATGACCTGTCATCTTGGAATATGAGAGTCCTTTCTGTACATAACAGCAATGAAGGAAAGCATCCAAAACAACAAACAACCCCAAGAAAAGAAGTAAATCTGACTTAAATTTTTAAAAAAATATTTTATTAATATGCATAATAAATAAAATAAAACTCAAAAACCAAAGTCAGAAAAAAGAGCTACCTAAATAAACCATATCAAGAATTAATATTTTCATAAATGTGTTTGTGATTCAGTGAGAATTTCATCATAACTCCAATAGAATAATGATTCAAGCACACGCAAAATATTCATAGAAATAAATGTTATTTTCTGATTATAAAAAATATGTCTCGCACATATGAACTTGTCAGTATAATTTTGTGTATTTTCATTAAATTTCTGTAATGACTCAAAATTATCAGTGTAAGGCATATTAAGTATAATATTAAATATATGTTAATTTTGAATTATTTGTTTAACTCAGCAAAATATATTTCTTTCTTTACCCTTATATAAGATCTTCACAGTGTTTTCTCTTCAAAGCTAGGGAACCAAGAAAATGCAACTGGCATATTTTTTCATCCAGCAATATTTTCACCTGAAAACAAACATCTTTTGTGGCTATAATAAAGTATAAAAATTTTCAGAAGGTACTAGTAAGGCCTTTGACAGAAATATCTGTCTCCGTCAACACAACCTTCAATTCTGTTCAGTTCAGTCGCTCAGTCATGTCCGACTCTTTGCGACCCCATGAATCGCAGCACGCCAGGCCTCCCTGTCCATCACAAACTCTCAGAGTTTACCCAAACTCATGTCCATCGAGTCAGTGATGCCATCCAGCCATCTCTTCCTCTGTCGTCCCCTTCTCCTCCTGCCCCCAATCCCTCCCAGCATCAGAGTCTTTTCCAATGAGTCAACTCTTCGCATGAGGTGGCCAAAGTACTGGAGTTTCAGCTTTAGCATCATTCCTTCCAAAGAAATCCCAGGGCTGATCTCCTTCAGAATGGACTGGTTGGATCTCCTTGCAGTCCAAGTAACTCTCAAGAGTCTTCTCCAACACCACAGTTCAAAAGCATCAATTCTTCGGTGATCAGCCTTCTTCACAGTCCAACTCTCACATCCATACATGAC
>SJYX01019740.1:12961-28700 GCA_006410675.1 Oreotragus oreotragus | reverse complement strand
GCAGATGACACCACCCTTATGGCAGAAAGTGAAGAGGAGCTAAAAAGCCTCTTGATGAAAGTGAAAGAGGAGAGTGAAAAAGTTGGCTTAAAGCTCAACATTCAGAAAATGAAGATCATGGCATCCGGTCCCATCACTTCATGGGAAATAGATGGGGAAACAGTGGAAACAGTGTCAGACTTTATCTTTTTGGGCTCCAAAATCACTGCAGATGGTGACTGCAGCCATGAAATTAAAAGATGCTTACTCCTTGGAAGGAAAGTTATGACCGACCTAGATAGCATATTGAAAAACAGAGACATTACTTTGCCAACAAATGTCTGTTTAGTCAAGGCTATGGCTTTTCCTGTGGTCATGTATGGATGAAGAGTTGGGCTGTGAAGAAAACTGAGTGCCGAAAAATTGATGCTTTTGAACTGTGGTGTTGGAGAAGACTCCTGAGAGTCCCTTGGACTGCAAAGGAGATCCAACCAGTCCATTCTAATTTAAATTTTATTTTTTTACTTTAGAATACTGTATTGGTTTTGCCATACATTGACATGAATCCACCACAGGTGTACATGAGTCCATTCTAAAGGAGATCAGTCCTGGGATTTCTTTGGAAGGAATGATGCTAACGCTGAAACGCTGGTACTTTGGCCACCTCATTTGAAGAGCTGACTCATTGGAAAAGACTCTGATGCTGGAAGGGATTGGGGGCAGGAGGAGAAGGGGACGACAGAGGATGACATGGCTGGATGGTATCGCCGGCTCGATGGACGTGAGTTTGAGTGAACTCCGGGAGTTGGTGATGGACAGGGAGGCCTGGCATGCTGCGATTCATGGCGTCGCAGAGTCGGACACGACTGAGCGACTGAACTGAACTGAATCCATGTCAGCTATTTTTATGAAATGTGCTCACTTGAACTATTTACTTCAAATGGGGAAACTTGAAGGAAATAAACTCTCATCTGTCTCTGCATGAATCTGGACCCAGATCTAGTAGTCACACAACCTTCACTCTGGCTTGCTCCCCTGAGTGTCTATGCGTCTTCATACGTGTACCCCAGAGACACTATTTTGATTCATATAGTGCTGAATCTTCCTATTTTCAGGTGCCTTAGTGTTTGAAGTAGAAGGGGAATAACAAAGTATGAGCTCACAAAACCTTCTTAACTAGAAGTTTCAGCAATATTTTTAGATAAATTACATGACAAAATCCAAAGTAGAAAAGGAAGAAGGCACATTCTCTTCTGTGGATAAAAGCACGAAAACAACTTGCAGCACAGGAGTGTGGTTCCTGGGAGAGTCACAGAAGCAGTGTGAGGGCTGTGGTTGCTAGGTTCCTTGGAGGTAGCCAGATCAAGGGCGGGGGGCGGCGGGGGAGATGTGTATAAGAGACAGNAAAAGCAGGTAATGACCGCATTTTCTACTTGGTAGGTCTGGAGTAAATTATACTCATTTGTTCCCCTTATCATTTTTATTCAAACTAAAAATAATGATTAAAATGAGCTAGTAAAGCGAACTTAAAGGAAAAGATTGGAAGGGGACGACTTTGCTGATGTGATGGAGCATGTTCTGGAGTGTCCATATGTATGAGTGGTAAACATTCTTTTGTTACTGTCATTGCATGCTGTAATACTACTTCCAGAATATCTTTGTATAAATTTTGGTATGATTATCGAATACCTGAACAAACAGGCCCAAAAATTTGTATTTGAACATCTCAAACTCTTTCCTCTCAACTGGATCTGGCTTTCCCTGGAGGCTGCCCCTGTGAGAAGATGGCGTGCTGGAGGGGCCTGCTGTCCTCGGTCTGTCTCAATATTGGTATCAGGGTCCCTCTGCTTCTGGCAGCCTTGACTTAACATTTGCCAAGACCTCATGCTCCCAGAGGCCACAGTGCGGACCAGGGAAGCAGTAACCTGAAAATTCCCTCCTCCACCAGCCAGGCTCCCCACCCACGCCCCCATCCTCTCTCTGCTATGTGGATGCTGTTGTGATCACAGTTTGTATATTAAAGGATTTTATATTAGATAGGTTCAGTTGGTCCAAAAATTTAAAAGAATCACTTCATCTAAGAAAAATGTGGTTTTAATACCCTTGTCCATGTAGTCACTATGAATATTGTTATTCTGTACATCTCCTCTTGTGTGTACATGCTAAGTAGCTTCAGTCATGTCTGAAGAGTTTGGGGATCCTGTGGACTCTAGCCCACAGGGCTTCTCTGTCCATCGGATTCTCCAGGCAAGAATATTGGAGTGGGTTGCCATGCCTTCCTCCAGAGAATCTTTCCAGTCCATGGATCAAACCAACATCTCCTGCTGTTTCTGTATTGCAGGCGGATTTTTTTTTTTTTTTNCATGTCTGAAGAGTTTGGGGATCCTGTGGACTCTAGCCCACAGGGCTTCTCTGTCCATCGGATTCTCCAGGCAAGAATATTGGAGTGGGTTGCCATGCCTTCCTCCAGAGAATCTTTCCAATCCATGGATCAAACCAACATCTCCTGCTGTTTCTGTATTGCAGGCGGATTTTTTTTTTTTTAAACCACTGAGTCAGTGGGAAAGCCCCAAATATCCTCTTACTTCCTCTTAATTTTTATATGGCGGGGTGGTGGTGGTGGTGGTATTAGTTTCCTACTGGTGTAGGAATAAATAACCACAAGCTTAGTGACTTAAAAAACCTCGCTCCTTTATTAGTCTACATTTCTGGAGGTTGGAAGTCTAGATGTATTGTCACAGCTCTATGTTCTGTCTGGTAGGTCTAGGTGAGAATCAGTTTTCTTATCTTTTCCGGCTTCTCAGAACTGCCCACATTTCTTAGCTTGTATCCAAAACTCTGCTTTTTTTTTTTTTTTAATTGTGACCCATATTGCTTCCCTCTTATAAGGACCCTTGTTAATAACAATTACATTGGCTCCAATAAGATACTCCAGAATAATCTTCTCATCTGAAAGTTTTTAACTTAATCATATCTACAATGTCCTCTTGGCCTTGTAATGTAACATCGTCACAGGTTCTAGAGATCAAGATAGGAACATATTTGAGGGGGAGGCATTATTTTGTCTAGAGTAGCCACAAGTGGCTCAATGGTAGAGAATCTGCCTGGTAATGCAGGACACATGGGTTCCATGCCTGGGTTGGGAAGATACCCTGGAGAAGGAAATGGAAACCCACTCCAGTGTTCCTGCCTGAATAATTCTGTGGGCAGAGGGGCCTGATGGGTTGCAACCCATGGGGTCACAGTCAGACACAACTGAGTATACATGCATGCATTATTCTGTCTGCATGCAGAGGGTTCAGTATTAGAGTATCTGTGACTACATTTTTAAAACTACAAAATATTTATTTTTAAATAAAACCAGTGAAGTACTGGAGAAGGCAATGGCAACCCACTCCAGTACTCTTGCCTGTAAAATCCCATGGACGGAGGAGCCTGTTGGGCTGCAGTCCATGGGGTCGCAAAGAGTCAGACACGACTGAGCGACTTCACTTTCACTTTTCACTTTCNTGACCCATATTGCTTCCCTCTTATAAGGACCCTTGTTAATAACAATTACATTGGCTCCAATAAGATACTCCAGAATAATCTTCTCATCTGAAAGTTTTTAACTTAATAGCATCTACAGTGTCCTCTTGGCCTTGTAATGTAACATCGTCACAGGTTCTAGAGATCAAGATAGGAACATATTTGAGGGGGAGGCATTATTTTGTCTAGAGTAGCCACAAGTGGCTCAATGGTAGAGAATCTTCCTGGTAATGCAGGACACATGGGTTCCATGCCTGGGTTGGGAAGATACCCTGGAGAAGGAAATGGAAACCCACTCCAGTGTTCCTGCCTGAATAATTCTGTGGGCAGAGGGGCCTGATGGGTTGCAACCCATGGGGTCACAGTCAGACACAACTGAGTATACATGCATGCATTATTCTGTCTGCATGCAGAGGGTTCAGTATTAGAGTATCTGTGACTACATTTTTAAAACTACAAAATATTTATTTTTAAATAAAACCAGTGAAGTACTGGAGAAGGCAATGGCAACCCACTCCAGTACTCTTGCCTGTAAAATCCCATGGACGGAGGAGCCTGTTGGGCTGCAGTCCATGGGGTCGCAAAGAGTCAGACACGACTGAGCGACTTCACTTTCACTTTTCACTTTCATACATTGGAGAAAGAAATGGCAACCCACTCCAGTGTTCTTGCCTGGAGAATCTTAGGGATAGGGGAGCCTGGTGGGCTGCCATCTATGGGGTCACACAGAGTCGGACACTACTGAAGCGACTTAGCAGCAGCAGCAGCAGCAGTGAAGTATAGATGTAAATCAATAATGAGGGAAATTAAAAAATAACCTCTAATTTTATCATCTAGAGATAATCACCACTGATGAATCTGATATAACTTTTCAGATTATTTGTTGAGTACATACCTGCCCACACATATATCTTATATAGATGGAAAGAAGTATTACATACTTACTATAATACTGTTTTTGCTATAATAATGCTATTTGGAATATCTTTCATTCTAATAAATATTTGCTTTCAATATATTTACCAGACAAGTATTTCCATATTGTCTGTCCCTTTGTACATCTCTATACTTCTTAGCTCAATGATTTGATGTGGAAATTTGTATTGGCAAATATTTACATCATTTTCTTAAATATCTAAATATAGAATTGCTATGCCATTTTATTTTTGAAAATTATTTTAAAATGCATAATCAAATATTATTCACTAGTTGTGTTTAAAGCACTTATTTTCTTGAACCATCCTGCATCTTAGTAATGTGAATTTATTTTATCTTTGCCAATTAATTGGAAGAAAATTATATCTGAACATGATTTTAGCCTGATCAAATCATGACACAAACTGCTTGTAAGTCAAAATGTTAGAAAGTCCATAACAGGAACTTGGATGTAGATTGTGCAATTCCCACTAACAAAAGAGAAGAGATGAAAAATTCCATCCATTGATTTTTTCATTTGTGCCTTCGTTCATTCATTTAATTTTTAGTGTTTACAGATTCCTTGTTACTGTCAAGAGGCAGGAGATGTAGCAGTGAACAAGACTATCAAGGTCACTGTTTTTATTCTTATAATCCTGTGTCTGTGTGTTTGTGTATGCATGTGTGTGTATAGGAGGGTCTCAGACAATAAGCAAACAGACATCTAATTGATTGAAATAATTTTATATAGTGAAACGTACTGAAATGTACTGGAAGATGATAAAACAGAGTGGTGTGGTGTACACTCTATTTAAAATGAGAGTAGAATGACTATGAAGTAGCCTGGTAGGTAGAGAGCTGGTGACTGAACACTAGGCAAGAGAGTCTGTCTGGGTTACAAATGAGGGGACTGAAATGAGGTCTATGTGGCTGGAATATTATTCCTTGAGCTGGTTAGCAAGTGGAGGGCAGAGGACTTGGCATGGAGCCTTGCAGACCATTGTTTAAAAAAATGGATTTTCTCTTATTGCAATAAAAAGTGGGATTTTAGGCAGCAAGGTATATGATGTAATTTATGACTGAAACATACCTTGACTGATATATAGAAAATGGTGTACTGTATTTCCAGAGAGAAAGCAGGAAGATCAGTTAGGAGCCTATTTCAAATTGCTGCTGTATTGCTTTGGAGGAGTGGGGGTAGCAGTAGAGATGGAGAAATCTGGTTGTTTGGAGATGTATCTTTGATCTATATAGTGATATTCTTCTCTAGGCTAGGTACTACACTAAGAAACTGAAATAGGATTCTCTTGTTTTTTTTCCATACTCTTCATACTTCCATCTCCAAGCTGCAGAGGGTCTTCAGAATTCAGCTGACATTGATTTTAATGAAATAGAAACAGCAATGCCCTGAACCAGTAGCAGTCAGAGGGCTCTTAATGTGAATTAGGACCAAATAATTAGAAGAGTGAAGACAGCTCTGTCCTGTAAGACAATTTTAAGAAACCAATCTTTGTGACTTGTTTTTTTTTTTTTTTTTTTCCTATTTATGCTTGCTTCTTATGGATGCCTGAATAACCACCAGTTTATTTCATAGTGAGGCTTTGCTTTCAGAATGCCACTGTGTAAACCTAAATAACTTATTTAGAAGTAATAACTCATTNTCTTTGTGACTTGTTTTTTTTTTTTTCTTTTTCCTATTTATGCTTGCTTCTTATGGATGCCTGAATAACCACCAGTTTATTTCATAGTGAGGCTTTGCTTTCAGAATGCCACTGTGTAAACCTAAATAACTTATTTAGAAGTAATAACTCATTAGCAGTCTCTAACACTTCAGCATATATTAGATTACAGTAAGTCCCATACATATGAATCAGTTCCATTCATAGAGTGTGTTCATAAGTCCAGTTTGTTTATAAGCCCAACAAACTTAGCCTAGGATAGTTAACCCAGCTAACACAATCAGCTGTATAGTACTGTACTGTAATAGGTTTATAATACTGTTCACACAATACATAAAAAAAAATATAAAAAATAAAACATTTTTAAATAGTACAGTACAGTACCTTGAAAAGTACAATAGTTCAGTCTACAGCAAGCATAAAATGGGAGGCATCTAGTGAACTGGCAAGAAGAATTACTGACTGGAAAAGGGAGAGGAGGTGGGAGATGTAGAGCTGAAGGATCATCACCAGGACAGAGGGCAAGCTTTGCAGTTTCATTCACTCCTGATGTTGATGGACTACAGATTCACATCTTTGAAAGTCTATAACTTGAAGGTTTTTGCATGTAGGGAACTTAGTGTATAAAGATGACTAATTTTAAAGTTAAATATGTCTTTAATATATTTAATATATCATGCTAGTAAAGTGATGCTTAAAATTCTCCAAACAAGGCTTCAGCAATATGTAAACCATGAACTTCCAGATGTTCAAGCTGGTTTTAGAAAAGGCAGAGGAACCAGAGATCAAATTGCCAACATCCGCTGGATCATGGAAAAAGCAAGAGAGTTCCAGAAAAACATCTATTTCTGCTTTCTTGACTATGCCAAAGCCTTTGTCTGTGTGAATCACAATAAACTGTGGAAAATTCTGAAAGAGATGGGAATACCAGACCACCTGACCTGCCTCTTGAGAAATCTGTATGCAAGTCAGGAAGCAACAGTTAGAACTGGACATGGAACAACAGACTGGTTCCAAATAGGAAAAGGAGTACGTCAAGGCTGTATATTGTCTCCCTGCTTATTTAACTTATATGCAGAGTACATCATGAGAAACGCTGGACTGGAAGAAACACAAGCTGGAATCAAGACTGCCGGGAGAAATATCAATAACCTCAGATATGCAGATGACACCACCCTTTTGGCAGAAAGTGAAGAGGAACTAAAAAGTCTCTTGATGAAAGTGAAAGAGGAGATCAAAAAAGTTGGTTTAAAGCTCAACATTCAGAAAACGAAGATCATGGCATCCGGTCCCATCACTTCATGGGAAATAGATGGGGAAACGGTGGAAACATTGTCAGACTTTATTTTTTGGGGCTCCAAAATCACTGCAGATGGTGACTGCAGCCATGAAATTAAAAGATGCTTACTCTTTGGAAGAAAAGTTATGACCAACCTGGATAGTATATTCAAAAGCAGAGACATCACTTTGCCGACTAAGGTCCATCTAGTCAAGGCTATGGTTTTTTCCTGTGGTCATGAATGGATGTGAGAGTTGGACTGTGAAGAAAGCTGAGTGCCGAAAAATTGATGCTTTTGAACTGTGGTGTTGGAGAAGACTCTTGAGAGTCCCTGGGACTGCAAGAAGATCCAACCAGTCCATTCTGAAGGAGATCAGCCCTGGGTGTTCTTTGGAAGGAATGATGCTAAAGCTGAAACTCCAGTACTTTGGCCACCTCATGAGAAGAGTTGACTCATTGGAAAAGACTCTGATGCTGGGAGGGATTGGGAGCAGGAGGAAAAGGGGATGACAGAAGACGAGATGGGTGGATGGTATCTCTGACTCAATGAACGTGAGTCTGAGTGAACTCCAGGAGTTGGTGATGGACAGGGAGGCTTGGCGTGCTGCGATTCATCGGGTCACAAAGAGTCAGACACGACTGAGGGACTGAACTGAACTGATGGAAACAAATGCCATGATCTTAGTTTTCTGAATGTTGAGCTTTAAGCCAACTTTTTCACTTTCCTCTTTCACTTTCATCAAGAGGCTCTTTAGTTCTTCTTCACTTTCTGCCATAAGGGTGGTGTCATCTGCATATCTGAGGTTATTGATATTTCTCCCAGCAATCTTAATTTCAGCTTATGCTTCTTCCAAACCAGCTTTTCATGATGTATTCTGCATATAAGTTAAATAATCGGGGTGACAATATACAACCTTGACGTACTTTTTTGTCTAACTCAGTGAAATTATGAGCCATGCCGTGAAGGGCCACCCAAGATGGATGGGTCATGGTGGAATGTTCTGACAAAATGTGGTCCACTGGAGAAGGGAATGTCAAACTATTTCAGTATTCTTGCCCTGAGAACCCCATGAACAGTATGAAAAGAAAGGCAAAAAGATAGGACACTGAAAGATGAACTACCCAGATTGGTAGGTGCCCAATATGCTACTGGAGATCAGTGAAGAAATAACTCAAGAAAGAATAAACAGATGGAGCCAAAGCAAAAAAACACCTAGTTGTGGATGTGACTGGTGATGGAAGTCAAGTCCAAGGCTGTAAAGAGCAATACTGCATAGGAACCTTGAATGTTAGGTCCATGAATCAAGGCAGATTGGAAGTGGTCAAACAGGAGATGGCAAGAGTGAACTTTGACATTTTAGGAATCAGTGAACTAAAATGGACTGGTTTGTGGTTTAGCCCCGAAGTCGTGTCTGACTCATGTGACACCATGGACTGTAGCTTGCCAGACTCCTCTGGCCATAGGATTTTCTGAGCAAGAATGCTGGAGTGGGTTGCCATTTCCTTCTCCAGGAGATCTTCCTGGCCCAAGCATTGAACCCAGGTCTCCTGCACTGCCGGCAGATTCTTTACCAACTGAGCTACAAGAGAAGCCCCCAAATGGAGTGGAATGGAATTATATCTACTACTGTGAGAAAGAATCCCTTAGAAGAAATGGTGTAGTCATCACAGTCAACAAAAGTCCAAAATGCGGTACCTGCATGAAATCTCAAAAATGACAGAATGATCTCTGTTCATTTCCAAGGCAAACCATTCAGTAACACAGTAATCCAAGACTATGTCCCGACCAGTAACACTGAAGAAGCTGAAGTTGAACAGTTCTGTGAAGACCTACAAGACCTTTTAGAATTAACCCCCCAAAAGATGTTCTTTTCAGTATAAGAGACTGGAATGCAAAACTAGGAAGTCACGAGATACCTGGAGTAACAGGCAAATTTGGCCTTGGAGTACAAAATTAAACAGAGCAAAGGCTAATAGACTTTTGCCAAAACAAAGTGCACTGGTCATAGCAAACACCCTTTTCCAACAACACAAGATAAGACTCTACACGTGGACATCACAAGATGGTCAACATCGAAATCAAATTGATTACATTCTTTGCAGCCAAAGATGGAGAAGCTCTATACAGTTAGCAGAAACAAGACTGGGAGCTGACTGTGGCTCAGATCATGAACTCCTTATTGCCAAATTCAGACTTAAATCTAAGAAAGTAGGGAAAACCACTAGACCATACAGATATGACCCAAATCAAATCCCTTATGATTATACAGTGGAAGTGAGAAATAGATTCAAGGGATTAGATTTGATAGACAAAGTGCCTGAAAAACTATGGATGGAGGTTCGTGACACTGTACAGGAGGCAGTGATCGAAACCATTCCCAAGAAAAAGAAATGCAAAAAGGCAAAATGGTTGTCTGAGGAGCCCTTACAAATAGCTGTGAATAGAAGAGAAGCAAAGGCAGAGGAGAAAGGGAAAGATATACCCATTTAAACGCAGAGCTCCAAAGAATAGCAAGGAGAGGTTTTTTATTTATTTTTTTTTTAAGTTTCCTTATATTTTTATTTTTTTTTTGTATTTATTTATTTTTTTACACGAACTCCCAAACATGAAACCCCCCCCCCCCCCCCCCCCCACCTCACCCCCCCAGATCACCCCCCCCCCCCACANGACTATAAAGAAAGCTGAGCACTGAAGGATTGGTGCTTTTGAACTGTGGTGTTGAAGACTCTTGAGAATCCCTTGGACAGCAGGGTGATCCAACCAGTCCATCCTAAAGGAAATCAGTTCTGAATATTCATTGGAATTACTGATGCTGAAGCTGAAACTCCAATACTTTGGGCACGTGATCTGAAGAGCTGACTCATTTGAAAAGACCCTGATGCTGGGAAAGATTGGGGGCAGGAGGAGAAGGGGATGACAGAGGATGAGATGGCTGGATGGCATTACTGACTCGATGGACAAGAGTTTGGGTGAACTCCAGGAGTTGGTGATGGACAGGGAGGCCTGGCGTGCTGCAGTTCATGGGGTCACAAAGAGTCAGAAACGACTGAGCAACTGATCTGAACTGAATGGAATTGAATATGGTGGTTTGGGCTCAGTTTTCCAGAAGCAGAACTAAGAGTAAGATTTACATGAATGAGAATAAGCAATGCTTATTAGAATTTTTTCCCAGGGAAAAGATCAGGGGAGTAAGAAGAAGGGACGGAAACCAAGCAAGGGTGCACAATGAGGCCAAGTTGCACAAAGACAATACTGCCCTGGGAGTTCCCCCATAGCTGTCCCATGTGGGGGCGAGAGAGCTGGAGGCCTGCGCTCAGCTGTCAATCATAAGGACTGGGACGGGGAAGCAGGAATCCCTGTGTGTGCACCTAGCATGGGCTCTCTGTGTCAGCCTGAGGGAAGCCCACTGATGAAGACCCACAAGCACAGCCTATTGGTGAATAAAAGCTTGCCCACTAGGAACTGTGTACACTAAGACAGCCAAAGGATCTCAAGTACTGATAGCATCTCGGTAGTGGGGTCAGGGATAGTAAAGGTCAGGGTTTGGAAATATTATCAAAGCCTGCATCAGTTGACTTTAATTAAAAGGAAGATCATCCTGGGTGGGCCTGACCTTGTCAGACAAACCCTTTAAAAGAGAGAAGCAGCAGCAGAAGCTAGCCTATTGACCTTGAAGGAGCAAATTTTTATACTGTGAAGGCCAAATGGCAAGAAGCCCTGGGAAGCTTCCAGTAGCTGAGGGCCTCACTCCTGCAATTGCAAGGAACTGAATCCAGCCCATCACCAGTGAGCCTGGCACTGCTCATCTTGGGATCTAGAACCCCAAATGAGATCACAGCCCCTCCCAGCTTTGAGGCTCTGTACAGAGGGTGCCTTATTGTGCTGTATCCAAACTTCTGAGCCAGGAAATCTGTGAGATAATAATCGTGAGTTGTAATAAGTTGCCAGGTGTGTGGTAATTGGTTAGACAGCACAGAAGTCCAGTATATAAGAAAACAAATGCTTAATTAAAAAATGGACAAAATATCTGAACAGATACCTCACCAAAGAAGATATGTAAAATACAAATATGCATAAGAAAAGATATGTCATTAGGAATTGCAAATGAGAATGGCTATGAGATATCACTACATACCTATTAGCATGGCTAAAATCCACAGCACTGACCACACCAAATGCTATTGAGGACAGAGCAATACAAACTCTCATTCATTGCAAGTGGGAATGCAATATCGGTGCAGCATGTTTGGAAGATGGTTTGGCAGTTTCCTATATTAAATATATTCTTATATATGACTCAGCAGTTGCTTTCCTTGATACTTACCCAGTAAATTGAAGGCTTGCAGGTAGCCAAAAACTTACACATGTTTTCTTACTCTTCAGTTTCTAAACCTGGGAGCAATCAAGGTATCCTTCAGTGGATGGATGAGTAAACAAACTTTGGTATATCCAGACAATGGGGGCTGGTGCACTTGGATGACCCAGAGAGATGATATGGTGAAGGTGGTGGGAGGGGGGTTCAGGGTTGGAACTCATATACACCTGTGGTCGATTCATGTCAATGTATGGCAAAACCAATGCAGTATTGTAAAGTAAAAAAAAAAAAAAAAAAAAAAAGGAGCTATCAAACCATGAAAGACATGGAGAAAACGTAAATGAATATAGCTAAGTAAAAGAATCCCATCTGAAAAGGCTACAGACTATGATTCCAACTATATAACATTCTGGAAAAAAGCAACACTCTAGAGACCGTAAAAAAGATTAGTAGTTACCAGGGGCTTGAAGGGAGGGAGGGAGGAAAGGATGAGTAGAACACAGGGAAGGAGGAATCAACCTGCCTGACTTCAGCCTCGACTACAAAGCCACAGTCATCAAGACAGTATGGTACTGGCACAAAGACAGAAATATAGATCAATGGAACAAAATAGAAAGCCCAGAGATAAATCCACACACCTGACACCTTATCTTCGACAAAGGAGGCAAGAATATACAATGGAGAAAAGACAATCTCTTTAACAAGTGGGCTGGGAAAATTGGTCAACCACCTATAAAAGAATGAAACTAGAACAGTTTCTAACACCATACACAAAAATAAACTCAGAATGGATTAAAGTTCTAAATAACTCCTAGAGGAAAACATAGGCAAAACACTCTCTGACATAAATCATAGCAGGATGCTCTATGACCCGCCTCACAGAGTAATGGAAAGAAAAGCAAAAATAAACAAATGGGGCATAATTAAACTTAAAACTTTTGCACAACAAAGGAAACTATAAGCAAGGTGAAAAGACAGCCTTCAGAATGGGAGAAAATAATAGCAAAGGAAGCAACTGACAAAGAATTAATCTCAAAAATATACAAGCAACTCTTGCAGCTCAATTCCAGAAAAATAAATGACCTAATCAAAAAATGGGAGATTTGGGAGAATGGCATTGAAACATGTATAATATCATATAAGAAACTAATTGCCAGTCCAGATCCGATGCAGGATACAGGATGCTTGGGGCTGGTGCACTGGGATGACCCAGAGGGATGGTATGGGGTGGGAGGTTCAGGATGGGGAACACGAGTACACCTGTGGCGGATTCATGTTGATGTATGGCAAAAACAATATTGTAAAGTAATTAGCCTCTAGTTAAAATACATACATTTAAATTTTTAAAAAGTATCTAAAAAAATAATAAAATTAAATTTAAAAAAATGGTCCAAAGAACTAAACAGACATTTCTTCAAAGAAGACATACTGATGGCTAACAAACACATGAAAGGATGCTTGACATCACTCATTATCAGAGAAATGCAAATTAAAACCACAATATGGTACCATTTTACGCCAGTCAGAATGGCTGCTATCCAAAAGTCTACAAGCAATAAATGCTGGAGAGGGTGTTGAGAAAAGGGAGCCCTCTTACATTGTTGGTGGGAATGCAAACTAGTACAGCCACTATGGAGAACAGTGTGGAGANTGTGTAAAACAGTCTTTTGGACTCTGTGGGAGAGAGAGGGTGGGATGATTTGGTAGAATGGCATTGAAACATGTATATCATCATATGTGAAACGAATCACGAGTCCAGGTTCTATGCATGATACAGGATGCTTGGGGCTGGTGCACTGGGATGACCCAGAGGGATGGGATGGGGAGGGAGATGGGAAGGGGGTTCAGGATGGGGAATACATGTACACCCATGGTGGATTCTTGTCAATACAGGGCAAAACCAATACAATATTGTAAAGTCATTAGCCTCCAATTAAAATAAATAAAGTTATATTTAAAAAAGGAACAAGGGAAATTTTAGGTCAGTGGAACTATTCTGTATGATACTATAATGAAAGATAATCATCAAAACCCATAGAATGTATAATACAGAATGAACCCTAGTATAAATGATGGACTTCAGTTAATAATAATGTAGCAATATTGGCTCACCAATTGCAACAAATGCACAACACTAATTCAAGATGCTAATAATAGCATAAATTGGGAAATAGGCATGAGGGAGTACAGGGGAAATTGCTATACTTTTCACTCAGTTTTTACATACACTTAAAATTACTCCAAAAAATCCACTTAAAAAAAAAAGCAGGATTAATAATCAGGACATCCTATTTCAAGATTCTCTTATTTCTCATTTACCAAATTTTAGTGGGATCCAATTTATCTTCATATTTTAAAGAAGTTTTATTCTTATTTTCCTGTTGTGTATATGTGGATATAGATAAAAATATGCTCAAATTTATTAATTAAAGAGTTTAGTTACTTTCTTCTAGATTCACAGAATATAATTAAAGTCTTTGATTATGTTATATAAGTTTTCTGCTTGCATTTCTTGAAGTTTGGCTTGACTATTTTAATAGTAAATGATTCATTACGAAAATATATTATAATTTTATTTAAACTTCAGGGGAGGCTAATTCCAGTGACTCGGGTAGCTCACTGTCTTTCCCTTGCATCCTTCTTTTGTCTTCTTTTATAGTTTAGCAAGAGCGGTTCTGAGTGAATTTAATGTAGGTACAGTCTGATGCTGGCTGCTGTGCTCCAAGAAAGTGAAGGTTGCTCATTGCGTCCAACTCTATGTGACTCCATGGACTATACAGTCCGTGCAATTCTCGAGGCCAGAATACTGGAGTGGGTAGCTGTTCCCTTTTCTAGGGGATCTTCTCAACCTAGGGATCGAACCCAGGTCTCCCACATTGCAGGCAGATTCTTTACCAGCTGAGCCACCAGGGATGCCTACTGTGCTCCATAGGTTCCTTTTTTCTAACAAGGCCATTTCCTGAATCAGAAATCTCCTTGTATCCCACTAAACATGTATGTCTTAGAGTGATGAACCTGTCCTACAGCCTTAAAGACTGCATGTAATTTATGTTTATCACCCAGATTGTGTCTTACTCCTTTTTTATTTAGAATCATAGCATATTTTTATTATGTCATCTTATTATGTATGAATATATGCACATTAATACATATACAGTTAGCCCTCCATATCCTCAGATTCTAACTCATATCTGCAGATTCAGTAAACTGCAGGTTGAAAATATTAAAAGACAAATTCCAAAAAGTTCCCTAAGCCAAAACTTGAGTTTGCCTTGTGCCTACAACTATTTACATAATATATTGTATTTACAACTATTTATATAACATATGGATTGCATCAGGTATTGCAAGTAATCTGAGGATTATTTAAAGTATATAGGAGGAAAATGGTCCCCATGTTAGGGAGCTTTCACTTCTCTGTTTCTTGCTCCCTCTTAATGATTCTCATTTATAAACATGTACAGTGAATTACGTCAGTTTATTATTTTTTTTAACCTGTGTTTTCTTTTCTCTCTCCATTCTACTGTAACTGCTTATCCAGGCAATGATTAAATCATTATTTTAGCGTTTAGGCTGGGAAACTGCACATTTTTCATTTATGAACTAACAGTTAATCCTGTGTTTCAGAAGAACCAGAAGGGTAAATCAAACAGCAGTTGCCCTACACTCTGTTGAATCCCAGCCTTTTCCCAAGAGGAAAGGAGGTTAAAGGGGGCTTATAAATGATAGGATATCAAAAGAGAATCTCCCCAGGTCGTTAGGTGCCAATATGCTACTGGAGATCAGTGGAGAAATAACTCCAGAAAGAATGAAGGGATGGAGCCAAAGCAAAAACAATATCCAGTTGTGCATGTGACTGGTGATAGAAGAAGATCCAATGCTGTAAAGAACAATATTGCATAGGAACCTGGAATGTCAGGTCCATGAATCAAGGCAAATTGGAAGCGGTCAAACAAGAGATGGCAAGGGTGAATGTCGACATTCTAGGAATCGGTGAACTAAAATGGACTGGAATGGGTGAATTTAACTCAGATGACCATTAT
>SJYX01019738.1:17381-31621 GCA_006410675.1 Oreotragus oreotragus | reverse complement strand
GCAAAGTAATGTCTCTGCTTTTGAATATACTATCCAGGTTGGTCATAACTTTTCTTCCAAGGAGTAAGCGTCTTTTAATTTCATGGCTGCAGTCAGCATCTGCAGTGATTTTGGAGCCCCAAAAAATAAAGTCTGACACTGTTTCCACTGTTTCCCCATCTATTTCCCATGAAGTGATGGGACTGGATGCCATGATCTTCGTTTTCTGAATGTTGAGCTTTAAGCCAACTTTTTCGCTCTCCTCCTTCACTTTCATCAAGAGGCTTTTTAGCTCCTCCTCACTTTCTGCCATAAGGGTGGTGTCATCAGCATATCTGAGGTTATTGATATTTCTCCCCTAGTTCAGAAGGCCATAAATCCAAAATCTAGGTGTCCATAGGGCCCTGCTCCTTCTGAGGCTCCAGGGGAGGACCTGTTCTAGACCTCTTCCAGCTTCTGTTTCTTGGCTTGTGGCTACATTACTCCAACCTCTGCCCCTGTGGTCACTTTGCCTCTTTCTCCTCTGTGTGTATGTGTGTTCAGAATTCATGTGCCTCTTTAAGAGCACTTGTGATGGCCTTTATCATGCATCTGAGTTTCCCTGGTGGCTTGCTGCTGCTACTGCTAAGTCACTTCAGTCGTGTCTGACTCTGTAAGTCACTTCAGTCGTGTCCGACTCTGTATGACCCCATAGACAGCAGCCCACCAGGCTCCGCCCGTCCCTGGGATTCTCCAGGCAAGAACACTGGAGTGGGTTGCCATTTCCTTCTCCAGTGCATGAAAGTGAAAAGTGAAAGGGAAGTCACTCAGTCGTATCCAACTCTTAGCCACCCCATGGACTACAGCACACCAGGCTCCTCCATCCATAGGATTTTCCAGGCAAGAGTACTGGAGTGGGGTGCCATTGCCTTCTCCACCCTGGTGGCTTACATAGTAAAGAATCTGCCTATGATGCAGGT
Organism: Oreotragus oreotragus; assembly: GCA_006410675.1. NCBI lineage: Eukaryota > Metazoa > Chordata > Mammalia > Artiodactyla > Bovidae > Oreotragus > Oreotragus oreotragus. The sequence continues at coordinate 30,683 of SJYX01019738.1, read as the reverse complement.
GACCTAGTCCAACCTCTGGGTTGGGGAGATCCCTTGGAGAAGGAAATGGCCACCCATTTTAGTATTCTTGCCTGAAAAATTTTATGGACCAAGGAGCCTGGTGGGCTGCAGCTCATAGGGTCACAAAGAGTCAGACATGGCTGAGGGATTAACACTTGTATCACTTACCTAGGTAATCCAGGATAATCTTCATCTCAGAATCTTTACACCTGCGAAGACCACATTCTCATATCAGGTAACATTCATAGGTTCCAGGGACTAAGAACTGATTTCTTTGTGTAACCCTTATTCTGTTTCATACAGCAGGGGTCCTCAGCCTCTGGGATTGAATGTCTGATGATATGAGGTGGAGCTGATGTAATCATAATATAAATAATCTGCATAATAAATATAATGCACTTGAGTCATCCTGAAACAATTCCCCTCCCCACCCCTGGTCTGTGGAAGAATTGTTTTCCACAAAAGTGGTCCCTGGTGACCAAAAGGTTGGGGACTGCTGTCCTACAGGCAGGGAATAGAAAGAGTAAAGAATTGTGGGAATAACAGGTGACTGAAAGCCATCGTACTTGGGGAGGAAGAACAGTTGGGGAATTTTCTGCAAATTGGAAGATGCCTTCCCATACTGAAATCTAGTGTTGGCTTCTCAAGTCTTACTCCCAAACCTGTCTGTTTCCTTTGACATCATGAAATACTTCTTCTTGGAAATGACTTCTTTCCTGTTTCAGTGATGCCTTCCATGGTTTCCCTTCTGCATCTCTGGAAGTGTCTTCTCAAAAGCTCTGCAGGCTCCTACTCCTTTGGCTGACATTTTAGGAAGTGTGGTCCCAAGGTCCCTTCTTATTTCACTGTAGGAAAAATGGAGGCTTAGAGAGCTCAGAGGCTTGTCCAAGGTCACTCAAGCAGCACGAGGCAAGACCATGATTGAACCTGATATGTGACTCAGATGTCCCAGCTCTTTAATGATGCATCTCTGGTTTAATGTGTCTCAGGACCTAGCATGTACTAGATGTTCAATAAATAATTCAGTAAGTGCTGTGTAAAAACTCAAACCCTGCTCTTCTGGATTTCATCTATTATTCATTCCAGTCAACGTTTTGGTAAGGACATCATTCCCTGCCGCACCCCCGTCACCCGCCGTCCCGCTCCCCACTGAGAGAGTAACTGTCCCAGAAATTGCAGCTCCTCTCAAGATTTTTATTTTCATCAGCTCTAATTTTTATGTTCAGGGACTACACTTAATTATCGCAAAACATCTGCTGACACAAAGTGCTGTTTTGTTCCTGAATTGTTTCCAAGAACACCCTGTGAGCACTTGTACTTGGAGACACAACTTCTGCAGAGGCCCCGGGCCAGCAGAAATGCCTCCTGTTTAAGTGGCAGCAGGAGAGATTCAAGGACAACTTGCTCTGAAAACCATTACTAATTAGATCACCCAAGGCTTAAAAAAAGATAAGCCTCTGAGTATTAGGCAGTGGTCCTTATCAAACATTTAATAACCTCTGCCTGGCTTTTCCTGAGAGTCACTGTTTGAGGAGTCTTTTTTAGGATGGGATTTTTTCCAGGCCTTTGCATGGAGTTCCGTAATGATGATCATAATAGCTCACACTTACCGAGCCCTTTCCCCATGCCAGGCAGGGAGCTGAAAACTCCTTGAGCTGTATCATTTTCCAGCTTCACAATGTCCTCCTACAAGATGTGGACTGGACTGTTACAATCTCTGCTTTTTTTAAAAAAAAGTAATTTTATTTTCTTTTTGGCTGTGCTGGTTTTCATTGCTGCGCGGGTTTTTCTTCTCTAGTTGCAGGGAGCAGGGGCTACTCTCCAGTTGTATGTGGGATTCTCATTGCAGAGACTTCTCTTGTGGAGCACAGGCTTCAGTAGTTGCGATGCCTGGACTCTAGAGGACAGGCTCAGTCGTTGTGGGACACAGGCTTAGCCACTCCGTGGCGTGTGGGATCTTCCTGGACTTGGCATCAAATCTGTCTCTTGCATTGGCAGTGGATTCTTCACCACTGAGCCACCTGGGAAACCCCTACCATCTCTGCTTTACAAGGAAGGAATCTAGGTCATTAAGAAGTTGACCCAGGCTGACCCAGTTGGTAGGTGGGAACAGGATCTAAACCCAGATGGGCTGACCCTGGAGCCGCTTTCTCAGCCTCCAGTGTCTAAAGTCAAAGGCAGTCAGGGAGCAGCTGCCTCCATTGCAGCCAAGATGATAGTTGCAGATTTGGGAGAATTCCTCCTTCAGCCGTTCGCTGCAAGACTGGCTTTGACATTAGGATGGTCTCCCTGGCTGAGATTTTGAGGCACAGGGACCAGGTAAGGCCCGCCAGCCTTTGAATGGCCCCCAGGGGCCTTACTGATCTCATCTTCACCTTGGTCCTCAGCCTCGTCTTCCGCGTCGCCTCTCCCATCTCAGCCCTGTGGCTGAGCTCCTGGAGCACCGTTTCTCCCAGGACTCCCTCATTGCTTTTCCATGTGTCTTTGCCTTGTTGGAACTGCCCTTCCTCCACTCTCGGGCTGAGTTCAGAGCCAGGACTGCTTTCCTGTCCCTACCAGTGGCCTTGCACATGGCCGTCATTACACCCTTAACGTCTTCCTGACCTTCTGGCCAGGTCAGTGCCCTCCAAGGTCACCTCTCCAGGCCACCTGCGTTGCTCCCCTGCCGCACTTACAGCTGGCATTTCGCACCTGTCGCTGGGATTTGATTGTGGCTCCCACCAGACTGTGAGATCCACAAGGCTACTTAACCGTGTCTGGTTTGGATTTTGTTTGTTTGTTTGTTTGTTTTTATAGTAAATCACTGGGCTTCAGCACACTGCCTGGCATGTAGTTCCAATTCAGAATATTTTGTGAATGAGTCAATTGTCTCCTTTCTTGTTGGTTTCCTCAGTAGGCTGGCAGAGGAGTTGTTGGCACGTTCAAAATGGGTTATCTGTGCTGATCAAGATACAATGTACAGAGGTGGGGGTTAGATGGAAAGAAACCACAAAGGAGAGTGCAGTGCTGTGGGCTTGTGCCCACAGGGGACATTAGAACTCCAGGCCTGAGTGGCCAGGGGAGGGAGAGGCTGCTGGAGCCTGGAGAGGGCTGCCTGGCGGGAGCTGGGGTCAACCCCCTGCCACCTGTGGGAGAGAGCAGAGGAATGCGGACCCTACCTCCCTCACCTCTCCTCTGTCCTCCTGACTCGTCCCATTGGCTGAGCACACTGAGCAGCCACAGGACAGGGGGTCCACTGACAAAGCTGGCGCAGGCCTGCCTCTGGGGACACATCAGAGGTGGTGTCACTCAGTCGTGTCTGACTCTTTTGCGACCCCATGGACTGTAACCCACCAGGCTCCTCTGACCATGGGATTTCCCAGGCAAGACTACTGGAGTGGGTTGCCATGCCCTTCTCCAGGGGATCTTCCCTATCCAGGGACTGAACCTAGGTTTCCTGCATTGCAGGCAGACTTTTTACCATCTGAGCTACCAGGGAAGTTCCTCCTGTAGTAAATGGATTTGGGAAGGAATGAATGGTCCTCCAAAGATGTGACAGTGTTGAGGTTCTCCAGAAATTGGAATTGAAGAAGTCAGAATGGAGTGTTGTTGATCTTACTGGGAAGTGACCTTGCCTTCCACAGGATTTCTCTTAATTGCAGCCTTTTAATGCTAATACCCAGAGCTGTTGAATGGAGAGGAGGGAATATGATGGTGTGGACAGGTCAGCACCAATATTTGCATACGCATCCTGGGTCCAGGAGAGGCTGTATTGCATAACGGTTAGAGCAGGGGGCCTGGAGCTAGGTGGCTTGAGTTCAAATCCTAGGCCTGCCACTTCAGAGCTGTGTGCCTTGACTTTTCTGTGAAATGAGGATAATCGTATCTGAGGATATGATCAGCTAATTCATATAAACCATTTAGAAACATGCCTGACATGTAACGTAAGTGGGTGACTACACTTCCCCATGAGCTCAGAACAGCGCCGAAGTATGCCTGTTGTCTTGGCATAATTATTGTGTCTATTATACAATTAATTGTTAATAATAATAACTATCCCTTCACTCTCAAAGGGGTTCTGACTTGGAGATAACTCTTACGACCTTACACACAGTAAGATGTTATTAATGCTGTTAGGCCAAGCTACTTGATTGCTCTGAGTCTTAGCTTAGCAAGGAGGATAACAATAATACCAGTTTCGCGGGGCTGATTTGGGGCTGAGGGGATGATGCAGAATAGCTGGTGTAGCGTGGGTCTCCATTCGGTGATGCTGTGCGTGTTTAGGCTCTGAGTTCAGACAAGCTGAGTGGACTTGCAGGGGTCCCCAAACCACGGGGCTTCCCTGGGGGCTTCGTGGTAAAGAGTTTGCCAGTGAGAAAGGAGACAGGAGTTTCATCTCTGGGTCTGGAAGATCCCCTGGAGAAGGAAATGGCAACTCACTCCAGTATTCTCTGTAAAATCTTATAGACAGAGGAGCTTGGTGGGTTACAGTCCATGGGACTGCAGAGTTGGACATGACTTAGTCACTAAACCACCATCACTGACACCCTTGCCATCCATGTCTGCATTCATACAGACCCTTTAAGTGGATGCGTGGTGAAGAATATGGTATCCTCAAACCTCGACCGCCTGGGAAGAAGGCATGGCCAGGCGCGGTAGCTCTGTCGGCTGCCTTGCCTTGGGCAGCTCTATTTGTTCTCAGCAGGGCGGTTTTGGCGACTGTTTTCCAGGGTGATCTTGAACCAGGTCAGGCCTGTCTGCTTTAAGTAAGGGTGGTGCCTCAACCCAGATTCCTGTGGACCTGTGGGAGCTTCTGATTGTTTGAAGACTGATGTGTCATTGTCTTCCTTCCAGATGAATGAGAGAAAGGGATTCAGGGCTCCTTAGAGCTCCTGACATTTATTTTCCCTCAGCTGCCTTCTTGTGTTTCAGATACCCTGTACCGGGCTTTTCAGCAGAGAGAGTGGATAGCACCAAGCTGGGGTGGTGTCTTCAGGAATAAATTTGAATCTCCAGGTCCCTTTCTGGGCCAGAGCCTTCAGCTCAGAGCACTTTCTTTAATTTTTTAAAATTTATTTTAAAATATTTATTTATATTTATGGCTGCGTCAGGTTTTAATTGCGGCTTCCCTGGTGGCTCAGCAGTAAAGAATCCTCCTGCCAATGCAGGCGATGCAGTAGACACAGGTTCACATATCCCTTGGAGAAGGAAATGGCAACCCACTCCAGAGCTCTTGTCTGAAAAATCCCATGGACAGAAGAGCATTATGGACTATAGCCCACAGGGTCACAAAAGAGTCAGATATGACTTAGTGACTAAACAACAGGTTTCAGTTGCAGCTCGCAACCTCTCTAGCTGTGGTGCACAGAGTCAGTAGGCCTGCGGCATGTGGGATCTTAGTTCCTTGACCAGGGATCGAACCCACCTACCGAACACTGAAAGGCGAATTTCTGACCTCTGGACCACCAGGGAAGTCCCCAGAGCACTTTATTTTGTAAAGCCAGCCTTTGGACCACAGAACAAAGATGATGTCCCATTTGACTGCTTTGGCTGTGACTCTGAAAAATCTCTCCACTCCATCGTCATGAAAGGCCCCCCATGTTGGAGGGCCACTGGACAGCTGTAAGCACGGATCAAATACCAGTAGTGCCAACTAGACCACACCTGTGCTGTGTGACGTTGGGGATGTCACTTTTCCTCTCTGGGCCTCCACTTCCTTATCTTTTAAGTGAGGAAATTGAACTAAGGTGATACTGACTTCCCTAATTATATAATTATTTTATTTCTAACATACAGAAAAATACAAAAGGCTTTGCAACAGGCAAGACTGCCTGACGGTCAGTGGAAGAGGCTGTCTTAGGAGCAGTGAGAGGTTGGAAGCATTAAGACAGAACAATCTGAAGGGGAGGCTATAGAAAGGCTTCTGACTTTGATGGGCAATTGGTCTGGGCAGCTCAGAGCTGCCATGATTCTTCCTGGGACCATCTCTTCTCTGTTCTCTCACAGCCTCACGTGCTGGGGTGGGTTTTGGTTCAAGTATTGAGGGGGGAATTATGACTACTCCTAGGGGCCTGGCTAGAATGGCATAAATTAACACTTAGCTCTTAGAATCTGGAGATATTTTTTGGCCTGCAGAATACCTAATGCCATAAAAGTCAAGCTTGGATCCAGGCCAAACCTGACTATGGGAGAGTTTTGCAAAGATTTTAAAAGTGTCTCAGGATGAACCTACACGTGCAAGTTTTATTTTTGCCTCAACATCAAATGATGATTTATCTGAGTAAAGAATTCCTGATTCAAAGTGACTTTCTTGCAGAAGTTAACCCTTTGTCTCCCAACATTTGGACTTGTCATTGACAAATCTCATCTTGATTTGATTTTTCATTCCTATATTGATAATCTTTTTTTGCCCCCCCACCCTTTTCTGGACTCTTAGGGCTTTATTTTGTTCTGGAAGTTCTCTATTGTATTCCTAAATGTGGGTATATTTTCATGAATTTGGGGGGGTGTCATGTCTTTAGTTTATCTGCTACTTCCTCTCCTATATTTGAATGGTTCTTTTTATTTTAAGATTTTTTTTTTTTTTTTTTTGGACATAGACCATTCACACATAGTACAAGTGTGCTGTGCATGAGTTCAAATTCTGGGGTCTTGCATGTTTCACAAAGTTGTTCTCTGACTCAGGAATCTGGAAAGGAGAGGAACATGGGGAAAACACTGAATGAACGTGTGAGCACTTAAAGCCATCTTGCTTTTTCAGAAAGTTTCCTACCCTACGCTTCTGCGTCACCCTTCTGCTAGAGTTTGGTCTACACAGTATCCCAGCTAACATGTCAGTTAACAAAGTGATCATCATGGGTCGTGGTCGCCTCTATGCTATTTTAGCTTCTAAACTCTTGACACTTGTTGACAAGTGCATTCAAAAGCATAAACCATGACAGGATTATTTACCTCAGAAATAAGAATTGCTTTATCACTCAAAAGTGTGAAAGTCGCTCAGTCCTATCTGACTCTTTGTGACCCCATGGCCTATACAGTCCATGGAATTCTCCAGACCAAAATACTCGAGTGGGTAGCCTTTCCATTCTCCAGGGGATCTTCCCAACCCAGGGACTGAACCCAGTTCTCCTGCATTGCAGATGGATTCTTTGCCAACTGAGCTATCAGAGAAGCCCCCTTTTTTTTAGTCACTCAAAAGCATCAATATAATTCACCATAGTAATGGAATGTAAAAGAAAAATATGATGTTTGTGTATTAATACTTTAAGGAAGCAAATATTCCAGCTATAATCAGGAATTACAAGGTTCTGTCTCTAGAATTCCTCTTTTTTTTATTTGAAATTACTTTCTCTCACAGAAAGTTGACTCTATATCTGCAATGTATTTACTTTGTATTTATCCAGTTATAGAATTTATATGATGTAATTTCAGATTGCTATTCTAGATCCTTGTGAGATTGCTATTCTAGATCTACTTATCTAGTAGAGTATGGTGTGTACAGTTACTTTTTGTCTTTAGCATGTATAAATACCCAGCCAAAATATTGTTTTCAAAACCTGCTTAAATCAGCTTATTTTCCCCACCATCTTCAGTATGGTTATTTGATTCGTTATGAAAGAGTTAGATCCATTTGCTTTCATCTGTATTCTATCCTGAGTTCCTTCCAATTTTATCAAAACATTATATTGTATATCTTAAATATGCACGATTTTTATCTGTCAAAATCAATAAAGCCAAGGGGAGAACAAAACAAAACAAAACAAAAGCAATAAAGAAACTGAGGATTGTTTACAAAAAGAAAGTTTCCCACCTTGTTGGGATTCACTGAAAATTCTATTTTCATATTAAACCTTAATGTAACTAATGTTTTATTTAAAAGGAAATATGAACACAGCCTTCCTAACTACAAGCTTGAAGGAGAACTAAAGAAGGGGCACTAAGGAAAATCCACAGGTCTTTTTTTTAATCCTGGCTCTTTAAAATATCCTTTCACTGGGATGAGGCGTCTCTTCTCCTGGGAGCTGTGACTGTGCTGTCCAAAGATTACTGGGTCATATCAATAATTCTGTGGTCTTCTGTTGACCCACCATGGGCATCTGCATATGCTGAATGCCCATCACATCCATATATACTGTCCAAAGATTACTGGGTCATATCAATAATTCTGTGGTCTTCTGTTGACCCACCATGGGCATCTGCATATGCTGAATGCCCATCACATCCATATATACTGAGACTGAAGGTAAAGATTCTTGAAGGGCTGTTGAATGAATGAGTGATGAATTCATGACTGATGCATATGCTAATCCCTGTTGGAACTAGAAAATATGTTCCCATTTTTATTAACTGAGTTGAAGTTGTTTTGTATTGTTCAGTTTCTTAGTTATGTCTGACTCTTTGTGACCCCCAGGGACTGCAGCATGCCAGGCTTCCCTGTCCTTCACCATCTCCCAGAGTTTGCTCAAACTCATGTCCATGAGTTTTTAAAAATCACCTCTAAGTCATTAGTAGGTGTTTTCCCTGTTGGCATTCTCCTTGTTGTTGTTGTCACTGAACTGTATAGTCTTCAAGCTGACTCTTCTTTGCTTGGCATGTCAGCACTGCAAGAAGTTTTCATGATGTCTGTAAGCGTGCAAGTGCCAAATCAGCCTAGTCCTAGCCCACGTTCTCCCGGTGCCTTCATCGTGTATAGTCTTCTACCCAGAAACGTCTTTGTCGCTAACCTTTAATTTGAATTTGTTCCTGACTCATGACAAAACGGTCCCCAGTTCCTTGTCAGCTCGCGTTTTGAAAGGAACTTTTAGGAGAAGTATTTCTTGGGAAGTTGGAAAATCCCATGGACGGAGGAGCCTGGTGGGCTGCAGTCCATGGGGTCGCTAACAGTCCGACAGACTGAGCGACTTCACTTTCACTTTTCTCTTTCCTGCATTGGAGAAGGAAATGGCAACCCACGCCAGTATTCTTGCCTGGAGAATCCCAGGGATGGGGGAGCCTGGTGGGCTGCCGTCTATGGGGTCACACAGAGTCGGACACGACTGAAGTGACTTAGCAGCAGTAGCAGCAGTATTCCGATATATACATAGTCATCTTTTCTTTCTGGGTGTCCCTCCGAGATTCTCAGCACTAGAGTTTTATCCTCCCGAGTGTGGCCCATCTTAGTGGTATGGCAATTGTTGCAGCTCCAGCAGGAAGTCTGTGCTTGCGTGGTTGTGCACATGATTGGAGCATGATGTGCACCGTCTGTTTCATTGTTGGGGAACACATTACTGCTTTCAGTTAAAGAAAAACCAGCAAGGACTTGAAAGATGCCTAGAAATGATGTAGGAAGAGATTGAGAGAGCTACCGTCTGGTTCTTGTGTCTTAGATGAGGACCCAGGGAAGGAAAGAATGTGTTCATGGTCCTGAGAGGTCATGCTTACTGAGGCCATGACATCCTGGGTTGTGAGTCCAGACTTAGGAAAACTGCTCCTTATTTTTGTCTTTAGGTTGGTGCTTGGGTAAGGACCTGACTAAGTTGGGGACAGCCAGTGTAGATCTTGCCTACACTTTATTCTGAGTTTTATAGGGAAGATGCAGGATTTGGAGATGGAAAGAGAAACCCTGCCTGGTATCAGAGCCTTATGAGCTTCTAGGATACTTAGAGAAAGCTCCAAATCAGAGGGTAAGAGCATCAGTCATTGCTTTCCGCCACCAACTAACCCCAATTTAGTTCTTGGACTTCAGCCCACCTCACCTGTAATGTGGGCTTCATTGTACCTGCATCACAAAGGTATGCAGAAATGCAAAATGAAATTATAGAAACAGACTCTAAGGTGAGAATTGATACTTCCTGAATACCATGCACTGCTGAGGTTAAAGACAGTGACCAAGATGATTCAGGTCCCTGCTCTTCTAGGGCAGGGAGTCAGAAAAAAGCCAGGCAAATCCATGACTAAGATAATTTATGGCAATGAAGAGGATATGAAGATATGGAGTGACTGGGTAGCAACTATGAATTGGGTACCCATGTTTCTAATAGGATACAGTGGCTGCTGTCACCATAAATCTGATGATGATAAGGATGACAGTGATAGCCAGAGGACAAGATTAGTCAGTGCTGGACTTTTAAGGGTGGGAAGCTGACAATAGTAATCCTGAGGTTATTGAGTGGGTGGGCTTCCCTGGTGGCTCGGTGGTAAAGAATCCACCTGCCAATGCAGGAGGTGTGGGTTCGATCCCTGGGTTGGGAAGATCCCCTGGAGAAGGAAATGGCAAACCACTCTGGTGTTCTTGTCTAGAAAATCCCATGGACAGAGGAACTTGGTGGGCTACAGTCCGTAGGGTTGCAGAAGAGTCAGACACAGCTTAAACAACAACAACACTGAATGGGCATGTGCATTAGTGCTTACCCAATTTATTCACTCAGACATTTATTAAGCACTTATATGTGCCAGACACTGCTTGGTCACCATGTATGCTGTGGGGAACTCTAAATCCATGGCACATGCACCCAGAGCTTATGGTGGAGTCAGGGAGACAGAAGTGAATCATGTACAAGGAGATACTCAATTACTGATTTTGATAAGTAGTCTAAGGAAAAGCCCAAGGTTTAATTAAAGAGATTAACAGGTTAGAGAAGATCTGCTTGGGAGGGAAGTCAGAGAACCTCTCTGGGGTCAAATTTAAGGGGAGTCCTGAGGGGTGAACGGGCTTCCCAGGTGGCACAGTGGTAAAGAACCTGCCTACCACTGCAGGATATGCAAGAGATATGGGTTCTGCCCCTGGGCTGGGAAGATCCCCTAGAGGAGGAAATGACCACCCACTCCAGTATTCCTGCCCGGAGAATCCCATGGATAGAGGAGCCTGGTGGGCTCCAGTCCATGGGGTTGCAAAGAGCTGGACGTGACTGAGCATACAGCACATCTTTGCCTTCATGGAAGCTACAGTCTAATGGAGAAGAGCTATTAATAGTCACACAATTTATCATTATAAATCAGTTAGACAGGATCAGTCAGATATACATCAGTTAAATCAGGATGAAAAAGTGATAATGAATAGTTAACTTTTACAACTCCTGAGTCCAGGCCAGCATTATTCTAGTTCAATATGCATTATTTAGTACTCACAACGGAGAAGGCAATGGCACCCCACTCCAGTACTCTTGCCTGGAAAATCCCATGGGCAGAGGAGCCTTGTAGGCTGGAGTCCATGTTGTCGCAAAGAGTCGGACATGATTGAGCGACTTCACTTTCACTTTTCACTTTCCTGCATTGGAGAAGGAAATGGCAACCCACTCCAGTGTTCTTGCCTGGAGAATCCCAGGGACAGGGGAGCCTGGTGGGCTGCCGTCTATGGGGTCGCATAGAGTCGGATATGACTGAAGCGACTTAGCACCAGCAGCACTCACAAAACCCCTATGAGGAAAGCATTATTACTATTATCATTCCATGTTGCAGAAAGGGAAACTGAAGCAGAGAGCTTTGCCTAAGATCACACAGGCAGATGGGGCTGGATTCTAAACTCGGTATCTTTACCTTTGTTATTGATAGAACCCACTTTTGACTGTATCTTAGACACGGGTTCGATCCTTGGGTTGGGAAGATCTCCTGGAGAAGGAAATGGCAACCCACTCCAGTATCCTTGCCTGGAAAATATGGACAGAGGAACCTGGTGGATTGCAGCCCATGGGGTCGCAGAGTCGGGCACGACTGAGCGACTCACACACAACACACACTGCTTTTCTAAGGATGCACTGAAGTCATGGATGTTCTAGTAATTCTAGAATCAGGTCCAAAGTTGTTCTTATGGCGTGCATTTTTCCCACTTGCCCTGGTCACAAAGACAGAGACAATCCCAGCACATTCATCGGTGACCAGCTTCGTCTCAAGCACTACAAGTGGCCACAGTGACCTCTTGTGGTTAATAGCAGTAGTGCGACTATGTCACTTGGCTAGAAAGGAAATAACACAATCTCTGGGTTGTTTCTGAAGTTGGTGCCTATCTAGTGAGGTCTCATTAGGTGGTTCCTGTTTTGTGCATCTGAGAATACCTGTAAGGGTAAGTCTCCACAAGTGGACTTACCAATGGGCATTGGATGGGGCCGTGGTTGGGGACCCTTAGAACTCCATGCTCATGAGTTCTGTAATGGGCTAATGGAAAACCCCAGACCTGGCTCTTCCCAGCCTCCCTCCTGCTTCAGAGCAGGAGGACTGTGGGGAACTGTGGCCTGGGGAGCTTATCTCAGCCCAGTTCACATAGGTTGTCAAGCTTTCACAGGCACCGCGCCTCTGGCTGAGAAAGGACCAGCTTATTTGTTCACTTGACCAAATATTTATTGAGCACCTACTATATGCCAGGCATGTTTTAGGCACTGAGAATAAAGCAGAGGATGAGAGAGATAAAATTTCTGTCTTTCCCCTGCCCCATTGCCTACTTATAATTTTGTATAATGATTTAATTCCTAGGGTTTGTATGTATATGGAGTTTGTGTGTACATTCAGGGAGAGGAGGCTGGCTTTACTCCACTGAAAATAAAGATAATAAAGCATAAAATGACCCCCTGTCCCATACATTCTGCCTTCCTAGAAGTGTTTACGTCCTAGTGGGGAGAGACAGACAGCCAGCAGATGGTGATATACATCCCAGAGAGAAGGAGACCCACAATTAGGTGGGTAGAGAGTGGGGTGAGGGCCACTTTATGCAGGTGGACTGGGAATCTCGTTCAGAAGACAAATTTAAGGAAAGTCAGAGGTGTCTGGAGGCAGTGCAATTTGTTCTCTCCTTGTTTCTCTTCCTCTCTGCCTACTAGAATGATGGAAATCAACACATACAGTGGTGTTTTTGTTTGATAGTCAGCCATTTACTCAGACTAAATCTGAAATGAGAATTTCCCTGCTGGAGTGTTTGCCGTGGAGGAGCGTATGCCCCACTTTGTTCTCTTGTGCCTTACCCCTGGAGAAGGATCTGCAGGAAGTGGGGATGTGGGTCACGTGGAAATTTGGGGAGAATTTCTGGGCAGTGAAAACAGAATCTGCAAAGGCCCCGAGGTGGGAGTTTTGGAAAGGAGGGGAGTGAGGGTAGTGGGGGCAGAAGCTGAGGTCAGAGAGTTGTGGGAGGGGAGGTGGGTTATGGTCGTATGGGGCTTTAGAGGTGCATCAGCTGTGCTGTTGGTGGGACTGATTTTGTCCTTGAGTACAGGGACAGCACTTCCTTAGGATGGTGAATGACTTTACCCATACAGAAGAGGGAGCCATGAGACCCGCTCAGGGCTCAGCATCCTGACTCCAGCATGGATAGGAATCTATCACCTGCATCATTTCCATCTATTTTTGCAATAACTTTGA
>SJYX01019738.1:0-13165 GCA_006410675.1 Oreotragus oreotragus | reverse complement strand
AAAAAAAAAAAAAAGAAACAGATTGGAAGTTGGAAGCAAGGGAGAGAGGTTGAGGAAGAGTATGAAGCTTTTAACTTTTATTCTTTAGAACTTAGGGGTGGGGGTGCAGCATTTTGGGGAGTGCACTTGAGAAGCACTCCTTGAAATTCTCCAGTGTTTCTACTGCCCTGTCCCAACTGTTCTCTTTGTTATTTCCTTATATGAATGGTGTCTTCAAACAAGCCGCATCCTCTCCAACCCTAAGTAAATGATGTCTCTTGTACACAAGCCATTTTGTGTTGGAAGATGTTCCTGTAATTATTATTCGCCTGGCTCCTTTAGGAATGATTCTATCATCTGAGCAAATAGAGAATTTTCTAAGTAAACAGCAACTACCTCTTATCTCCCTTCTTCTCTCTTAAAATTCTCTTCATACATCACAGCCTAGTTCCCCTGTCATCTCCTCCATGAAAGTTGATCTCTATCCTGTACTCTTTTAAGGGGCTCCCATTTTTGCTGAGCTGTGTGTATCTGTGTGTCTGTGCGTGTCTGTGTTTGCAGGGTGGGGTGAGAGGTAGGACAGTGCACTGGATGGCCTTTGTAGTCAGACATCTAGGTTCTCATTCCAGCTCTGCCATTCACTTGCTGTGCAACTTTGAGTGGTTACTTAACCTCTGTGAGTCTTAAGTTTCTCATCAGTAAAATGAGGATGAGAGCACCTACCTCACAATGCTACTGTGGAGTTAAATAGACTCGCTGATCACTGAACTTGGCATAATACCTGTCATTTGGCACATGCTCGCTCAAACAATAGTGGTGGGATTGTTATGATTTTGTGCCCACTTGTTTATTAATTCTCCAGTTACTTCTTAAGCACCTGTGATGTGCTCTGTGTGGTCCTAGGCACTTGAGGAGGCACAAGTGAACGAAACACATGTGTCCACCCTCGAGGGGATGCAATTCTATATAGTCTAGTTGGGGGTGCTATCCAGTAAACAATATACACAACAATTAAGCATATTTTACAGTATATTAGAAGGTAATAGGGCTGCCCTGGTGGCTCAGAGGTTAAAGCGTCTGCCTCCAATGCGGGAGACCTGGGTTTGATCCCTGGGTCGGGAAGATCCCTTGGAGAAGGAAATGGCAATCCACTCCAGTATTATTGCCTGGAGAATCCCATGGACGGAGAAGCCTAGCAGGTTACAGTCCACGGGGTCGCAAAGAGTCAGACACGACTGAGCAACTTCACCACCACCACCAGAAGGTAATAAGTAGTGTGGAATAAAGAAAGATGTCGAGGAGGGTAAGTGATTGGCAGTATTTGGGGGTAGGTATAGCAGTCAGCTTGGAGAAGGAAATGGGAACCCACTCCAGTGTTCTTTCCTGGAGAATCCCAGGGACAGAGGAGCCTGGTGGGCTGCCATCTGTGGGGTCACACAGAGTCCAACACGACTGAAGCGAATTAACATGCATGCATGCATAGCAGTCAGCTACTGCTGCATAACAAACTGTCGCCAGACCTGATGGCCTTGAACACTGTCTGCGCCGGAGCCCATAGTTGTATCAGTCTGTGCAGTTTGGGCTCCTCTGGTGCCCTCCCGGTCTTGGCGGTGTTCCCTTGTCAGCTCATGGTTGCCAGCTGGTCTAGGATCGCCTCAGTTAGGACAGCTCTGTCCTCTTCCCCATGGTCTCTCCTCCAACTGGCTGGCCCAGGCTTCATCTCATGATTGAAGCAGGGTTTGGGAGAGCAGATGTATACATGTCTTCACCTGGGAGGTAACCTGTCTTCTCTGCTGCATCCCATGGGCTGCCTATTAGAGAAAGGAGAGCTGAGAGGTGACTGTATGAAAAGTGTGGGCAAAGGAGAGAAGGACAGACCCCTGTGGCCACATGTGCCCCCCCCATCTATCTCAGTGTGGAGGGTGAAGCTGCAGCATAAATAGGGTGGCTGCCTTGAGAAAGTGATACTTGGCTAGGACTTGAAGCCAGAGAGTGGGTCATAGGGAGTCTGGGGAGGAGGGTCCCAGGCAGGGGCCCAGGGTAGGTGCACACCTGGGACTGCAGAAGGGATAAGGGGTGGGGCTGGAAGGCTGTGGCCAAGGAAGAGGACAGAGACCACCGAGGACTTTCATGGAGTGACCTGCTGAGGAGGCCCTGGAGGGACAGGGCCTGGCTTGCATTTGCAAAGGGTGATTTTGGGTCCTATATTGAGACTAGGCTGTAGGGGATAAAGGTCAATGTGGGCAGACCTGCCTGGAGGCTTGTGGGGTACATAGGGAGAGGATGGGGGCTCAGCTGGGGACAGTCACAGTGCCCACCTCCTCGGCATGACATGGACCTTCTTGGCTGTTTTGAGACTTGAGTGATGTTGTGATGAGGCGGCGTCAATGCCCAGAATGTGGCCAGGGTTTAGCAATAGAACAAAGGCCATATTTTTCAGTTATTGTTTAGTTGCCCAGTTTTGTCTGACTATTTGTAACCCCATGGATTGTCTCATGCCAAGCTTCTCCATCCTTCCCTGCTTCCCAGAGTTTGCTCAAACTCATGTCTATTGAGTCGGTGATGCCATCCAGCCATCTCATCCTCTGTTGCCCCCTTTGCCTCCTGCCCTCAATCTTTCCCAGCATCAGGGCCTTTTTCAATGAGCTGGCTCTTTTCATCAAATATCAGAGCTTCAGCTTCAGCATCAGTCCTTCACTGAATATTCAGAGTTGATTTCCTTTAGGATTGACTGGTTTGCTTTTATTAAGATGGCAGATTTAATGATCACTGCTTCAGAAGGAATCTCTTTCGGACAGTTTGGACCCAGCATTGTGGTCCTGACTGCCTTGCATGTCTGCTCCCTCAGAGCCCAGAGTGGTCTGAGGGTGAGAACTTGCTAGTCACCAGCATTCCTGGCTTCCCCAGCCCCACACCTGACACAATGAGTCCTGGGGACTGGGTCGAGTTAATTCACTTTGCTGTGAAGTCAACAGGACAGGAACTGTGTCTTAATCACCTGTCCGCACAGGGCACGGTCTGCTCACACCCAGGAGGTCCCTTGAATTGAATTACACTGTTTTCATGTCTTCACCTAAATGTAGAATGTTTGCCTCTGAATTAGATCGACCTCAAGGGCCACCCAATGTTCGTGATTCCAGCTGGTTTCCTGCCAAATTGCTCCTCCTCATACACAGGGGCTTGAGCCATCCTGATTTACAGGATTATTCACCTTGGAGCCCAGGAGAGGGAGGCAGAGTACATGAGAAGGGTGCTTCTGTGGGCGCAGCATTGTCGGCGTCTGTCTTAGTCCCTGTTGTTTTCCGTCAGAACCCTGGAGGGCAACTGCCCTGGGACGCAGAAGCAAGGTCAGCATGTCCCAAGCTTCCCCCACTCCCCTACTCCCCAGCCTTTTCTCCTCACTTCCTTACTTCCACCTTTTTAGCCTTTGCAGCCCCTTTCTCCTGCCTTTCTCCCCCTCATCCCTCCTTTTCCTTTCCTCCATCTGATGCTCCCTTGACACACCTGAGCTGCTGACCCTGTAAGAGGTTGCTCGGGACTAGGAAAGAAAACAGTGGTAGAAACGAGAAAGGATATAAATGAGGACCATATTTCTAGAAACAGTGATGGGGCAAGAGAGGGGGTGGGGTGGGACCCAAGTACCCTTTGGATCTCATGCTCTTTGCTTGGGCTTCCCCTTAGTCCTGGCTTCTGTCTGCTTTTAATAGCACCAGCCCTGATTCACAACACTTCTAGATGCTGAGTCCTAGGGTAATTGGTGTGTGAAGCTTATCTCACAGTCCTGCCAAGGACTCCAAGAGGTAGAAGCCTAAGCTCAGACCTGTGACACACCTAGGGCCACACAGCTGGAGAACAGTGAAACCAGGATCAGAACCCTGGAAGTCCCCGTGTAGACCAGTGTCGCCTGCAGCTGTCAGGGTGCAGGGTGGAACTGAGATGAGATTTTGAAGGATTAGACCAACCAAAGGATGTAGAATGTTGCCTTAATACGTGTTTTTACTGATTACTTGCTGGCAGGATCATTTTGGGGCTATAGTGGCTCAAGTAAAATCTGTTAAAGTTAATTTTTTATTTTCTTTTTCACTTTCTTTAATGGACTGTTGTTTAGTTGCTGAATTGTGTCTAACTCTTTTGTGGCCTCGTGAACGTGCCTCCAGGCTCCTCTGTTCACGGGATTTTCCAGGTAACGATATGGGAGTGGGTCACCATTTCCTTCTCCAGGGGATCTTCCTGACCCAGGGAGCAAATCCATGTCTCTTGCATTGACGGGCAGATTCTTTACCACTGAGACACCAGGGAAGCCCATTTTTTTTTTTTTTTTTTTGATAGAATAACAAATAACTAGTTACTTTTGTTTACTCTGCAATCATTTATATTGTGATTACATACATATTTGATGTGCAAATTCAGTATTGAAATCTCAAATGCTACTCAAGAGGCCAGGATTTTGTTGTAAGCCGATGAAGCATAGCTAACTTT
Organism: Oreotragus oreotragus; assembly: GCA_006410675.1. Classification (NCBI taxonomy): domain Eukaryota; kingdom Metazoa; phylum Chordata; class Mammalia; order Artiodactyla; family Bovidae; genus Oreotragus; species Oreotragus oreotragus. Next base: position 8,707 of record SJYX01019738.1, on the reverse strand, counting down.
TCTACTAGAAAGTAAGCTCCATGAGATGTTCTTTGTATGAGTTAGTCTTCTGTATTGTTTTAAATAAAAATACGTTCAATGAATGAATGCCAACTTCCAACAGTCTATTCTAAAAGGAAATATGACAGACAGCAACGAAGAACCACGGTCTAAGAAAAACCAGAGTTCCTTCTTCTGCAGTAGGAACAAGTATCTTTCATGATGCTATCTTGAGACATGAGAGCTCAGAATTTCTAGTCCATGAGAAGATGGCACCATGCTCGACATTCATACAGTTGGTTAATGTATAATTAATTTTTAAGCCCATTCTTTAATGAACTACCGGGAAACTGAAAATCACAGTCGCATATAGGCTGGCCTTGTAGTCCTGCTGGAGGGTACTGGTCTAAACCTTGGGTTTCAGTCACCATCTTACACTGTCTGGGTAGCTGTACCTTCTTCCATCACCCCAACTCCACCCTGAGCTAGACTTGAAGCTTCTCCAAAGTGCGACCCAGGGCTCACCCACCTTCTGATTTTCCCTGGCACCTTAGATGGGTTGGGGCACAGACTAGGTTTTGGTTTTTGTTTCTGTTTGCCTTTTATTTTAAAAGCATTGCAAATTCTCTGGGAGTTGCAAAACTTGTGTAGATGGTGATAAGCTCCCTTCACCTAGCTTCCCTGGGGTCACATCCATAGATGACAGAGGAGGCTTTAAACAAATGTGTGTTGATTGACTCGAGCACGCATTAAGTGGGTATTGCTCTTGTCTACCCTTAGAGAAATGCCAGGCTTCTGGAGTTGAAACCTGGATGTGGAGGATTATTTCAGTGATACTTTGGCAGTCGCTCTGGCCCCAGTAATATGCCAAGATGACCCTCTGGCATCATCGTGGTGGTCAGAGTGGTATAGATACAGGTGATATAGTGATACAGACATAAGACGGTGTAGACACAGACACAGTGTGGCCTAGAGGGAACATGGAGAGGCCTAGGGTGGACTGCCCGAGTCCAGTACTGTCTTCACCATCGTGACCCGTGATCATTGCACTTCACTCCCCAGGCCTCACTCTCCTCATCTCTAAATGGAGCCGATGACCTTGGCTGGTGATTTGGAAAAACCAAGAGAGTGCAGGCAAATTGCAAAGTCATATGCGTTCTATGGGTGGGGGTTGCAGGTAGGGGAGAGAGTGATAGCTTCCTCAGCTGGCCGGCCCCTGAGATCCCCGTTCAGATCTTCAGTTCCTGTTTTCTTAAGATCAGAGAAGGGTCTTTACTTGGCAGGGATGATCTGCTGTCTGCTGCCAAGAACAGATGCAGCCAGGACCCTGCACCTGCCAAGGCTGGCGCTGCTGCTCCCCACAGGGCCTCAGACACAGATGGGCGGGTGACCTTGGCATTGAGGCACATGCTTCTCGGTAGCTGCAGGAGGTCAGGCGTGGTGGGGAGCATGGCTGCCTGCCTGCCTGTCCCCTCCTGCACAGGAGCTGTGCATCGCTGGTCCCCAAGGCAGCAAGGAAGGAAACCATGGAAACCATGGAGACGGGGCAGGAGGCTCCTCTCGCTTGGCCTCTGAGCAGCCACCCTCCGAGGACTTGCAAGTCTCTGGGGGCCTCCTCCTGCCCCAGCATCATTATTCCAGGGCATTCATTCCCCACTGCGATTTCTTGTAGAGAAAATGACTCGTTTGAGAGCCCAGTTTTAAACTGCTTAGTGGTGGTTCTAGGCACCGAGAAGCCTGCTGCCCTGCAGGTATTCAGTTTAGGCAGGTGAGATAATATCATCTTTCTGAACATTCTGAACTTCACGGCCACTTCCTAGGGTACCTGCATGGCCATTCCCGAGGGAACTGGGATCATCTGAAAGGGTTATTTAAACCGGGGTGTTTTCCAGCAAGTGGCCTCTGACTTCCCTAAACTAGGGGTGGCGGGGGGGGCAGACTTGCTGTGTTTGGGAGATGGTCTGTAAAGAACCAGGGCTTTGGAGCTTGTGCTGTGGATCCCTGAGATGTAAAATGGGTGAGAAGCCATAAAGAGGAGCCACCTCCTCCCTGCTTTATAATCCTAGCTTCCAAAAGTCTGTCTTTGATCAGTCTGTTCTGCCCTTCCTTCATCCTTCATGGCCAAACTCCTTAAAAAGTTTGCCTCTGCTTCTTCACGGTCCACTCTCCAGCCCCTTCCGGGGGGCCATGTCCCCACTGTCAAGGGCGCTGATAACCTTCACTTTGCCCAGTTCCGTGGCTGGTCCTCCCATGTGCTCTCTTGGCAGCGTGTGAGCGTGTCCTCCTTGAAGTACTTTCTTTCCTGGTTTCTGTGACACCAGACTGTTCTGTGCTTTCTGTTTTTTCCTGACCACCTTCACTGCTTCCTCCCAGCCTTCTTTGCAGGCTCCTCTTCTTCCCTTTGAACTTTGAATGTTGAACCATCCAGGGTCCCTGTTACTCAGTTTCTCCTCTGTTGCTGCTGTCTCCCCAGGTAATCTCATCCAATCTTGTGGCTTTAAGTGCCATGCCCTTCTGATGACACCCAAATCTGTAAGTACAGCCACAGCCTGCCTGCTTCGATTCCATACTCAATTACATGGATGACATCTGTACTTTGATTTCTAATAAGCATCTCAAACAGAAAGTCTCAAGTGAGATACTTGTTCCCCTGAAAATTCTCTTCCTCAATAGTCTCTATTTATTCATTTATTCAACAAATATTTCTTCAGCATATTCTATATACTAGGGAGTCTTCTAGATACCTGAGATATGCTGCTGCTGCTGCTAAGTCGCTTCAGTCGTGTCCGACTCTGTGTGACCCCATAGATGGCAGCCCACCAGGCTCCCCCGTCCCTGGGATTCTCCAGGCAAGAACACTGGAGTGAGTAAAACAAGTTCCTCCCCTTATGGCGTTCATATTCTAGTTAAGGGGTATTATGGGCATCCTGGATAGCTCATTTGGTTAAAAAATTCCACCTGCAATGCAGGAGACCCCGGTTTGATTCCTGGGTTGGGAAGATTTGCTGCAGAAGGGATAGGCTACCCACTCCAGTATTTTTTGGCTTTCCTTGTGGCTGAGCTGGTAAAGAATCCGCCTGCAATGTGGGAGACTTGGGTTTGATCCCTGGGTTGGGAAGATCCCCTGGAGAAGGGAAAGGCTACCCACTCCAGTATTCTGGCCTGGAGAATTCCGCGGACTGTACAGTCCATGGGGTCACAAAGTGTTGGACATGACTGAGTGACTTTCACTAGGGAGTATTATGGATTGAACTGTGTCCCTGAAAAATTCATATGTAGAAGTTCTAATCCCCAGTACCTCAGAATGAGAACTTATTTGGAAATAGTTTTGTAGATATAATTAGTTAAAATGAGGTCTTACTGGAATAGTGTGGGCTCCTGAAGCAATAGGACTGATGTCCTTATAAAAAGAGGAGATAAATAAAATTTAAAATATACTGTGTTTAAAAAAAAAGAGGAGTTGGACACAGATGAGCCTGGAGCGAGAACAACATGTGAAGATGAAGGTAGAGATCAGGATGCTGTTTCTACAAGCCGAGGAACACCAAAGATTGCCAGGAAACCACCAGGAGACAAGGGAGAGGCAAGGAGTAGGTTCCCTCTCACAACCCTCAGAGGGAAGCAACCCTCTGGATACCTTAATCTTGAACTTCCAGTCTCCAGGACTGTGAGGCATTTCCACTCATCTTGTGGATCTTTGTTATAGCAGCCTGAGCAAACTTGTACAAGGTGAATAAGACAAGCATTACAAACAAGCCTAAGTATCCAGGATGTCAAACAGGGGTGTACATTATGGAGAAAAACAATTCAAGGGAGTTGTAAAGCACTGGGAGGGGAAGAGGTGATTCTTTTATAGATGGTGGTCAGAGAAAGCCTCCTTGATGGAGTGACTCTGGACTGGGGACCGAGGGGAGGAAAAGGAGTAAGCCATGTGGATATTCACAGGAAGAGTATCCAAGTAACAAGGAAGAGAAAGTTCAGAGACCCTAAGCCGTGTACTGAGGCTCAAGCCCAGATCCTTGAAGGCATCCTGACGCCTTCCACATCCAGCCCTATCATGAGTCTTGTTTGCCCTGTGTTCAGAATATATCCAATATTTAGCTCTTCCCCCTGATGTCACCTGTTCTAGGTCACACTCATCTTTTGCATCGTTTATTACACAAACCTCATCATTTGTCTTCTGGCTTCCATTCTTTCACACTCACATCCATAGCCTATTCTCCACACAGCAACCAGAGCAACCCTGTCTAATGGTATATCTGCTCATGTTCCTCCTCTGCTCACCAGCTCTGAAGTCTTTCTGTCTCCCACTGAGTAACAGCCAGGCCTTAGCTGGTCCACCTCTGAGTGCATCACCCATCATGCTTCTCCCCACCCCTCTCCTCCAGCCCCCTTAGCTGATGTGCCAGGCAGTGAGCATGGCAAGTTGGCCCCTCCCTCCAGTTTCCAGCACTGTTCCCTCTCCTCAGAGCATCTCCCCAGCACTTCATGGGGCTTAATTCTTTGCATCATTCAAACCTAGACTCATCTGCTACCTGGTCAGTTCTCCAGGCTGTTTCACACGATGTCAGTCTTCTCTTGGAGGACAGATGACTAGGATGTGTGCCCTACGCTATACACTACCAGATAAATAGTTTCAGGTGGGCTCTACGTGTGATTTGGGCATTTTGGACTGCCTTGTCTTTTAAAAATATTACTTTATCTATTTATTTATTTTTGGCTGCATCGAATCTTAGTTGCGGCACGTGGGATCTTCTGTTGCAGCTCGTGGGCCCTGGGGTGTGGTGCGCGGGCTCCAGGGTGCATCGGCTCTGTACTTGAGGCACACAGTCTCTCGAGTTGTGGTGTGCAGGCTCAGTAGTTGCAGCATATGGGCTTAGTAACCGTCAGCACATGAGACCTTAGCTTCCTGACTAGGAATCGAGCCTGTGTCCCCTGCANGTTGCAGCTCGTGGGCCCTGGGGTGTGGTGCGCGGGCTCCAGGGTGCATCGGCTCTGTACTTGAGGCACACAGTCTCTCGAGTTGTGGTGTGCAGGCTCAGTAGTTGCAGCATATGGGCTTAGTAACCGTCAGCACATGAGACCTTAGCTTCCTGACTAGGAATCGAGCCTGTGTCCCCTGCACTGGAAGGTGGATTCTAAACCACTGGATCACCAGGGAAGTCCCCTGGACTGCTTTGTCTTTTGGATTAAAATATAATGACTGATAATAGTTAATAATTTCTAATTCTTAAAAGGGTCCTGGCATGTAGGCAACTCCCATTTTATAGAAGAGGAAACCAAGGCCCAGAGTGGTTAAGAAGCTTTCCTCAAGCCACATCACTGATAAATGCCAAAAATGTAGGTAAAACTTTGGTTTATTTGATGCCAAAGAAAATTCCACTTTGCTAAGTGGATTAATGTTCCCATTCATTTGTCACTCATGTCCTAGACTCCAGGAATATTTAGTCCAGAAAAAAGAAGGCTGAAAAGTCAAATAATTATATTCTTGCTTTTTTAAGCAGAAGGAATATTCCAGATACTGTTTGTTCCTGGTCTCTCTCCTCATGAGAGAAAATGATAACTGTGAGTGAGTGACTAAGGCATTAAATATTAGTGAGAGCATTGACAAAGGCTGATAATACCTCATAATTATGAAGGGTGCCCTAGGAGCCTGGCTGTGTGCTCAGCTTGTCTACACTGTGCCTAATCTTACGACAGCTCTGCTGATTTGATTCTCACTTTATAGATGAGGAGACTTAAGCTGGGAAGTGAAGTCGCACACCTGTGTTTGTACAGTTTGGACGTGCGATAGCAGGGGTTTAAATCCAGAGGTTCTGACTCCCAAGAGTTTACTAATGATGAAATGGTGGACTCCAGGCCACCATCGTGAGCACTTGTTACTGTCTGCAGTGAGTGAGATAGGCTCAAAGGCAGGGGGATGGGTGATGTGACCTCTTAAGATTACTCTCTCTCAGGGGAGTTCCATTTTCCTTGACAATGAGTTTCTTTGAGAGACAAAAGGCACGGGACTTTGCCTGGTTCTTCTACCCTGATTTACTGGCATGGACTCTATGCCTGCTTCCTTTAATCTTTATCTAAAATAGGCCATCCTGTCTCTTTTACAGGGTTGTGGCTTCTGTCTAAGCCATTCACAATGCTCAATCATGGAGAAAAAGACTTCAGGCGCAATAATTTTCTAATTGTGATGATTGTGATGAGAACTGAAAATGTCAGTGCTGACTCAAACCTCGTTAGATCTGAGTAGACGTGAAGAGTGATGTATTTTATGGATCATTGGTCTGTTGCCACAAACTAGCCCTAAAGTGCTGAAACAGTGTTTGCTCAGCCCACTCAGGATGGGTACTTTAGAATGGGCTCAGTTGGGAGGTTCTTCTGCTCTCTGCTAGACTCCCCACTTGTTTGGGAGCTTGCTGGCTGGTGTCTGATCCGGGATGCCTTGGCTGGAATGACAGCTAAGGTCTTCTCCACTGTCTCTCACGTATGCCTCCAGGCCAGCTGGGCATGTCTGCATGGCCCAACAGAGTTGTAATAGTGAGAAAACTTAAATGTAACAAACAGCAAGTGGTAGCATGCATGTGTGTGTGTGTTTTTAATTTATTTAGTTTTGACTGGAGGAGAGTCATCCATGTGATTTTGAAGTCTCTCTTTTTTTCATCTTTGCTAACACAGCTTAAGCCATGGCAAGTCATAGGGCTGAGTGTAGAATTAGAATCAGACTAATTCCACATGTATGGTGTGGGAGGATCACAGATACAGCTCAGAGGGCTTGGGTTCATGGAGGTCAATAATTGGGGTCACTAATACAATCAACCTACCACATTTCATGGCTGCACATGGATGCATTCTCAATATGGACTTGAATGACCCTCCCAGTCATCTTCACATGCTTTGGTTTCTAGACCAAGGCACATCCTAATTCTCTGATTCAAGGAACATGTGTCCACTGAGTATCTCGTGCATTTTCATTTTGGCTTATTTGGAAAGAATTTCAGAGCTTCCAAAGTTATGGCATAACAGAACTGTCATGGGTTAATCAGAGTGAATGAGGCATACACAAAGGGGGAAATATAATATTTTCATAAACAGCACAATTTGAGAGGTAAAAGGCAAAAACCACTGAAGAAGCCTCCAATAAATTAAAATTTTACATCCCTGTACAAAGTACCACCTTATTTTTGAAATGTACAGAGATGTGAGGATGCTTCAAGTACTTTTATGTAATTAAAAGGAGTTCAGCTGTCAACTGCTCTTAGTCCAGGAGTCAAGATTGAGTGCCCATAGTGGGAAGGCAGGTATAATCCCCAGTATCTTGAGGTTCCCTGATCCACTATGCAGCCTATGATCTTAGCATAACAGTAAGATTCACTGGTTTGAGTGCCTAGAAGGCAGATCCTGAGCCTAAGGCTCTGATAGTCTTTCCTGAAGATGAAGAGGACCACACTCTTCCTCAGCCTCAAAGTTGGATGCCTTGTGGGGTTCTCAGTTGCCATCACCAGAGGGAGTCTGGTTTTATTTGAAGAAACTGAATTGGAATCAGAACATCTGGATATTGCCCTCAGCGCTTTCATCAACTTACTGTGTGTCTTTGGGAAAGTCACTTTCTTTCTCTAGGCTCTAGTTATCACCTATGAAATTAAGGCGTTTGGCTAAAGACTTCCACTTTCCATTCTGTGTATCTAAGGTCAAGTGCCTGTTTTTAAATCAGGGTATAGAATCTGAGTGTAAGAACTCTCAATTTGTTAATATATTTAATGAGTGTCCACCACATGCTGGGAACTGTTTTAGGTACTTCAGATTGGACAGCAATAAGGAAATTCTTGCTGTCAAGGAGCTTCTTTCTCAAAGGGATTTAATCTTCCTCTTTTTCCTGCTCGTCCTCTGCTTCCTCCCTTTTCTCCTCCTGTTTCTTTCCTCCTCCTCCTCATCTATAAAACAGTGATTAGGCATTTATATCCTACCAGACAATGTGCTAGGTCCTCCCTTTACATGTACCATCTTAATTAATCATGCTAACCTTGTAAGGACTCATATTTCCACCATGCTGGTATACTTCCCATTCATACCCACCTCCTCCCCAATCCACTGTCCACCCTTCTCCAACCTGCTTTATGGCCTTAGGGGGTTGACCCCTATGGAACTTATCAACTTGCTGAATCTCAGGCTTCCAATTGGGTTTGGCCAACAGAGACTCTGGCAGAAGAGTGGAGGATCAGAGGAGAGTGAGGTCATAGTATTTGTTTACCTGGCTCCTTTCTTACCAGCTTCTGGCTCTGGTCAGACTATCCCTCTATATAACTACCTTCTACGGGTTGTGATAACCATTCCCTCCCTGAGACCTTTCAGGCTTCAGGCTGGTTCAGTTTCTCTCTGTTACTAGCCCAAGTATACTGTATTGTCCTTTGTTAGTTTCCTTAAATCTTGACCATGCCTTTGTGTATAGTCTCTTTAAAACTCACCTGCAATAATCCAGCTTGAGTGTGCCATGTGTTTCCTGCAGACTTTGACTGATACACCCCTATTTTGCAGATGCAAAAACAGCTGCTGCGTTGGCCCCAATACTTATGAGCCGTGAGATCTTCATCCCAGGTCTCAGCTCAAATAGCGCTTCCTCAGGGAAGCCTGCCCTGGTGCCCTAAGGTCCCTGTGTCAGGTGTCCCCAAGACCACCCATAGGTTTGATGATTCACTGGGAGGACTCATGGCTGTTTAAAAAGTGCAATTTTATT
>SJYX01019737.1:20512-34071 GCA_006410675.1 Oreotragus oreotragus | reverse complement strand
AGATCCAGTGCCAATGAACGATAACAAATAAATGACTTTACAGAGCGTCCATGGGTAAAGGCTTTCTAGGGAAAAAAGGTTGGATGGATCTCTTTGTGAGATCAAGTGCTGTACATTAACTATGTTTGTCCAAGATTGGATGCAGATTCTGAGTGGGATCTTGGCTTGTAGGAAATGCCATATTAGGATAATTTAGAATCTGTTTATCTTTAATACACTTAGTTGAAAAACTGTGTGTGCCTGTGTACATTATTATTTTGATATATTGGCTAAATTATTTGACATGCTAGCAAAACAGTTATACTGTGCTTAGCTGAAATTAGTTTCTTTGCTTTATTTAGCTATGCAGCTTTTCAAAAGAGAACTATATGTAAATCATAACACTTCCTTTTTCTGTAGGGTGAGATTTGGTAATGAAAGGTTTGGTAAACTTTCATGTATGCTTTGGATAAAGGTCTCGTTAAAAGAGTTAAGTGGCAGAGTTGTTTCAGGTTTATGAGATCTGTTCTTAAAATAGCCATTTAGATATTATTGCTGTCATCCATAAATGTCAAATATATATTCTCTTTAGGGAAACTTTAATTACATTTAAAGATTATGAACTGAAGCTTTGCATTCTGATATTTTAAATACTTAGAATAACTTGCATAACACATAATATTACCTTAACTGTAGTATAATTTTATGACATTCATTTTTGTCAGATTTATACATTTGACATGTTTAATTCTAAAGAAAGTTTTTCCATTACTGTTAAGTGCACCAAACTGGTAGAGGAACCTTCCTAAAACTTAGCCCCATTCGTGTCATTCTTGGCTTAGGTTCCTCAGAGCTTTTCTGCTGAGTACAGGCTTGTTCCCCTTTCACCCAGACCCCTCACAAGTGTCCTCTCAAACACTTGCCCTGTCTTTGTTCTGCCGGAGTGCCTTGCACTTTAAACACTCCAGACTGCACTGCTGACTTTACTGACAACCCTGCATTGCCCTCGCCCTGTGTGCCATGCAGACCCCATTCATTCCCTTCCTGGAAGCCCTTCCCTTCTCTATCCCACCATCTTGCCCTGTGAAGCCCATGTTCAGCTTGCGGAGTTCATTTCAAATTCCTCTTATCCCACAGTGTTGCCCTTTGGCCCCCACTCCTACAGAGATTTTAGTCCCTGTTTACTCTTTAATACTTTCCATGCAGTTCTTCTCAAGGCTTCCCATCTGCTTGTGTGTACTTGTCAGTGTGCGAATTCTTCAAGGTAAAAGTTGCGTCATTATGTATCTCTGGCAGATACCTTCCAGACCATCTTGCAGTCACTGAGTCAGTATCGTTTAGCGGAATCTTAACAGCCAGTCATACTGCAGTATTCTTTCTAAATCAGCAGTGGTGTGTCTCCTGCTAATCACTTACGAGTAGAGATGAATGTAGCTTTACATAATTTTAGGTTAGACTGTAGTTGTAGAATAACCTATAACTCATTAAAACACCAGATTTTAATATTAATAAAAATAAAATTTAATAAAGTAGCCACTAGCTTTCTTATATAACAGCAATACCCAGATAAGGATATGTAAGCTATTCTCAAAATTAATGGCTGTAATAACAACTATGGGCTTCTCAGTTGATGCTAGTGGTAAAGAACCCACCCGCCAATGCAGGAGGCATAAGACATGCAGGTTCAATCCCTGGGTCAGGAAGATCCCCTGGAGGAGGGCATGGCAACCCACTCCAGTGTTCTTTCTTGCCTAGAGAATCCCATGGTCAGAGGATTCTGGCAGGCTGCAGTCCATAGGGTCACAAAGAGTCAGATGTGACTGAAGTGAGTACACACACACAATATCTGTAACATAAAATGTTTAGAAATAAACTAATAAGAAATGCTTGATTATATAAATAAAACAACCAAATTTTAGTAATAAATATGGAAGATTTAAAGTAATTATAAAAACATTTCTTGATAAAAATACTGAATATTCTGGAGGTTGCCTCTCTATCCAGATTAATTTATAAATTTATCTTAATCCTAGTATAATCTTTACTAAGTGGTTTTTTGAATGACAGAGTGATCCTAAAAAGTATTCATAAAAATGAATAGGTAAAAATGGTTATGGAAGTTTTAAAAAGAAGAGTAAGAAAAGGAATTTGAAGGTTCAAAATTCCTTGTGAGATATTAAACTGATAGTCTACAATAATTTGGTTTCAACACAATCTTCTATGCAGAGTACATCATGAGAAATGCTGGGCTGGAAGAAGCACCAGCTGGAATCAAGATTGCTGGTAGGAATATCAATAACCTCAGATATGCAGAAGACAACACCCCTATTGCAGAAAGTGAAGAACTAAAGAACCTCTTGATGAAAGTGAAAGAGGAGAGTGAAAAAGTTATCTTAAAGCTCAATATTCAGAAAATGAAGATCATGGCATCTGGTCCCATCATTTCATGGCAAATAGATGGGCAGACGGTGAAAACAGTGACAGAATTTACTTTTGGGGGCTCCAAAATCACTGTAGATGGTGACTGCAGCCATGAAATTAAACAATGCTTACTCCTTGGAAGAAAAGTTATGACCAACCTAGAGAGCATATGCAAAAGCAGAGACATTACTTTGCCAACAAAGGTGTGTCTAGTCAAGGCTAGGTTTTTCCAGTGGTCCTGGGTGGATGTGAGAGTTGACTGTGAAGAAAGCTGAGCGCCGAAGAGTTGATGCTTTTGAACTGTGGTATTAGAGAAGACTCTTGAGAGTCCCTTGGACTGCAAGGAGATCCAACTNGTCAAGGCTAGGTTTTTCCAGTGGTCCTGGGTGGATGTGAGAGTTGACTGTGAAGAAAGCTGAGCGCCGAAGAGTTGATGCTTTTGAACTGTGGTATTAGAGAAGACTCTTGAGAGTCCCTTGGACTGCAAGGAGATCCAACTAGTCCATGCTAAAAGAAATCAGTCCTGAATATTCATTGGAAGGACTGATGGTGAAGCTGAAATTCCAATACTTTAGCCACCTGATGCGAAGAACTGACTCACTGGAAAAGATCCTGATGCTGGGAAAGATTGAAGGCGGAAGGAGAAGGGGACAGCAGAGGATGAGATGGTTGGATGGCATCACTGACTCAATGGACATGAGTTTTAGTAGACTCCGGTAATTGGTGACGGACAGGGAGGCCTGGTGTGCTCCAGTCCATGGGGTCACAAGGAGTTGGACACAACTGAGTGACTGAACCGAACTGATAAGCAGTAAAATGTTAATTGCAGTTATTCTATACAACCTGAGTGAATGATGGAATTTTTGATATATAAATTTTTACTTTATTTCATGAATTTTTGTTTCCCTGGTGGTGCTAGTGGTAAAGAATCCGCTTGGTATATTTCAAATTTCCTATAATGAATATTTATTTTCAATAATGCTATTAAAAAAAAAAAGTAATGAGCAAAAAGAGTTAACAAAAGATACTTTTATTCCATCCACATGTCTGAATTACATTGCCTTCACTTAGCACAGTATCACTTCACAGTTAATATACCAGACACGCTGCTGTGTCATTCACTAAGCCAAGCTGACACGAGTCAGTCTGCTTTAATGAATTTTACCTGCTTGTTGAGAACTGGCTGCTGTAAACCATCAAAAAGAAGTCTGATGCTTTCATACTTGGATTCTTCACCAATACACTTGACTATCAAATCTAAACAAGAAAGCCAGATGTGAAACAATTTTATATTATAAAGTGACTCATCATTTACTGGATCATAAGGCAAAATCTCTATCCTCTCCCCCAGGTATTATGTAAAATCTGTAAGTCAGCATTTCCTAAATCAGTGCTTCAGTAAGAACCTCTTGGAAAAAGGCTCTGTGGTCAGGTTGAGAAATGCAGCATCATGTGTCCTGAATTTAAAGATTCACAATGCACAAAGCATAGCTGTAAGCTCTCAGGAATGTTACCGTAAAGAAATCTGCTTACACTATTAAAGGACAGAAGACGGTTGGGAAACAATACATATTTTATTATCCCGTTCAAGTAAAATAAAATAAAACACTAGGTACACACACTTGTGCATATATAGAGAGAGATACAAAGAAACTGTCTGTTAGGATTAACACCAGTGGAGCATACCGCTACTTCTGCACAGTGGGGACAGGATCACTTCCACTTTTCACTCTTCATATTTTCATGTTTGAATGTTTTTTAAAATTTAATTAATTTAATGGTGAACAGAGACTCTCTTCAATGAATATGATCAATTTATTTCTGTACTTTTTGCAAAATTACTAATAACTATCTTACAGAACAATCTTTTGGGAAACTGTTTAAACACAAGTATGCTCCCAAAAGTTCTAATTCATGTTTGACTACACAGCTGTCATGTATCACTCCTGGTACCACAGTTGGTCCTTATTAAAATCTGTGCTGAATGGTTTCCTCCAAGCAGGAAAAGAAACTTATTAAGTAAACAAGGTGCTCAAATATTTGTCCTTTCCCCTCCAATCATAATGAAACACTTAATGTTGTTCAAGGAAAATCTTCATTTTATGTTTACTTTTACAGGGTAAATCTAACCCTGAGAGGCAAAATTCAATTTATAGGAAGTTCAGTAGATCCTTGATATTTTTCAAGAGATGGGCCACATAATGCATCTTTGTGAATCCCCTAATTCACCAATACTACACAGAATTTCCCAATTAATATGCATGAAGCATCATGGACAAACACAGACGATCCTTTCAGATTCTTCAAGAATCACTAAGGAGGAAATGAGTAGAGGAGAGCAGAAAGGCATGCTATGCTTCCTTACTAGCTAAATCACCTCTCTCCAAGCAGATGTGACTAGAATTCATGGCTGAGCAAAATTACAATTATTACATTCACTGGCTTTCCATGTTTCTAAATATTAAAACTAAGACAGTCAAAACCATGAATGCTATATTACAATATAGAAGGTCACTATATTACATTACAAAAGAAGGAAGAAATCACTTCTTCATATATCTGAAGAAGACTCATTCAAAAACAGCTGTGGTTCACATTCACATTCAGATTGGGGACAGAAATTGCCTTCAAAATTAAGCAGGACCATTCCGAGACTCATTTTTCAATGATGAGAATTCGCTAAGACATCTTCAATTTTTACTCTATATTTTCTTGCTGGGCATTACCCACTCACACCTGACTCCCAGATCTCATCTCATATCATGGCTCCTCCAATTCCAAAACCTGGATATTTAATTGATTATGAGAAATGCCTCCTGAATAATGTATAGTTAGGCTTGTCACATTCAAAATGTCCTAAATTAAGTATCATCTGCTTTGACCCCTTGATGTTTTTTCCTTATATTCACATCTCAGTAAGAGGTTACTAACCATTCACTCAAGCCTACCTCCTTTATGAGAGGGATTCACCCTCCTCCTTTGAGATACTGAATAACCTAAACAAGCCTCTATTATCAGAGGTACATCTTGTCTGTGTGTCTATCTTCCTGCCAGATTGAGTTGCTGCTGCTGTTGCTGCTAAGTCACTTCAGTCGTGTCCAACTCTGTGCGACCCCATAGACAGCAGCCCACCAGGCTCCGCTGTCCCTGGGATTCTCCAGGCAAGAACACTGGAGTGGGTTGCCATTGAGCTACCCAAGTATAATTTTTATATCTCCTGCACTGTGCCAAGTGCCTGGCACACGGAAGGTGTTCAATAAACTCAGGATGAATGAATGAATTCTGACCTCTAACTCACACACACTAATGTAGCTCTCCTCATGGTGAAGTGAACAGCAGGACTCCAGCTGTCGCACAGACACACCACTATGATCAGTTTGATTCTGAGTTACTGAAGGAATCCAACTACTGTGTGAGTAGAAACAGCCTTATCTAAAAGTTCTTAGTGCTAACATAAAAACCAAATTCCATTTAATGAATGAGCTAATTTTAACTAGTTCTTATAGGTACTTCTAAAATAAAATCTCACAGTAACAATTGCCTCGATAATTACTACACATTGTGACCACCACAGAGTGCTAATCTGTATTAAACTCCTTTCTAAATATTATACCTGGAATGTAGTTCATCATTCCTTCAAAAGTCTGCTTTGCTCGTTTTTGCTTATCTTGAAGAGAGCGAGGTTCAGTGTTTTCACAAAATACAGCATCTAAAAAGAGACAAAAAAACTTGCTGGGTTCAAGAGAGAGGGGACATGTGTATATATATAGCTGATTCATGCTGATATACAGCAGAAACCAACACAACATTATAAAGCAATTATCTCCAACTAAAAATAAAAAATTAGGGCTTCCCTGGTAGTTCAGTAGTAAAGAATCCACCTGCCAATGTAGGGGACAGTTCAGTCCCTGGTTTGGAAGATCCCATGTGCTGAGGGACAACTAAGCCTGAGAGTCACAACTACTGACCCTGTGCTCCAGAGCCTGTGCTCCACGAGAGAAACCACTGCAATGAGAAGCTGGCTCACCACCACTAGAAAGTAGCCCACACTCGCTGCAACTAGAGCAAGCCCGAGTGCAGCGACGATGACCCAGCGCAGCCAGAAATGCTCAGCTGTGTTCGACTCTCTGCGACCCCATGGACTGTGTGGTTGACCCCACTGGAGTGGGTTGCTGTTTCCATTTATTAAGCAGCCATAAATAAATGAATAAAATAAATCTTAAAAAAGAATCTTATAAAAAAATTAATAAATTTTTTAAAAAAGAAACATTTGCAGGAATTTTCACCTATTATATACAAAGTATTTCCTCATGGTAGCAATACTAATAAAAGCAAAGAAAAGCCAGGCCTCTCACTCTTTGAGATCTAATTAAAATTAAATAAAAATTGAGTACTCAAACATGAAACAAACACATGAGGAAATACAAACCTCTGAGAAGTGTTATAAGTGAAACCAGACGATGCTCCTGAAAGAGCTGCTCTAGTTTACAATGAAGATAGTAATCAGTATACATTTCCAGGGTGTTTTTAAAGAGGATTCGAGTTCCCATTAAGAGATGATGAAGCCAGTCAGGAACTTGGAAAACCACCTGTCCTGAGAAGGATCACACAGAACATTTCATTAAGGTAAACAGATACCTGAACATTTTCCAATACAAAAAATACAAACGGTCAATATTTTATTTTTAAACACTAATAACTTTAATATGTTCAAGACCAATTATATTCTATATATTGAATTCTTAATTTTAAAAGTACCTTCAATTCAAAAAAATATAATGGAGCAATACACAAGAGCATTAATTTTCATCACAGAAGAAATGTAACACAGGTTTTAACAGTAACCACAGATATCTTACCTACATACATCAGGTAATCATAGACTCCTTCTAGAGTCATCATTTCCATAAAATAATTCTGATTTTGCCTTCTTTCTGTATTCTCAGCACGGTTTGCATTATTTTTATACAGATCATTAAAAAGCTAAAGTAAAAGTTGAAATAATAAAAAAAGTTTATTACACAGGCTAATAATAATTACTAAGGGTAAAGTAATTATAGAGCAAGGCGTTTAAACTTTGTCCAATCAAAACAGAATATTAAAGGAAAAAAAACCATAATACCAGAGTGGTTAAGATCTGCCCCCTAAATGCCACATTTATACCCAAAATTGAATTTAAAAATACAGTACTTTTGTGGGTCAAAATATTAAATAATCTACCTTCATTTTAGATGCAACAGATAATTCATCATCCATACAAAGAATCCCTTTGATTTTTTATATCAAAAGAAGTAAATGAGCATAAAAAGATGCACAAAACCATTAGCACTAGCACTTCCCTGGTGGTCCAGTGGTTAAGAACCTGCCTGTCAATCCCTGGGTTGGGTTTGATCCTTCATCTGGAAAGATTCCACATGCTACCAGGTAATTAAGCCCGTGCACCACAGCTACTGAGTCCACGCTCTAGAGCCCATGAGCTGCAACTACTGAGCATGCGTGCCACAATGACATGCAGTGCTCTAGAAGCCTGAGCACTCTAGAGCCTACGTTCTGCAATAAGAGAGAAGTCACAGCAATGAGAACCCCAGGTACCACAACTAGAGGGTGACCTGCACTCTCCACAACTAGAGAAAGCCCACGCAGCAATGAAGACCCAGTACAACCAAAAATAAATAAATGAAATTATAAAAAAACAAAAAACATTAGGAATAGCTGATTTTAATCCCTACATGATTTAAAGGTTATAAATCACTGTTTAATTAAGGGATGCTTACAGATGAACGTTAAGATTTAAGCTAAGTTTATTTGGACAAAATAATCAAAGACCTAACGTATATAAAAAAAAATGAAGAATTACTCATAGCAAAATAATAAAATGCAACTAAATCTTAGCCCTACCTACTATACCAAAAGATCTATCATTAATAATAATCAAAGAGCAGATACTAAAGAACTAAAACTGTCTCTTATACACATCTGGGCTGGAAGAATGAAACAAACACATGAGGAAATACAAACCTCTGAGAAGTGTTATAAGTGAAACCAGACGATGCTCCTGAAAGAGCTGCTCTAGTTTACAATGAAGATAGTAATCAGTATACATTTCCAGGGTGTTTTTAAAGAGGATTCGAGTTCCCATTAAGAGATGATGAAGCCAGTCAGGAACTTGGAAAACCACCTGTCCTGAGAAGGATCACACAGAACATTTCATTAAGGTAAACAGATACCTGAACATTTTCCAATACAAAAAATACAAACGGTCAATATTTTATTTTTAAACACTAATAACTTTAATATGTTCAAGACCAATTATATTCTATATATTGAATTCTTAATTTTAAAAGTACCTTCAATTCAAAAAAATATAATGGAGCAATACACAAGAGCATTAATTTTCATCACAGAAGAAATGTAACACAGGTTTTAACAGTAACCACAGATATCTTACCTACATACATCAGGTAATCATAGACTCCTTCTAGAGTCATCATTTCCATAAAATAATTCTGATTTTGCCTTCTTTCTGTATTCTCAGCACGGTTTGCATTATTTTTATACAGATCATTAAAAAGCTAAAGTAAAAGTTGAAATAATAAAAAAAGTTTATTACACAGGCTAATAATAATTACTAAGGGTAAAGTAATTATAGAGCAAGGCGTTTAAACTTTGTCCAATCAAAACAGAATATTAAAGGAAAAAAAACCATAATACCAGAGTGGTTAAGATCTGCCCCCTAAATGCCACATTTATACCCAAAATTGAATTTAAAAATACAGTACTTTTGTGGGTCAAAATATTAAATAATCTACCTTCATTTTAGATGCAACAGATAATTCATCATCCATACAAAGAATCCCTTTGATTTTTTATATCAAAAGAAGTAAATGAGCATAAAAAGATGCACAAAACCATTAGCACTAGCACTTCCCTGGTGGTCCAGTGGTTAAGAACCTGCCTGTCAATCCCTGGGTTGGGTTTGATCCTTCATCTGGAAAGATTCCACATGCTACCAGGTAATTAAGCCCGTGCACCACAGCTACTGAGTCCACGCTCTAGAGCCCATGAGCTGCAACTACTGAGCATGCGTGCCACAATGACATGCAGTGCTCTAGAAGCCTGAGCACTCTAGAGCCTACGTTCTGCAATAAGAGAGAAGTCACAGCAATGAGAACCCCAGGTACCACAACTAGAGGGTGACCTGCACTCTCCACAACTAGAGAAAGCCCACGCAGCAATGAAGACCCAGTACAACCAAAAATAAATAAATGAAATTATAAAAAAACAAAAAACATTAGGAATAGCTGATTTTAATCCCTACATGATTTAAAGGTTATAAATCACTGTTTAATTAAGGGATGCTTACAGATGAACGTTAAGATTTAAGCTAAGTTTATTTGGACAAAATAATCAAAGACCTAACGTATATAAAAAAAAATGAAGAATTACTCATAGCAAAATAATAAAATGCAACTAAATCTTAGCCCTACCTACTATACCAAAAGATCTATCATTAATAATAATCAAAGAGCAGATACTAAAGAACTAAAAAAACTGACAGAAAAGGTAAACAAATGCTAAAAGGGACAGTCTTTGGTATGATGGGTCAGAAAAGCGAAAAGAAAAGGAGAGGAAAAGAAGACAGTGCCAGGAATAAAAGGGGACACAACCATAGATGTCAGAGGAAAATGAAAAGAGGATATTACTGACAACATAAGGCCAAAGTCCTTCAAATTTAGAGAAGATGGAGAATTTATTAGAAAGTACAACCTATCAAAATCTGACTGATGAAACACTACATCTGAAGAATACTATAATCATTAAAGAAATTACATTGGTTAAAAAAAAAACTTCCACAAACAAAACTTGAGGCCTAGATGACTATTAACAAGTTATCACTATTTAAATAACTAACACTCTACCAGCAAATAAAGAAAACTTAACTTTAATACCAAAACCTGACAAGGATACAATGAGAAAGAAAAACTATAGGCTAAGTGCACCCACAAACATGGAGGTTAACTTTCCTAAACTTCATAAAGGCTATCTACAAAAAGAACTACACTATATTATTTAATGGTGAAACACTGCAATCACTCCCTTTGTATAGCAGGTCCTAGTCATGAATGAAACATAACTGCCATCATTTGAATACATAAATCTAAAAGAATTAACAGATATACCACTGAGATTAACACAAGTCTAGCAAGACTTGTGAACTGAAAATCAATACACAACAATAAACTGTATTTCTGTTTACTAGCAATAAACTTATAAAGTGAAAAAAATTAAAGATACCCTTTACAGTAATAAACCAAAGACGTTCTCTTGAGGAAGAGGGTGCTATTCTTTGAGCTCACAGAATCCCCCATGCTGGGTACTTCTTTGGCACTAAACTGAGCTTCCTGCAGACAGGAAATTTATCTGTTTTTCCTTTTTTCTTTGGCCATGCCACACCACTGTGGGATCCTAGTTCCCCCGCATTAAAACCAAGGCTGTCTAATTAGACAGCAAATGGAAATTTGCTGTATGACGTAGGGAGCTCCAATCAGGTGCTTTGTGATAACCTAGAGAGGTGAGATGGGGAGGAAGGTGGAAGGAAGGTTCAGGATGAGGGGGAACATATGTATACCTATGGCTGATTCATGTTGATATTTGGTAGAAACCAACAAAATCCTCCAATTAAAAATTTAAAAAACACATAAAAAAAAAGCACAAAGTCTTAAGCATTGGACTGCCAGGGAAGTCCTCGGAATTTATATTCCCAGTGCCTGGCACCCAATAGCAGGCACATAATAAAGTGCTTGTTTAATGAAAGGATGAAATAGTTTATAAGTCATTAAAATTATATAATACCATCACATAAACACAAATACATTATAGAAATTAATTCCCTGATTACTGGAAGTTGGTGATTTACAACCTAAGAAAACCACTTTAAAAAATTCCCCAATAGAGAAATGGTAGGAGCTGACAAATACAGATTCTTAAGAAACATTTACCCATTAAAGCAAAGAACCAAGCAACTACCTACAATACCCTCCTTATCCTTTACAACTGATTTCCATACAAAGACATACAGTCCCATCCATTTCATTAACACAGTATTATCTAACGGAAAAGTAGGACAATTTCAAACTCAATGGCTCTCTGAGACGATGCATAGTACCTTCTTATTATTTTCTGAAGTAGGGCTGAGAATGGTCAGTTCTGGTTTACTCGGTTTAGGCTTTGGAGATTCACAAGAATTAATGAAATTCATGATAAAAGGTTCCAAATGTTGACCTTTCTGTGGAAACCATGGTATAAAAATAAAAAAAATCAAGATTATGATTTTCAGTATCATATAGCCGATTAAAATTTACTAGTATTTAAATATGCTTATAACTATCATTTTATAGAATGCCCATATTCACCTCTTTCATTAGCTTTCCAGGAACAGATTTTATAATTTTCCCTGCAATTAAAAATAAAATATTAATCTTAAGAAGGTAAAATATATCTCTTAACTGCTTATATGAATACTTCATTAGGTAATTTTAAATACCAAAAAGCCAAGTAAAAAGCAAAATGGACCATTTCACACTTCACAAAAATTTATAATAAACATGGTTTTCTTAACTGTTTTCAGATACAGCATTTGGGATACTTCAAAATAATCCAGTGGGTTGGGAGGTAGGGGAAGGTTGAGAGGGTAACAGGCAGCAAGGCCAGGGATCTCCAAACAGAGGAAATAGGCTGCAAATGTCAGACATTTTTTTCTCTCTCTCTAAAGCGGCAGGAGGTAACAAACAAATCTTAGATTTTTTCCCCCTTCTCTATACACATTTAAAAAGAGGTTTCTTTTAAAATTCTGTGCTGCCATGACAATACACGGTTCCACCTAAACTTAACTCTTCTCAAACTTTGAGCTGACCAATGTGGTTTTTCTTATGGAAATGTTTGTATTAAGCTATGTTAATGAACTATGTATTTACCCTAGACTCTGTCTTCAAGTGGGTTCCCCTAAAACTCAGAACCCACTTGACAAACCAGTATGCTTTACTCATGCAAATGTTCTCTTAAGCTATGTTAATGAGACTGTATTGGCTTGGAACTGGGCCTTTCTTCAAGATTCATGTCAATCATTTTACGACTCAGGACAATTCACCTTGTGCCAGTGTTATCTCAAAATGCATGTTGTGGGTAAGGGGTCTGGTGCCATTCTCTGAGTTTTGAGGTATTTCCTTTCTCTAATTAGCAAACTGCTAACAGCTGATATCATCCAGGTAAGACTAGCAGGGTGCACTCTTTCTTTCCCCCTCTGATGTCTATGTCAGAATCTTTATCTCTTTTATACTTTAATAATACTTTATTTCACAAAAGCTCTGAGAAATCAAGCCTCATCACTGGCCCCAGACCGAATTCTTCTCCTCTGGAGGCCAAGAATTGAGGGGTTTTTCATGGCTCAGCAACCTTTCAAAGGACTGGAACAAAGCAAGTGTAGTAACTTTTGAAGGGGTGAAGAGTTCATTATATAAATTTCTCTACCTTTGTGTATATATGTAATTGTCCACAAGAAATATTTTCAAAAGATATTAAGTGGCGGTGAATATATAGAGATATCTAATTTTTGCAAAGACATTAAGCAATGGTAAATATATAAATGTATGTAACTTTTGCATTTCATCAAATGGAAAAAAATTCTAAACACTGCTACAACATTTAAATAGGCTATTTGAATATTCTGTGTTCTTGATTTTAGATTAATATATATATTCGAATCCAGTGAAAGATGATGCTGTGAAAGTGCTGCACCCAATATGCCAGCAAATTTGGAAAACTCAGCAGTGGCCACAGGACTGGAAAAGGTCAGTTTTCATTCCAATCCCTAAGAAAGGCAATGCCAAAGAATGCTCAAAATACCGCACAATGGCACTTATCTCACATGCTAGTAATGTTCAAAATTCTCCAAGCTAGGCTTCAGCAATACGTGAACCGTGAACTTCCTGACGTTCAAGCTGGTTTTAGAAAAGCTAGAGGAACCAGAGATCAAATTGCCAACATCCACTGGATCATCGAAAAAGCAGAAGAGTTCCAGAAAAACATCTATTTCTGCTTTATTGACTATGCCAAAGCCTTTGACTGTGTGGATCACAATAAACTGTGGAAAATTCTGAAAG
>SJYX01019737.1:0-11399 GCA_006410675.1 Oreotragus oreotragus | reverse complement strand
GATGCTTTTGAACTGTGGTGTTGGAGAAGACTCTTGAGAGTCCCTTGGACTGCAAGGAGATCCAACCAGTCCATTCTGAAGATCAACCCTGGGTGTTCTTTGGAAGGAATGATGCTAAAGCTGAAACTCCAGTACTTTGGCCACCTCATGCGAAGAGCTGACTCATTGGAAAAGATTCTGATGCTGGGAGGGATGGGGGGCAGGAGGAGAAGGGGACGACAGAGGATGAGATGGCTGGGTGGCATCACTGACTTGATGGACGTGAGTCTGAGTGAACTCCGGGAGTTGGTGGACAGGGAGCCTGGCGTGCTGCGATTCATAGGGTCACAAAGAGTCGGACACAACTGAGCTACTGAACTGACTGAACTGAACTGACACTCCAAAGAACTTTTCTAAAATAAAAAGATTCCAAATAAACAATTCAATCACACCAATTTACATAAAAAACAACTGGAAATACTTCATGAGTATAAGCCTAATATTAACTCCAATAAGTGGAGAGAGAAGAGACACTGAGAGAGTTCCCTGAGAGACTAAGACTCCATGATCCTAATGCAGGCGGCCCAGTGTCGATCGCTGGTCAAGGAACTACATCTCACATGCCACGACTAAAACTAGGAGCAGTCAAATAAAATTGTAAATATTAAAAAACAACAACAAAACAGAGACAAACTGAGAAGAGGAAGAACTGACAAGAAAGAGTGTTCTACCTTTCTGATTGAGCTATATGTTTTTAAAACATACAACTACAAGGTTTTCGTTTTTTTTTTTTTTTTTCTTCCATATCTAAATCTAGGATGAGACCAAAATACTTGCTATGTTGCATAGCAAACACATTTACCACAGAGGAATATGGCAAAAGAACTGATGGGAGCTCTAAAATGTCTGCTTTAAATTCTCTACCACTGTCTTAAATTTTAGTATGATTGTTATTTGAAAAGCTATAAATTTGCATTATAAAAACTTTAAAAAGATAAATAAGCAGAAATAGGATAAAAACAATACACTCGTATTAGCACTATTAGCATATACAAGTGTCACTGTTACATTTCCTTATTACAATTCAATTAAAATTAGGAAGTAACATTAGAAAGCTTGTTCAATGGCTTTAAGGAAAGTTAATGCTGAAATGTAATGCTTTATACAAAAAGGACAACATACCATGAAATTCTGTTAGTTTTGATTCAAGTACATAGAATTCAAGATATCTTCTATAGACAGACCAATGTTCAGGCTCATGCCCAACTGTAAAATGAATGAATACACATTGAGAAATAAGTAATTTTACAAACTACTATTAAAGGGATGTACTATTTAAAACAGTAAGTATACAAAGCTAGAAATTACCCCAGTCTTAATAATTTATTATTTCTTGGGAATTCCCTGGGGGTCCAGTGGTTAGGACTCCATGCTCCATCTGCAGAGAGCATGGGTTCAATCCCTGGTCAATGAACTAAGATCCTGCATGCTATGCCAGGCCAGACAGAATAATAATAATAATTTACTGTTTCTTGGCTTCACATTATTAATATATTTTATCCTGTATTTTAACAAACTTAGATGAGCTTGATAAATTTCAGTTATTTATGAGGTTATCACAACAATATATACATTTTTTCCTACAATGGTATCAGAGAATTTATAAACTTCAAAAAAGCATGCAATTATGTTTAACTTTTAAATGTTACATTTTGTATTTAATAAAAATTTATAATCAATTTTGGAGCTCTCAAACCCCAAGTGTCAAGAACTAACACAGTACAGAACAGCACTATCCAACAGAGCTTTCCGCATTTGTGAAAATGTTCTATGTTATCTGTACTAACATCATAGCTATTAGTCACATACTGCTACTGACCACTTGAAATGTGGCTAGTGTAAAAGAAACTAAAATTTAATATTAATTTAATCTAAACTGCCACATGTGACTCGAGACTCAAAAATTGGGACAACACAAAATCATGGCTTAAAGAATGAGTCAGGTCACACTACCTATTTCAGTTCCAATTCCCGCATTTACTGACTATGTAAATTTGAACACTTAACCTCACTGTTCTTCCTTGGTAGCTCAGTTGGTAAAGAATTCAGCTACAGTGTAAGACACCCAGGTTCGATCCCAGATCCAGGAAGATTCCCTAGAGAAGGAAATGACAACCCACTCCTGTATTCTTGCCTGGGAAATACCATGGACAGAGGAGCCTGGAGGGCTACAGTCCATGGGGTTGCAAAAGAGTCAGACACAACTTAGCGACTAAACAACACTGTGCCTTAGTTTGCTTATAATAAAAAAGAACTGTACCTATTACATTAAATAATCCACCTACAGAGCTTTTTGTAAGGTGCACAGCACAGAGCAAGCACCCAAAAAATGTTAATGGCAATTATGAGCAACTCACGTCATTCAAGCATAAATCTGGAAATGCAATGTATTGAGTTAACTAAATCCACAATAACTCAAAACTAACACCTATATTCAGAAAAACCAGCCTGCTGCAGTTACAATCTATCAAGCAAATACTGTTTTTCTTCCTGAAGACGCATCTTAGAAGATCTACACTGTATTCAGTTTGGTTTTTAAAATCCTGAAATCGGTATTCTGCTATGCATCCTGCTCACAGCGTTCTCCTTGGGCTCCCCTGGTGGCTCAGACAGTGAAGAAACTGCCTGCAATGCAGGAGCCCTGGGTTCCATCCCTGGGTAGGGAAGATCCCCTGGGGAAGGAAAAGGCTGTCCACTCCAGTATTCTTGCCTGGAGAATTCCATGGACAGAGGAGCCCGGCAGGCTACAATCCACAGGCTGCAAAGAGTCGGACACAAACAAGCGACTATCATTTTTACTTTTCACTTATACATATAAAATCAATGCAGCATTTAAACAATACACCTTTTTTATCCTTCATAGGGCATGGCTTCCCAAGAGCACATTACTTAGAAGTCTGCAGCACAGCTGACAAAAATTATCTTAGAATACAAGTTTTAAGATAACTTCATTTCAATTTTATGTTGAGTTAAGCCAAATTTAAAAAAAAAAAGCAAAAAAAAAAAAAGGCAGTTGTGCAAAAGGCAAAAACAAAAGTAAATTCCCCAAATATTTTAAAGTATATCACATATAAAACTTTCAAAAGGAGAAAATACTACATGCTTACATAAATGTATTTATATTGGAGGGGAGGTCCAAGATAGCAGTATAGGAAGATGCTAGATTCAGAACCTCCAACAGATGACATACCAAGTCTACAGCTACATATGGATCATTTCCCTCTGAAAAAGATCTAAAAACTAGAAGAACTGCTTCTCCGCAACAAAGGATAAAAGCACCATACTGAGACAAGTAAGAAGGGCAGAGACACAATCTTAGCAAAAACCCTATTCTCAACTTTAAAAAAAATAAATAAGGGGAATTACTGACACTGACCTACCTTCATACTATCCAAGTAACTGGAAATATTAATCACTTCTCCACTCCTCTCTCAAACCCATTTCCTAACAGTATCATGAAATTTTTTCCTTCTTTCCTCACAGACTGTTCCCTCTTTCTGAGATCAACTTTATAGCTTTCTGCTCTCATTCCCAAAATGTGCTCACTTTTGATGTGTTTTTACTTATACAGACTGTCTCCTCTCTGGGATAAAGCCCAGGGTGGTTACTATTTATACAGCTATGGAGGCTGTTTGTCCCTGTCTTTGCTGCAAGCCACAGCTGAAATCAACAAGAGAAAAAAGACAGCGAAACATAAAGAACACTTATAAGTTGTGTTTGATCATATTTTTATCAATTACTATATGCCACAACAATGGAGGAGAAATGCTGTCTTAATCAAATTGGTTTAATATATAGTGCTATGTGCATTAATAATAATAATACCTGCTCTTCTATCATTTCTTTCAACATCAATACAAAACACTGGTATTCTCTCCTTTTTCTCCCTCCTTTCAGAGGAAGTATCTTCAAAAAAGTCTACATATGGAATGCTAATTTTCCATGCAGCAAGGTTTCGAGGAGTATTAGGTGTGCTCACGGCTTCCACTGGAGAATCATCTTCCATTACAACAATACCTTCTTCAATCTGAAAGAAAAAGAATCAGAGAAAAATTTAATATTTCCAGGACCTTTACACCTATAGCACATGAGATATACTATAAAGCAATGTACCCCTATAAAGCCTATAATTTGTAATACTTTTTAAATTAAGTGATATCAAATTTTCTACTGAAAATATAAAGATAAGAAACTAAAACTAGCAAGTTACTAGAATTGTTTTGTTACATCAGCTGTATATGAAAATTCAACAGAAACACATAATCAGCAATTACAGGAAAAGATATTAAAAATACACAAATATAGTAAATATTTTACTTTGGTAATAACAAGTAGAACATTATTGTACCGATATCTTTCATTTAGAGATGCATAATTTTGTGATAATAGCCACTGACAGAAATTGCACAGACAAACTGGAAATATATTGTACCTGGATACACCAGGTACAAATCTTTTGTAAAGCATTTTGGCAATACATATTTATAAAAAGCTATCAAACAGCCTCAATCAAGTAATCCCATTGCTGGGAATTTATGAAAGTATTTATTCTAAATAATTTCTTTAAACTGTGAAAATGGCACAAGTAAAATATATATTCACTGCAGCATTAAGTAATATAATACTGGAAAAAGGTCTGAAGGCAACCTATTTCTATAGAATTGTTTTCTGCATCTCCTGGCTTCAAAAATTTTAATCATATAAATGTTTAAAATAAATATTCTTTAAAATATTTTTGAAGAAATATTATTTTAAAAAGAAAGCAGTGTTACACATGTTCTAGAAATATACATGCAGAAAGAAAGGGGAAAAATGTACTTCATTAAATTGGAAGAGAACCTCTGAATTGACACATAATAATATCTGGTCACCTAGACATCTCTGATTCATGCTAAAGGGGGCAAATTTTACAGACAAAACACAATCATCTTGAACACACTTTTTAAAGGAAATGAATCTTGTAGCACTTAAGAGAATACTGAATAGTCTAGTCAGAGTAAACCAGTAGTGAGAGGTATTTCTTTCCAGAATTCTAGCTCCCTGCCTTCACCCTGGGTTGTATTTTCTTCCTACACCTCTCTTCTAAGTAAATTCTTTTCCTCCCCGACAAAGTCCCTTGGCAGTGATCCCCTTTCCTGTTTTGTCCTAAAGTGGTTTTCTGTCATCCCTAAGAAGACTGTTAATGATCTTAGGAAGACTTCTTAATGCTCTGTTAAAATCAAAAGTGTTCTAGGCCTAAAGAATGGAACTACAAAAATAGTAAGTGTTGGTTTTTGCCTTTTGGGGACAAGGCTACAAGGCTACCACCTAACTATGGTGTTGAAAAAAAAAAAATCATGATTTCAAATACAATGTGGTATATATTTTAACACATAATCTAATAGGAGTAACAAAGGAGGGAGTGTTCAGTTCTGCTGGAGGACCCAGGTAAGGTTTATGGGAAGCAGCTGGATTCTGAAAGATGCATATGAATTTTCCAGGTAAATAAAGGGGAGGGGGAGGCATCTCAAGCAAGGCATCACATGAAAAGATACAGAGAAATAACATGGAGGGTATAATGTGCTTAAAAATCAGCTGGAATCTTGTTAAAATGTAAATTATGACTCAGTAGGTCTAGGATGAAGCCTGAGATTCTGTCTGCACTGATAACAAGCTCTTAGGTAATACTGATCATGTTGATTCACAGATCACAGTTTGAGTATCAAGGGGTTAAACAGGACATATTAATACAACTCCAAACGCCTGGCTAATATGGTTAGGGAGAGACAAGATCAGGATGTGAAGTAAAAGCGTAATCAAAATATGATAAATTGTTTGACTATTAGAAGCATTATCACTGAAACAGATTAGCACCATGGATGGAAAACACAAATGAAGTCTGAAGTCTGAAGTAAGATTAAAAAAGAGGGAAAATAACAAGTAAGCACATCCAACTTTTTATGCTATTTTTAAGTCTGAAGTTGTACATACATCAAATTGAAAAATTCGTACTTACAAAGTCGTCTTCACCTTCAGCTAAACCATAGTTTGGCAACATAGCTCCCTCCATTGTGGCGCTCTTGAAGACTCCTTTAATTTTGCTGCCTATTCGGCTGATTCCAAACGATTCTCCTCTCTTCTGTGTGCTCCTAAATGTTAAACAAAAATGCATCAAGAATATAGCAAGTTATTACATTATCACAACAGTCTAGTTTACCCGAAACAATAATAAAAAATAGCTGCAAAAAGGGTAAACTGAAGGTATGGCTCAAAGTGACTTTTTGGGGTTCTCAGTCATAGATTAAGTCTCAATATCTTCATAATCAAAAGTGACAGTATATTTAAAGTTTAAATTTGAGGGGATGAATAAATGGGACAATATTTATTAACAAACATTTGAAATTTACCTACTCTTTTACCTTAGAATAGTAATGGAACTACCAAGTATAAAAGATGAGCGCCCTCTAGTGGTACATATTTCTAACTGCCATTCAGCTTTTGAAATAACAAGTTAAATAATTTGGTAAGACCAATGTTCAAAATAGACTATACCATTCAAACTGTACCCACCCAGGTGGTGCAGTGGTAAAAAAAATACGGCTGCTAATGTTCTTCTGAAATAATTCAGTGTAACAGAAAAACAAAAAGACTAGGAAACTTTCTCAGTACTTCATTTTTAGATAGAACAAAAAAATTCTGAAAATTTTTAAGCAAACTTCAGCTTTATAATCACATAAATGATACTCAAAAGAAGAATGACGTATAAAGTGTACCTTACATTATTTCAAAGTAATGACAAGAAATAAAATGCCAAGGGAAAAGCTAGCAATGAACATAAAAGATAAAAGCAAATGTATCCTAAGGAAGAAGTCTGCTCTGTCTTACATATTAAAGAATGGTTTTGCAATTTTTTACAAAAGTGAATCTCTAAAAGCAGAAACAACTGAAAAGCGACAACAAAAATATGCCAAAAAGCAGCAAAAATTTCCTCCATTATAGCCTACTGCTCCTGTTTCAACAAATAAAAACATAACTTTTATTCAAAAGTCATGCTCACTATGTAATACTGCCCTTATAACAAACCTCCAAATAAAAAAACGACTGTTTCAAAATTCAAGAAAGTTGGTTTTGAACGGCTTAACTTAATGAATAGCTACTATTCGTCTAAGAAAATGTACTTATAAAAATAATGCAACAATTACAGAAATACAAGTAAATTGATCAAGTTTCAAAACACTAGGTATATGAGTGATATATACATTTTCTACACGTTCAAGGAGTGAAGAAGTGAATCAAACTTATTTTAAAACTGGAAAAACTAATAATAAGTAGTAGTAGTTGTAAAAAAAAGGACACTTAAGCTAGAATATTATTTTAAACAAGCATAAAATCAGTGTTTTTAAAAAATTCAAAATTGTAAACACAACTTTTGCTGAAAGAAATGTCAAAAAAAATCAAAATATTCATAAAATATTAAAATCTCCAGAATCTAGATAGATTCTGCTGGTCTTCAGAACCTAAATGGATTATAAAACAATTTGGACTTTTGAACTATTTTTTAAAAATATCTCACTTGTGATGAAGCCCAGAAATACTGAAAAAATTGTACTACTTGCTTTAAAAAAGTTCTTTAAACACAAGTAAGTAAATGTAATTTAGCAAGATCAATACCATTAAAAAAAATGAGGTAATAAGCTTAAAGGTTGAATACTGGCTTTTTCATTTTATTTTTATACTGACATTTTTATTTTATAATGATATATATTATGTTATTTCCAAAATGAGACATCTAGAATCAAAGTACAGGTTAATTTTAAGAGATATCCCAAATAGCTGATATGAAGGCAGTAGCTGCATAATGTTTCTATTTTTTTTTTTTTTTCCTTTTTAGCTTTACTTAGGTTCTTTTGGGTGTATGTTTTGGAATTAAACAGATAATTTATACAAACAAGAGTCACGTGCTGTCTCAAGACTCACCGAAAATCATCCAAACTTAGGCTGCCTCTGTGAAATTATATAAGGAAGAGAGAGAGAAGCCCCAGACATTAAACAAGACTCACTTTAGAACAATAAAACAAAATTTAAAAGCTTTAACAGTTACACTGATGGATACCATTCGTCTTGACAAATAAAAGGGATTCTTAGGACTAACATGATAAAGGAAAGAGAAGTAAAACACAATGGCTCTTTTGGGGAAATGGAATCTGAATTCTAGATTGTTAAAAAAATTCTTAAAAACTCAGTTATGTCACAAAATAATTCTGTATTTTTTGCCCTCATTTAGGCAAACTATTTGTTTAATACAGTGCAAAATATTCAGAGACTAAGCCACCAAAAACTTGGCAGAAAAAACAAACGTGTATTTTCTAACATGGAATTCATGTCTATGGATGCAAGCTCAACACATTTTTCGTTTGAATATTTTTTAAAATCATGTCTTAAGCTAAGAAGCAAAGTTAACAAAAGATCCAGCCTTAAATATTTTTAAGTTATGCTTAAAGTATAGAATGAAACAGATTAACATTAACATGCATTAAAATTTTGCTTTTAAAATGCAAATATAATAATAATGTGAAAATGCCTAAACATTTGGGAAAATTTAACAAGATACACACCAATGCCTTGTTAATCTCACAACTAATATATATTAGTGCTTGGTCACCTGCTTTTAATGTAGGCATAAAATGTATGAATAAATATTTTACATATTTTCAGTCATCTAACAGCTAATTAGCAATGCTACTGTAAATTTTCAGTGAAGGACTGTTAAGAAAGTCTTTTACTTATTCTACACAGGTAAATGAATCATTGAGCATCACTGGAGCAGAGTCCTGACAAGACAGATAATGTCAGAGTCAGGTCAATATAAAGAAAAACATACTTTCTAAGGCCATAACCATTACCCAGAATGAAAACAACCCACATTTTCTTCCTATTAAGTTTATATGCTAAGTCAGCAAAATTAGAGCCTCAATATGTTGAAGACAACTAGGTGTTCTCAAAGTGGCAAAGGAAGCTTTCCATCTCTGAGGTTCTGACCCTGACTTACATTTAGCTACTCAGCAAGCTTAGAAGATCAAAGAACCACTTCCTCTTAAGGAATCCAACAGAGGAGTTTCACTATCAATGTGAGACTCCAAACATCCTAAGTCCATAAATAAAAATAAATAAATAAAAAGTTAAAGAGTCAGTCAGTCATGTCCGACTCTTTGCGACCCCATGGACTGTAGCCCACCAGGCTTCGCTGTCCATGGGATTTCCCAGGCAAGAATATTGGAGTTGGTTGTCATTTCCTTCTCCAGGGGATCTTCCCCACCCAGCGAAGGACCCACATCTCCTGCACTGGCAGGTGGCTTCCCTACCACTGAGCCAGGTGGGAAGCCCTGTGTGGATTGGGTAAAGAATGCTATTTTAAATAGTATGCATGGAATTTTTGTTATATAAAGTAACTATTGCACAGTTGCAATATATAAATTCTTAGGGAACAGTAAAGCAGTAACATTTTAACAAAGAATCATAAAGGTTACATCCCACATTTCAGAAAGCTTCTGCTGCTAAGTCGCTTCAGTCGTGTCTGACTCTGTGTGACCCCATAGATGGCAGCCCACCAGGCTCCCCCATCCCTGGGATTCTCCAGGCAAGAACACTGGAGTGGGTTGCCATTTCCTTTTCCAATGCATGCAAGTGAAAAGTGAAATTGAAGTCGCTCAGTCATGTCTGACTCTTAGTGACCCCATGGACTGCAGCCCACCAGGCTCCTCTGTCCATGGGATTTTCCAGGCAAGAGTACTGGAGTGGGGTGCCATTGCCTTCTCCATTCAGAAAGCTATGTCCCACCTTTCAGGTGGTAGCTAGTGGTAAAGAATTCACCTGCCAATGCAGGAGACACAAGAGACACAGGTTCCATCCCTGGGTAGGGAAGATCACCTGGAGAAGAAAACAGCAACCCACTCCAGTATTTCTGCCTGGGAAATCCCATGGACAGAGGAGCTTGGTGGGCTACAGTCCATGAGGTCGCAGAGCACTGGACACGATTGAGCACTGGGGCACCTTTCAGAAAAGTTATTACATATATACTACATATATTGGCATATTACATAAAAATTAATATTTAACATTCAAAAAAATTCAAATCTATATATTTCTACAACCCTTAGTTCTGTCAAAATATGTAACAGTCTCCCCACGCTCAGGTTTTCACATTTTTCCTTGCAATTTTTAAAACTACTCCATTGTCTGACCTATCTACTTCTCTCTTTGCATCACATCTCCAATTTATTTATGTTTATTATTAGATTCTTGCTCAAACAAACTGGGCTTCCCTGGTGGCTCAGATGGTAAAGAATCTGCCTGCAATGCAGGAGTCTGGGTTCAACACCTGGATCAGGAAGATATCCTGGAAAAGGGAATGGCTACCCTCTCCAGTATTTTTGCCTGGAAAATCCCATGGACAAAGGAGACTGGTGGGCTACAGCCCATGGGGTTGCAAAGAATTTGACATGAGAGCATACACAGACACAGACTGGAAGATGTTGAGAGCAATGTGGGTATCAATTCTATAGATTTATATATTTAGTATCTATGTTAATTTTGTACATATACAATGTAAGGAACAAATCAAGACATTAATTTTCCAATTTATAAATGGATAAAGCACCTCTCTTACACTGCCTTTATTAGGTCATTTAACTGCACATTTATGTTTCCAGAAAGCCAAGAAGGGAAAACCCTTCCACTTTTGTAACCAGTGGGTACTCTAATAAACATCACTCTCTGGGAAAAAAAACAAACTACTCTCTAAAATGGAGTTATCTGTGGATTTCAATTATGCATGCAGTCCACAGTTTCCGATAAAGCAGGTAATCCAGCAGTAATATGTGTTAGTTATAATATTAACAAAGCAATGGCGTGCATCTTGTTAAATTTTTCTAAAAGAATGTCTGGCATTTTTACATTACTCTATGTAATATGGCTCTACAATTCCTTATTAAAATATCTGGTTTACTTATACAGCAAAGAAACCACATAGTCAAAGAAGTTCAGTCCAGTAGCTCAGTCGTGTCCGACTCTTTGCGACCCCATGAATCGCAGCACGCCAGGCCTCCCCGTCCATCACCATCTCCCGGAGTTCACTCAGACTCATGTCCATCGAGTCCGTGATGCCATCCAGCCATCTCATCCTCGGTCGTCCCCTTCTCCTCCTGACCCCAGTCCCTCCCAGCATCAGAGTCTTTTCCAATGAGTCAACTCTTTACATGATGTGGCCAAAGTACTGGAGTTTCAGCTTTAGCATCATTCCTTCCAAAGAAATCCCAGGGTTGATCTCCTTCAGAATGGACTGGTTGGATCTCCTTGCAGTCCAAGGGACTCTCAAGAGTCTT
>SJYX01019735.1:497826-536604 GCA_006410675.1 Oreotragus oreotragus | reverse complement strand
CCCTGAAGACAGGGCGAGGTCTCACTCGGTTTTTTTCAAGTTCACGGAGGCTCACCAGATGGCTCTTGGGCAAACAGTTGCAGGCAAAGCCGTAAACTAGTGCTTGGAGCTGTGTGTGTTTGTGCGCGCGTGCATGGGCCTGAGCGTGTCTGGGAGGGTGTGCAAGGTGAAGACGGAATGTACTAGAAATCAGAATGAAAAGAAGCGTGCAAAGGGCGGTGAGCACACAGGAAAAACAGCTTCCTATGAGCCTGGGGCTTCCTGAGCACGTCTAGTTGGCGGACGCAGGACTAATAACCTTGCACTTGTAATCGCCCCTTTCCTATCACCAAGCACTAGGAGAAACAGCTGCATGCAAGCTGCAGAAGAACAAAGCCTTGCGGGGCTGCTGATCTGGAGCGAATCCCCGTGGAGTGGGGGAGACTGGAGTCCTTGGAAGGCAAGGGGATGAACTGGGCCCTCCATGTCCAGGAAACCCTGGCTTACTATGAGCTGCTCCTGGCCGGTTGGGGAGGTGGGATAGTGCCTGCTGCCCGGTCCCGGAAGTGCTCAGGAGTCTAGAATTACTATCTGGGGTGGTAAGAGCAGTGGTTCTCAAAGGAGCATCACCCTCTCCTGGGAACTCACTAGAAACGCCAGTCTGAGGGCCCCACTCTAGACATCCCAAATTACAGTCTCTGGGGGTGGGCCCCAGCTATCAGTTTTTAAGAAGCCCCTAGGTGATTGTGGTATTCTCTAAAGTGGTGTTCTCTAAATTGAGAATGCCCTGATTAGGACAGGGATAGTAAAGGAACCAGCCGGGTGGCATTCCCAGTTGCTAGACTGTGAAAGCCAGGCTTGTGGCCAAAATCAGACAGGAGAAATAGGGTATAATGCTGACAGGCATAGGATGGAGGGAAGGCGATCCAGTTGGTGAGGATCAGAGAGGGAAAGCCCTGAATAAATGTTATTTTGGTCCTGTCGAAAGGAGGGCAGGGCGCCCACCTGGGTCCTAGAGGCAGCAGGAAGGCATAGCCTGGGTGGGAGAGCAGAGGTGGGGTCACCTGTGTGGAGCCAGAATGGAAGGAGTGGGTCAACTCACGGAGGAAATATGTCTAGCAAGGTATCGTCAGATAGAACATTTGCAGTGTTTACACCCATCACCACCATGTAAACATGGGGTAGGGGTGGGGCCAAAAGGCCAAAAGTTACAGGGAAGAACTCTTCAGAGACTAAGAAAGAAAATCTGGTCAGTGCAGTGCCACTGAGTCTCAGAGAGGAAAGATATTCAAGAAAAGAACCGGCAGGAGGAGGAGAGGGCCTCAAACATAAGCTGGCCTAGGGCAGTGTTTTCTGGCTGTGAAGCAATATAGTTGTGAAACTAGCATTTCAAACAATAATAGAAAAGTCTCAGCATGTATTTAACATGGCAAAGATATAGTTCTGTGGAATTTCTGTTTGAAATTTATGTATTTTGGGGTGGGAGCACAACATCATTCCTGTGTCATTCTTGCCAAAAATGTATAACCTCAAGGCAACCTGCATAAACATCAGAGAAACCAAAATTGAGGGACATTTGACAGAAAACTCATCCATACTATTCAAATGCCTCAAGATCTTAAAAGCCAAGAGAAGGTGGAGGCGCTGTCACAGACTCACGGGACTGAGGAGAAACAACTAAATGCCATGTGGGATCCTTCATAGGATCCCAGAGCAGAAAAGGGACATCAGTGGAAAACTGGGGACTTTTTGTCATTGTGTTATTTGCTCAGTCGTATCCGACTCTTCGAGACCCTGTAGACTGTAGCCAGCAGTCTCCTCAGTTCACGGAATTCTCTAGGCAAGACTACTGGAATGGGTTGCCACTTCCTTCTCCAGGGTATCGTTCCCATCCAGGGATGGAACCTGGGTTTTCTGCATTGCAGGTGGATTTTTTAACTGTTTGAGCCACCAGGGCCTTTGGTTTAGTTAAAAGTATTGCACAGATGTTAATTTCCTGGTTTTGTTACCTACTCTCTCCCAAGACTGTCCATAGCAAGAGTCCTCCTGGCCCAAGGGTCCTGGCTGGGTCATTCCAGCCAATAGAACAACACGAAGTTCAGCTCAGAAGCCAAGGAGTTTTATCCTTTGATCAGGGAACAGGGAGGTGGGAACGTGGTCTCTAGAGGATGTACTCTGCCGGCAGGCCATGGGGTGGGGCTGCTTTATAGGGTCTCTAGGTGGGGTGGGGGGTGGTCGGGGTTGGGGAGGCTTGCCCATGCGCAGCTGTGGCCTGTAGCCTCTGCCCAAGGCCACCTCCACCNCCATGGACTGCAGCTGTCTCTTATACACATCTAGATGTGTATAAGAGACAGGCTTTATAGGGTCTCTAGGTGGGGTGGGGGGTGGTCGGGGTTGGGGAGGCTTGCCCATGCGCAGCTGTGGCCTGTAGCCTCTGCCCAAGGCCACCTCCACCATCTTGAATCATGGTAGCCTTCAGGGTGCTTCTGCACGTGGCCAGGAGCAGAGGTGTCTGACAGCAGCCGGCCTTCACTAGGAACTCTCGTGCAACTCTTCAGGTGCAAGCTCTGCAAATGCTGGACACAGGCAAGTGAAACTACATTAAGCATGAAAGAAGAGATTAGGCCTTATTATGTAGATTCCATCTTATTTTCCCCCGGACCCCAGTTGGCTTTGCAGGTGACAGTTTTGACAATTGCAGTGTGGTTTGATTAGATGTTAACATTTGGAGAAGCTGGGTGAGGATCTCTTCCAGGGGGAGCCAGTCTGTTCTGGCTGGTTTGTAAACAACAGACATGTATTTCTGACCGTTCTGGAGGTTGGAAATCCAAAATCAAGGTGCTGACAGATTGTGTGTCTGGTGATAGCCTGCTTCCTAGTTCACAGATGCTGCCTTTTTGCTGTGTCTTGGGGGCCAGAGAGCCCTCCAGCCTCTTTTATAAGGTACTAATTTAAAAGACGCTTACTCTTTGGAAAGAAAGTTTGGACCAACCTAGATAGCATATTGAAAAGCAGAGACATTACTTTGCCAACAAAGGTCTGTCTAGTCAAGGCTATGGTTTTTCCCGTGGTCATGTATGGATGTGAGAGTTGGACTGTGAAGAAAGCTGAGCACTGAAGAATTGATGCTTTTGAGCTGTGGTGTTAGAGAAGACTCTTGAGAGTCCCTTGGACTGCAAGGAGATCCAACCAGTCCATTCTAAAGGAGATCAGCCCTGGGTGTTCTTTGGAAGGACTGATACTAAAGCTGAAACTCCAGTACTTTGGCCACCTCATACGAAGAGTTGACTCATTGGAAAAGACTCTGATGCTGGGAGGGATTGGGGGCAGGAGGAGAAGGGGATGACAGAGGATGAGATGGCTGGATGGCATCACTGACTCGATGGACACGAGTTTGAGTGAACTCCAGGAGCTGGTGATGGACAGGGAGGCCTGGTGTGCTGCGATTCATGGGGTCGCAAAGAGTAGGACATGACTGAGCGACTGAACTGAACTGAATTTCATTCACAAGGCTCCCCCACCCTCGTGACCTGATCACCTCCCAAAACCTCACCTCCTAATACCATCACATTGTGCAGAGGGTTTCAACACATGAAGTTGGTGGTGGGGGCGGGGGTAGGAGCACAGCATTCAGATCATAGCAAGGGATATATGGGAATCTGTACTATTTTAACAAATTTTCTGTAAGTTTAAAATTAGTTCAAGATAAAAAGTTTAAGAACTATAAAATATATTTTTGTAGACGTGAGCTGGGTCGGGGTTCGTGATATAGACTCTTGGGTTGGCCAAAAAAATCATTTGGTTTTAAGTAAGAAGGAAAGGCGTTTATTGAACAATAGAATCCCTAATCCAATGAACTCTTTGGCCAACCCAATACAGTGAGAAGGTTTGAGGTCCCCACTATCTGGGGTGTGGAGGGCATGTGGACCAGGCAGTAAGGGAGCCCTCCTGGAACTGAGGTCCCAGGAGGTTTTGTGGGTGCCATGGGGGCATATGAGGAGCCTCAGCCAGGGGTCATGGTCAGAGAGGGGGCTGGTGTTATCACAGTGTCTTCAGGTGATTGGATGCAGATGCAGTTCTGCAGCTTGACAGAGACTGTGGATTCCAGGAGGGAGGGGATCTGTGATCCTAGGAGGTTTAAGAGCTGGGTGGGAGCTGTGGATGTCTGGATGTTGGAGCACTGTCCTGTTATAACCTACAACAGACAGCCCTTTGGGGGAAATCGCATGCCAGGACGAGGTTCCCTGCTATGCAGGGGAGGGTGCATTTGATAGTCTAGGGTTGTGTATTTTCTTTAATTTGGAGGGGGGATGGGAGACCTAATT
The DNA here is from genome assembly GCA_006410675.1 of Oreotragus oreotragus. Classification (NCBI taxonomy): domain Eukaryota; kingdom Metazoa; phylum Chordata; class Mammalia; order Artiodactyla; family Bovidae; genus Oreotragus; species Oreotragus oreotragus. The sequence continues at coordinate 532,300 of SJYX01019735.1, read as the reverse complement.
TCAAGTCTCTGTTTCATAATCAAAGTCCTGGTTCATAATTCAAGTTTCTCTAAATCTTAAAAGCAAGTGAATGTCTCTCTTCCACAAGGAATCCTTCAAGCAGTCTGTGGGAATGGAAGGGCCTGGTAATTCAGGAGCTTCTAACCTCCCTTGCAAATTTATTGACTTAGAGCTGTGTGGTTCTTACCTGAGGGCGACTTCATCCCCCGGAGACATTTGGCAATGTCTGACTTCCACGATGGCTCAGTGGGTAAAGAATCCCCCTGTGATGCAGGAGACGCAGGAAACTTGGGTTCGATCCATGGGTCGAGAAGATTCCCTGGAGGAGGGCATGGCAACCATTTCCAGTATTCTTTCCTGGAGAATCCCATGGACAAAGGAGCCTGGCGTGCTATGGTCCAAAGAGTCGCAAGGTGTCGGACATAACTGAGCGACTGTATATGCATGCACGGAGACAGAGTCAGTTGTCACAACTGTGTGTGTGTGTGTGTGTGTGTTACTGGCATCTGTGGATAGAGGCCAGGGATACTGCTAAATCCCTACAATGCCCAAGATGCCACTTCACCCCACAACAGAAAATGATCCAGTCCCAAATGTCAATAGTGCCAAGGCTGAGAAACCTTAAGTTAGAGGAGGTGAAGATTTGAGGTCTGTTTATGCATAGTCAGGAAAGCTGCCTGGGTGCTTTTCACAAAAGAAGAGTATTAAACGCCATTTCTTGGCCTGACTTACAATGGATAATAATTATAACCTGCCTACCTAAAATTTACACTTAAATTTTCAGTGGGTATCTTTCTTCATGCTTAAACAGGCTTAGTGTCCCGGTCTTCTCTACAGTGGGGCAGTATTCTATGCCTGCGTCGGTTACAGGCCAACAGGAAGTGAAACAATTGGTCTGTGAAGTGATTTGAAACCTTTGGGAGACTGTTGTTGCTAGTCTCTAAGTCGTGTCTGTCTCTCTGCGACCCCATGGACTGCAGCACGCCAGTCTCCTCTGTCCTCCACTATCTCCCGGAATTTGCTCTAATTCATATCCATTGAGTCAGTGAAGCTATCTAACCGTCTTCACCTCTGCCACCTGCCTTCTCCTTTTGCCTTCAGTCTTTCCCAGCATCCGCTTGGGAGACAAAGCACTCAAACAAGAATCTTGGGACATCATCATCATTATTAATTATTAGTTATATTGTAGCACTTATTCAGCCTCTCTCAGGATTCCCATGAGAGTCCAGTGAGCACTAAGATCAAAATCAGATTCTTGACCTTCGGTCTAACCAGATACCGCCTGGAATTAATATGTTACAGTTAAAAGCAGGGAGCTCTCTCCCTCTGCAGGGCCCAGCTGCCTGCTCCCAGCATTTGGGGAAGGCTCTGCACTGGCAACATCAGCTTCAAAGCAATCTTCAATCTTCTGTTTGTACTCGCTGTTCCCATATTTAGAACAGAGCGGCACATACTTGTCTGTTGCTTCAAGGCAAGAGCAAATGCTGAAGGTATTAAATAGAGCCTCACTGCAAGCAAACAAGGGCAAGGGAGCCCAGAAAAAGTTCAGAATTTGTTTCAACGTTTCCTTCCATGTTAATTATTCAGAGCAGCAGCATGGGAGGCCTGGTGTGCTGCGATTCATGGGGTCGCAAAGAGTAGGACATGACTGAGCGACTGAACTGAACTGAATTTCATTCACAAGGCTCCCCCACCCTCGTGACCTGATCACCTCCCAAAACCTCACCTCCTAATACCATCACATTGTGCAGAGGGTTTCAACACATGAAGTTGGTGGTGGGGGCGGGGGTAGGAGCACAGCATTCAGATCATAGCAAGGGATATATGGGAATCTGTACTATTTTAACAAATTTTCTGTAAGTTTAAAATTAGTTCAAGATAAAAAGTTTAAGAACTATAAAATATATTTTTGTAGACGTGAGCTGGGTCGGGGTTCGTGATATAGACTCTTGGGTTGGCCAAAAAAATCATTTGGTTTTAAGTAAGAAGGAAAGGCGTTTATTGAACAATAGAATCCCTAATCCAATGAACTCTTTGGCCAACCCAATACAGTGAGAAGGTTTGAGGTCCCCACTATCTGGGGTGTGGAGGGCATGTGGACCAGGCAGTAAGGGAGCCCTCCTGGAACTGAGGTCCCAGGAGGTTTTGTGGGTGCCATGGGGGCATATGAGGAGCCTCAGCCAGGGGTCATGGTCAGAGAGGGGGCTGGTGTTATCACAGTGTCTTCAGGTGATTGGATGCAGATGCAGTTCTGCAGCTTGACAGAGACTGTGGATTCCAGGAGGGAGGGGATCTGTGATCCTAGGAGGTTTAAGAGCTGGGTGGGAGCTGTGGATGTCTGGATGTTGGAGCACTGTCCTGTTATAACCTACAACAGACAGCCCTTTGGGGGAAATCGCATGCCAGGACGAGGTTCCCTGCTATGCAGGGGAGGGTGCATTTGATAGTCTAGGGTTGTGTATTTTCTTTAATTTGGAGGGGGGATGGGAGACCTAATTTCAAGTCTCTGTTTCATAATCAAAGTCCTGGTTCATAATTCAAGTTTCTCTAAATCTTAAAAGCAAGTGAATGTCTCTCTTCCACAAGGAATCCTTCAAGCAGTCTGTGGGAATGGAAGGGCCTGGTAATTCAGGAGCTTCTAACCTCCCTTGCAAATTTATTGACTTAGAGCTGTGTGGTTCTTACCTGAGGGCGACTTCATCCCCCGGAGACATTTGGCAATGTCTGACTTCCACGATGGCTCAGTGGGTAAAGAATCCCCCTGTGATGCAGGAGACGCAGGAAACTTGGGTTCGATCCATGGGTCGAGAAGATTCCCTGGAGGAGGGCATGGCAACCATTTCCAGTATTCTTTCCTGGAGAATCCCATGGACAAAGGAGCCTGGCGTGCTATGGTCCAAAGAGTCGCAAGGTGTCGGACATAACTGAGCGACTGTATATGCATGCACGGAGACAGAGTCAGTTGTCACAACTGTGTGTGTGTGTGTGTGTGTTACTGGCATCTGTGGATAGAGGCCAGGGATACTGCTAAATCCCTACAATGCCCAAGATGCCACTTCACCCCACAACAGAAAATGATCCAGTCCCAAATGTCAATAGTGCCAAGGCTGAGAAACCTTAAGTTAGAGGAGGTGAAGATTTGAGGTCTGTTTATGCATAGTCAGGAAAGCTGCCTGGGTGCTTTTCACAAAAGAAGAGTATTAAACGCCATTTCTTGGCCTGACTTACAATGGATAATAATTATAACCTGCCTACCTAAAATTTACACTTAAATTTTCAGTGGGTATCTTTCTTCATGCTTAAACAGGCTTAGTGTCCCGGTCTTCTCTACAGTGGGGCAGTATTCTATGCCTGCGTCGGTTACAGGCCAACAGGAAGTGAAACAATTGGTCTGTGAAGTGATTTGAAACCTTTGGGAGACTGTTGTTGCTAGTCTCTAAGTCGTGTCTGTCTCTCTGCGACCCCATGGACTGCAGCACGCCAGTCTCCTCTGTCCTCCACTATCTCCCGGAATTTGCTCTAATTCATATCCATTGAGTCAGTGAAGCTATCTAACCGTCTTCACCTCTGCCACCTGCCTTCTCCTTTTGCCTTCAGTCTTTCCCAGCATCCGCTTGGGAGACAAAGCACTCAAACAAGAATCTTGGGACATCATCATCATTATTAATTATTAGTTATATTGTAGCACTTATTCAGCCTCTCTCAGGATTCCCATGAGAGTCCAGTGAGCACTAAGATCAAAATCAGATTCTTGACCTTCGGTCTAACCAGATACCGCCTGGAATTAATATGTTACAGTTAAAAGCAGGGAGCTCTCTCCCTCTGCAGGGCCCAGCTGCCTGCTCCCAGCATTTGGGGAAGGCTCTGCACTGGCAACATCAGCTTCAAAGCAATCTTCAATCTTCTGTTTGTACTCGCTGTTCCCATATTTAGAACAGAGCGGCACATACTTGTCTGTTGCTTCAAGGCAAGAGCAAATGCTGAAGGTATTAAATAGAGCCTCACTGCAAGCAAACAAGGGCAAGGGAGCCCAGAAAAAGTTCAGAATTTGTTTCAACGTTTCCTTCCATGTTAATTATTCAGAGCAGCAGCATTTAAAATTGGAAGTCCGGCTACTCACTATTTAATAAACTGAATGATTGCCTTTTTATAAACCACGAAGATTAGTTCATGAAACCTGATTTGGCTTTTTTTTTTTTTCTTAAACAGTACTTCAGTGTTAAGCAAGCCTGGACAGCTACAAACTAGAAGGAGCTGGGTTTTCCTTTGTAAGGTGTTTATTTATTTATTTTTACTTTTGTTCAGTTTTTCCCTGGGATTTCTATTTTTAGAAAGATAGTATCGATCTCATCATTAGCAATTTGAAGTTTCAGCAAAGGGTGACTTGAAAATAATTTTTTGTTGTTTGCTTTTAGTTGTCTACTTTTGGCCCTGCTGGGTCTTTGTAGCTGTGTGGGCTTTTCTCCAGTTGCAGCGAGTGGGGCTTACTCTCTGCTCTCTACTTAGGGTATGCAGGCTTCTCATTGCAGTGGCTTCTTGTTATGGAGCCCTGGCTCTAGGGAGGGTGGGCGGGCTTCAGTGCTTGTGAAGCCTGGTCTCTACAGTCGTGGCTTAGTTGCTCTGTGGCACGTGGGATCTTCCCAGATCATGGATCGAACCCCTGTCTCCTGCATTGGCAGGTGGATTCTTTACCGTTGAGCTAACAGGGAAACCCAAATGTGACTTTGGGGATTTTGAATGGTGATGTATGTTGCGTCTCTGCTTGACAGATCTCTATTGAAGTCGGATTTGGAATGATCCTAGCAGGCATCCCACTCCAGTACTCTTGCCTGGAGAATCCCATGGACGGAGGAGCCTGGTGGGCTGCAGTCCATGGGGTCGCTAAAAGTCGGACACGACTAAGCGACTTCACTTTCACTTTTCACTTTCATTCAGTGGAGAAGGAAATGGCAACCCACTCCAGTGTTCTTGCCTGGAGAATCCCAGGGACGGGGGAGCCTGGTGGGCTGCCGTCTATGGGATCACACAGAGTCAGGCATGACTGAAGTGACTTAGCAGCAGCAGCAGCATGGTTCTTCCTCAAGAATCCATATTATTTCATAGTACAAGTGCTGCTTTTTAAATATGGAGAAGCTGCCCCTGACTTTAATTTGAGGTTTGGTAGCTGACTCATCCTCACCCTCTTGCTGAGGCCCTTAGAAACATGCATTTAAAGGTGTTAGCTGAGGTGAAAGGCAGAAATTTTAGCTACAGGGCAGAAGTATGTCTTTGCAAAGCAAACTAGCATGTCCCAGGCCGGACCCGAGACTGACTCCTGGTGGAAATAATCAAACCATGATAAGTGTTAATATTTATTGGCTGTTTAGTATCTGCCAATATCAGTCCTGAATTTTCCTGTGGAATGACTCACTTAACCCTTACCACAGTTTGTTTTATTTTAATATTTATTTATTTATTTGGCTGTGCCAAGTCTTAGCTGCAACACAAGGGATCTTTTAGTTTTGGCATGCAAACTCTTAGCTGCATGGGATCTCATTCCCTGACCAGGGATTGTACCTGGGTCCCCTGCATTGGGAGTCTTAGCCACTGGACCACCAGGGAAGGGGTAGGTGCTACTTAACCACCTCAGTTTTACAGCTGAGAAAACAAGAGGCTTAGGGAGGTCACTTACTTTACCCAAGGTCCTGGAACAGAAAGACTCCACTAGAATTTGCAACAAGTCATCTGTTTCTAGGGTCCTGGTCTTTAACTTTTTCCCGAAAGACATGATCTAAGAAACATGAATAAAATTAGCGTGTGATTATTACATGAGAGTTGTTCAGTCATGTCCAACTCTTTGTGACACCATGGACTGGAGCCCACCAGGCACCTCTGTCCATGGGATTTCCCAGGCAAGAAAACGGGGATGGGTTGCCATTCTTTTCTCCGGAGGATCTTCTGGAACTCAGGTCTCCTGCATTGCAGGTAAATTCTTGTTTTTCTTAAATGTTTCAGTACCTTTTCTGCCCTGGAGGTGTGATGGTAACTAGAATTCTGAGTGTTGGTTGTCTTATTTACAAAGAGCAGATTTGGACACGGCTGGACGCAAGTTCACACACTCCTTTCCCAGCACAATGTGAACAGACGGCCTCCTAGAACAAACGTGGTGCCACATGAAACCCCCTCCATTTCTTCTCCTTCTCCCTAAGATGAATCTGGGTGGTGGGGTATTTCAGATTTTCTTTCAGAGACGCTTTTCTTTTTCTACACTTTTCCTAACACGATGCAGTCGATCCCCTTTGGAAGTTCGATCGCACCTCTGGCATTGCAGTGCAAGAAGGCTTTTCCTCACGGCTGTGTTTCTGGAAGCTAAGTGCATGGCAGGAAAGACGTATTTATCTTGGAACTGAGACTTGAGAAGCGAGTTCCGCCCTTGAACAAGACTTCTCCACCTGGGATTTCAACCTAAGTACATAAGGGAGCCAAAGGTAAAATTCAAGACTCAAGGGAACAAGAACCCTATTCTATGAGTTTAGATGAAAGCTGATGAAGCGATGTACAACCGTCTTTCATTTCCGTGGGGTTTTAGTAACAGTGTGTCCATCGATGCCTCCCTGTGCACGGTCCAGGGGTGGGTAGGGGGTGCGGGGGAGCGGTTGGCAAATCCCTTTCAACAATGACTATTCAGGCGTGAATATGTCCTTTTTGCATCAAGCTGAAAATGGAACATTTTGATAACATACAGACAGTTCTTTCTTATGAGACATGTGGCAACCTGTTGGCGTGGCCTAGGAGGCTCTCTGAAATTGGTCTCCAGCTCTCTGCTCCTGCGCTGGCACCTGCCACTCTGTCCTGTGCAGCCAAAGAGTATTCCAGATGGGGTGAAAGGTGAGTTTTGGCCACATATCAGAATCCCAGGGACTTGGGAGGCTGCAACTTTGAGACTTACCAACATGACTAGGGTGGGTGATGTGGTCTCAGAATGACCTAGTTGGCAAACCATACCCGTGAGAGTTCAGTGTCATAATTTAAGGAGTGTTGACTGAAAAAAAAAAAGGCACAACATGAAAGTTGAGAATTATGTGGGTTTAATTTAATTTATTTATTTATTAATGTCTTGGCTGCACTGGGTCTTGGTTGCTGCTCGTGGCACAGCTCTTCTAGTGGTGAGGAGCACGGGCCCTGGGGCCCTCCAGCTCAGTAGCTGTGGCTCCCGGGCTTAGTGGCCCCATGGCATGTAGAATCTTCCATGTCCCCTGCATTGGCAGATGGATCCTTAGCCACTGGGCCACCAGGGAAGTCCCTGTGGGTTTTTTTTTTTTTTTCAATCGAAGTGTAGTTGACTGAGAATTCTGATTTACTTGGTGGCCCCACCGAGGACTGCAGCCTGGGATGGGAGCCGCTCAGCCCTGTAGGACTGTCCATGCCTGGCGTACCCACGTGGATGCCTCATCTTCGGCTGCTGTCCTTCTCTTCATCTCGTGAACTGCTTTTTTTTTTTTTTTCAATCGAAGTGTAGTTGACTGAGAATTCTGATTTACTTGGTGGCCCCACCGAGGACTGCAGCCTGGGATGGGAGCCGCTCAGCCCTGTAGGACTGTCCATGCCTGGCGTACCCACGTGGATGCCTCATCTTCGGCTGCTGTCCTTCTCTTCATCTCGTGAACTGCACTTGTCCTTCAATATCCAGTCGTCTTCCAGTCAGCAGCTTTCCCTGGCCCAGCCCTCCAACTGAGATGCCCCCTCGCTGCCACCATAATACCCCAGGCTTCCCTTGGTGCCGCGAGAGAATTGTGTTAGCTGGATGAACCATTCACTTCCCATACCCCTAGAGATAAGGGAACTTGGGTAAGTTTCATCGTTAAGTCAGGGTGTCTGTCCATGATGGGCCCATAGGAAGGGCTACACAGCCTGGAATTTTCCAGACAGTTTGGGGCTGAAATAATCTATCTTGCTTTCTGCCTGAGTAAACCATACAAATCTAACACCAGAAGTTCCTAATTTGGGACATGGAAAATGTGACTGCTGTATCAGTGGGCTATCCAGAAAGCAATAATAATAATAACGGCACCCAGGAAATCAAACGTTTGTTAATGACAAGCACCAAGCTAAGTAAGCACTCTTGCTTGACAGCCAAATGGGGCCAGTATGCGAGGGATGTTAAGGTAGTGTCCCTTATTTACGGTTTTGTCATCTCAGTTTTTTCTAATGACTTTTCAGCCTCCTTGAGGCCTGACTTGTTGAAGGAGGAAACCGGGCCCAAGTTTGCTGAGGAGCTGCAGTAGAAAGCTCCCATTCCTGACCCATTCGTAAGTTTATGAATTATTCATGGTGACTGTCATCTGTCAATCCAGAAAGCAGTTCCTGGCCATTCTAACCACCAGCTTAACTTCTTCCAAGGAGGCCTGTGGCTTTTCCAAATGAGGGCTATCCCATTCGAGCAGCTCAAAAGACCCTGTTTATTTAGAATGATTAACTATAAGCTTTATGCGTGTGTGCTGTGTGCTAAGTCACCTCGGTCATGTCTGACTCTTCGCGACCCTATGGACTGCAGCCCACCAGGCCCCTCTGTCCACAGGATTCTGCAGGCAAGAATACTTTTTAGCCCACATGGAGTGGGTTGCCGTGCCCTTCTTCAGGGGATCTTCCTGACCCAGGGATCAAACCTACGTCTTTTATGTCTCCTGCACTGGCAGGTGGGTTCTTTACCACCTGTGCCAACTGACGAGCTTTACAGAAGGATAGAATACATATTTATTTATTTATTTGGCTGCACTGGGTCTTAGCTGGGGCATGCAGCATCTTTAGTTGTGGCATGTAAACTCTTAGTTGCTGCATATGGGATCTAGTTCCCTGACCAGGGACAGAACCCAGGCCCCCTGCATTGACAGTGCGGAGTCTTGGCCACTGGGCCACCAGGGAAGTCTCTGGAGTTTGTGTGTGTATGTGTGAGTATTTTGGATCCACAGTTGGTTAGGTCCAAGGATGTGGAACCTCCAGATACACAGGGTCCAGTTCTAGAGAAGAGTGCTCACTGAGTGTCCATAAGAGTCCAATCGAGATTTTGCTAAGGACGTGATAGCTCAGCCTTTCCCTCAGGTTCTCCCACCTGCTCTCTGGCCAGTTCTTTTTCAGGATGTCGGAAGCTCTGCTGGTTTCAGAACATACCTTGGTTCTCAGATCCACCTTGGGTCTGACAAATCGGGAGGCTCATATCCATCTCTCATGGAGGAATACCAGCAGCGTTGGTATCCTGTCCTTTGGAAGGCCACCTGAGGCTTCTCCTTGGCCCTGGGCGCTCTGGACCAGCTGGCCTCTCAGGCAGCTCCCGCCAGAGGTGCCCAGGTGTCCTCTGAAGGAGGACTGTGGGGAAGCGGGGAGGGGAAGGTTTCGAGGCTTGTCTGGCTGTAGCACAGTGCTTTGATTACAGCTCGGGGAGCCATCTCTCCCCAGAAGCCCTGTTGTATTTGTAGTCCTGCTTCAAGCCATAATGAGACCACACAGACTCTTGACCACCAGGATAAGAAATTGAGCAAAGATTCCTCGGTGCCGGCTTGGAAGGTGTCTAGGAAACAGGGTCACACCGACCTGTCGGCACACATGTAGCTCTGATCTCCAAAGCATCCGTTGGCAGGGTCTCTGTTGGTCCCAGCACCGGTGGTGCGGAAGGAGGCCCCACCAGGACCCCTGGGTTTGGCCTCTGGGAGACCACCTGCCCTCACTGGGGCCAGGCTCCAGGCAGCGGGGATCTGTCTGCCTGCTCACTCCTGCTTTCTCAGCACCTGGAACAGTGCCAGGCAGAGGAGTCACCCCCTCCACACCTCCACATCGGTGGAGTGAATGAATGCATTGCTGAAGTCTGGCCTGAGCTGGGGAAGGGCTTGCCTCTTGTTCCAGAACAGGCCTGGGTGGGAAAGTGACTGTGGTTCTCCTCTGCGGCTCTAAAGCGGTGCTGTTCCGAGAAGGCCTTGGGCTGGTGAGAACCGAGGTTATTGTTCCTCCCTTCTCTCTCTCTCCTGTAACTGAGTCATCACTGAAAGACTACGCTAGAGATGAGAGAAACAAAACGTTGCAGGGCATCTTCAGATACGGGCACCCGGGGAGGACAGGAGATGGGCACAGTCCGGGCGGCACCTTCCGGGCAGGGGCAGGGGCAGGCGCGGGGCCCTTTGGAGGCAAGTTGCATATATTTGCATCCAGGCCCACCTACAACCCGACCTGCAAAGGGCCTGCCCAGCTCTTCCCACCTACAGAAAGCCTAATCTTTCTTGGGCTCTCTCCGCAGGATGTTCTGAACCAGAATTTAACTGCTAAGGTTCTACCAATCTTCGGGGCATGGGGTGGTGGAGGAGGGGGATGTGAAATGAAAACATCATTTAAAATTTGAATTTCCAAATGTCATTTCTAGTTTTTACTCTTTATAAATGCTGTGCTTAGTTGCTTAGTCGTGTCTGACTCTTTGTGACTCCATAGACTATAACCTCCCTCCCTCCATCCCCTCCAGGTTCCTCTGTCCATGGGATTCTCCAGGCCAGAACACTGGAGCAGGTAGCCGTTCCCTTCTCCAGGGACTCTTCCCAACCCAGGGATCGAACCTAGGTTTCCCACACTGAGGCGGATTCTTTCCCTTGTGAGCCACCATGAAAGCCCTATATAAATAGAGGAGAGCGTATTTTGAAGACATTCCCAGGAGGGAGAAACGCAGCTTAGTCAATCCTGAATCTTCAGTGAGGAGGGGACTGGGTTTCCTCTTTTCCTGTATTATCTGTGTGCCCCGCGGTCCTCCTGCCTGCATGCCAGTAAAGGACGAACGTGGCTCGGGAGAAACTGGGTCTATTCCTGCTTCAGCCTCACCCTACATTTTCCGAGCAGAAAATGGACTCTTGCTGCTCTGGAAACCATAAAACCCGTGTTTGTCCTGTGCTCTTTAGAAAACGCCTCCCAGCGCAGCCGCGCGTTGTGTAACCCGCCCGGGCATCACATTGCGCCGAAGAGCTGCCCAGGCTTTTTCGTGCAATAATAAGCTTGATTTTTTTTTTTTTTTTTTTTTTTTAATTCAACTGCAAGGAACCACCGCCGCTGCCCGCTCCAAGTCACGTGCCCCAGTCACGTGGTGCGGAGACACAGAAGCCGGCTGGCCATCATTAACTAATGCTTACTACTGGGGAGAGGGGGGGGGGAAATGAAGGCTTTAAAGACACAAGCTCTGTTTTTATTAAAAAACAAACAAGCAAGACTGCAACGGAAGGTATATCCAAGGAAAGGAAGAGAGCCAAAAAGTACCCGCCGGGTTTGCTCTACTCCCGGGACTCGGCCCGCCGAGCCGCGGGGCGGGCGGTGCGGGCCATTCTGGCGCTGGTCTCCAGCGCCGGAGGTGGAGGACCGCATCCTTTAGGAGCAGAAATCCCCTCCTCTTCTGTTCCTGCTGGAATTCCTGCTCCTGGGCGGGTGGAGTTCAGGGAGGAGATGGCTGGGGAGGGGAACGGGGAGCCCCTGGGCGCTTCTGGAGTTTTCAGTAACGTGCCAGCCAGCATCCCCAGCGTGGCTCCTTTAAATCTTCTGCGGTCGCAACACACCCTGCAATGAAAGGACTCTTGCCCACCTGAATGTTTCCTTGTTCAGTTCTTTGAATTTAGAAAGAAGTTCTTTCACTTTCTGGAGCTTGTCTTGTGTTACTTTCGCTCTCAGATACTGGAATTACCAAGCTGAATTTGTTTGATTTTCACCTAGAGGCGACAATGGTGGGAGTGAATGAAAAGTTTAGAATCTTGGCTGGAGGGAAAGCTATATACAGATAAAAGTCCCCAGCAGAAACTGACAACACTTTAAACAAACAAACAAAAACTACCTATTTTATTTCACATTATATATAAAGTAATTTCCAAAACACTGTGTGATACAGACTCAAATGAAGTCGCTCAGTCTTGTCTGACTCTTTGTGACCCCCTGGACTGTAGCCCACCAGGCTTCTCCGTCCATGGGATTCTCCAGGCAAGAGTACTGCAGTGGGTTGCCATTTCCTTCTCCAGGGGATCTTCCNGTGATACAGACTCAAATGAAGTCGCTCAGTCTTGTCTGACTCTTTGTGACCCCCTGGACTGTAGCCCACCAGGCTTCTCCGTCCATGGGATTCTCCAGGCAAGAGTACTGCAGTGGGTTGCCATTTCCTTCTCCAGGGGATCTTCCCGACCCAGGGACTGAAGCCAGGTTTCCCACATTGGAGGCAGACGCTTTAACCTCTGAGCCACCAGGTAAGTCCCTAAATATTTCTGTGAGCCTCTTTTTTGGGGGGTGAGGGGGGAGGCAAGAATACGGGAGTGGGTTGCCACCCCCTTCTCCATGAGATCTTCCCGACCCAGGGATTGAACCTGGGTCTCCCTCATTGTAGGCGGATGCTTTGCCGTCTGAGCCACCAGGAAAGTCAATACAGGCTCAGCCTTGAAAGAAAATCCACTGATGTAATCTGGAGCCTTAAATTGATATTTTACTTAACTCTCTTCAGAAGGAACAAATACACAAGGAAATGTCCAGGGTTCTAGATCTACTGTATCACTGGGATATAGTTATTGCAGGACATTTAGTTAACTCCCTCTTCACTTTTCCTTCACTCTGCTCTCTTCAAAAAAGATGAAAGTATGTGATCTAAATGGATGGATCCAGTTTTTGTAGGGCCTGAAGCTTTTACAGTTTGAGAGGCCCTTTTGAAGAGAATAGAAACTTAGAGAGAAAACTAGGTATCACAGTATCAGAGGGGACTTCCCTGGTGGCCCGGTGGTTAAGACTCCAGGCTCCCAGTGCAGGGGGCCTGGGTTTGATCCCTGGTCAGGGATTTAGATACCACGTTCTGCAATGAAGATCAAAGATCCTGCCTGCTGCCGCTAAGACTGGGCACAGCCAAATATTAACAGGAAACACATATTTTTTTGAAGTATGACAAAATTCATAAAAATACTTTTTGCTTGCTTGACACACCTCTAAAATCCTTTAAACTTGCATTTTCGAGGGTGTATATTCTTTGATAGACTCATCTTCTTGAAAGGAGAGAACTTTACTGTTGAGCACTTAATCAGCTTACAGTGTGCCTACAATTGTACAAGCTTGACGATTGGAACGATTTCCTCCAGACTAGCTTCAGACTGGTCTCTTCTGGCTCCGTTTCTTGCTTCTCCTCCCCGCCCAGAATGCTCCTGGTGCCAGACCCCACAGGACATGCTCGAATTGTGACCCGCCCTCTGGATCTCAGCCTTCCCATCTCCTTGCAGGCTGGGGGGCTGGGGGTAGGGAGCCGTAGGAACATTCCTGGAGACCTTCCCTACTCCAGGAGCAGCTTTCAGTAATTCAACTATAAATATAGTTTGTAAATTTATAAATCTATCTTAAGTCAAAGTAAAGGCATCTTTAGCTCAGGTTCCTCTTTGCCAGACCCAGAATATCTGTGGCCACTCCAGAGTCACCCAAAAAGAGGAGGAATATGGCCAAAGAGCAGTCAGAGTAGAAAGAAGCAGCTATCTTAGGCGATTAAGGTCATAGTATCTCACCACTGCCAAGTTTACAGAAGCAAATGACCATGAATGTGTGGCTGGGGCTGCTGCCTGGGCCTCCACTGGGGGCTGGAAAGTGAGAGGCCTGAAGTTTCATTTTCATTAGCTTCAGGCTCTATCTGCTTCTGGGTCATTTTCTGGGTCCTAGATTCACAAATACTTGTTAGAGACAAGCTTGCTTATCTGGACATCTTGCATGGAATGATTCATTGAGGTAAATTCCATTTAATAAAAAGCCTTGGCCAGGGTCCCTTCTCCCAGTCACACTCAGGGAAAAGCAATCTCCATCACCCGTGCCAGTGCAGGGAGCAGGTAGAGAGGGCAGAACATGGTACTTCCTCCGCTCTGCGCCCAGCACCACCGCGTGCTTGTTCCACACGTCACACCTCAGGAGTGGCTGATAATTAGTCCTGCTGCAGACAAGAGACCCAGGAGGCCCAGAGAGATTGTTTCCTGGCCGCAGTCACACGGCGAGAGCGTCTCAAGGCTGGAAGTCAGAACCAGGTCTGTCTGACTGCAGGCTGGTTCCTTCCTGGTAGAAGTGAAGTTGCCATTTACGGTAGCCTACCAGGCTCCTCTGTCCACGGCATTTTCCAGGCAAGAATCCCGGAGTGGGTTGCCATTTCCTTCTGCAAGGGATCTTCTCGACCTGGGGATCGAACCCAGGTCTCCCACATTGCAGGCAGACACTTTACCCTCTGAGCCAACAGAGAAGCCCCTGGCAGAACTCTGACCTTCAGTTTCTCGTGAAGTGAATGTGACACACGTCTCGTTTTAGTTCCTTGAGTGGAGGAGATATGTTTGCAGCGGTATTGGGTCGTAGCTCCGCCTTCACCTCCCTCCCCGCTGCAGAGCGTGACTACCTGTTCTGCTCACGTGAGTGGGGACCAGATTCCCGAGCAGCCTTCAGGGCCCCTCTCCTCTGACGGTCACGTTCTTCACTGGCGTTGTCGCCTGCTGGGACCCCTGCGACCTTGTCGATGCCACTTCTCTCTCTCCCATGGAGCCCCCTGAGATACACAGCTGCACAGAGGAAAATCGCCTGGTCAGATCATGCGCCTAGCTTGTCAGGCAGTATTTTGAATTCAGAAAGGCTTCCAACGTGGTGTTTATTGGGGAGAGGAGGCTGGCGGTTCTGACAATCAGCAGATGCACGAATTAGCAGGGTAAAAGGACCCTGAATGTGAGTGGTCACCTCCCTTCCCTCACACCCCCTACCAGTGAGCTGCCATGTGACCCAGCTTCCAGCTTCCTGACGAGTGGTGGGGCCCCTTCATCCTCCCCCACTGGACGAGGGTTCAGGAGCTTTGCTGCTCCTTTCGCTGGAGCCCCACCTCCCCCAGATCATTGTCGTTGAGGGCTGGACGGGGGTAGGGCAGTGGGGACGCCCCCTGCCCTCGTGCTCTGTAGGATTGATTATTAGCCTCTTGACTGCTATCCAGTGGTTCCCACTCCGCAATGGACACACCACTCTGGCAATGAAGAGTACCCTCTGACGCTACCAAGTGTCTCCTGGGGGCCACATCGCCCCCGGTTGAGGGCCACCATCAGCTTCCAGTTGTGTGGGTTCTTTTTCTTTCTTCTATCCTTTTGTCAGCAAATGTGTTCTGGTATCTTTCTTTTTTTTAGTATGTGAGGCTTCTTCAGGTGTGGGGTCAGGCCGTCTAGAGAGGTGACCACAGGGGGAGACCCAGGGCTCCCAGGCCAGCACTCCCGGGTGAGAGTGTCGTGAGGAAAAGGGTCATACTCCTAAGGAGAGAAGCACGCTCATTTCTCCACTGTTTATTTATTTATTTGTTGTTGTTGTTGTTTTAATCCTGTCATCGTGTCTATGATGCATATTAGTGGCTTTGGTGCATGGAAGAGAATGTTTCTTTTTCTTTTTTTTTTTTTGGCTGTGTCAAAGTGGCTCCTGGTATCTTGGTTCATCAACCAGGGATTGAACCCAAGGCCCCTGACTCTGAGGGGCCTTGGTGGTTGAATTCTGCAGTCCGAGACCCAGGTTTGAGTCTCAGTGTTGCCCCTAATTAGCTGTGCGACTCTGGAGAATTTCCTTTACCAGTGTCTTGGTTTCCTAGTCTGTCATCTGGGAACAATAACATCTGTATGTGGCATCGTTCTCAGAATTCAATGAGGTGATGTGTGTGCTTAAATCAGAGTAAACGTCTAAACAATGTAACCCTTTAAAATATTTTGGAACCAATCTTTGATTATTTCTATTTTTTTTTAAATTACTTACCTTAATTAGGCCTTATTTTAAAACTTATTTGCTGGGCTGCGCAGCATATGGGATCTTAGTTCCCAGACCAGGAATTGAAGCTGCACCCCCTGCACTGGGGAGACATAAGGGACGAGATGGCTCAGTCCCTGGGTCGGGAAGATCCCCTGGAGGAGGGCACGGCAACCCACTCCAGTATTCTTGCCTGAAGAATGCCATGGACAGAGGAGCCTGACTGGCTACAGTCCATGGGGTTGCTGAAGCAGCTCAGCGTGCACACATGCCTCTGCATTGGAAGCATAGAGTATAAACCCCTGGGCTGCTGGGGAAGCCCCTGATTATTTTCTTTAAATTATATAGCTAAATAGATTTCTGCCCAAACCTTTCACATCACTGTGTCCACCTCCTGCTACTGTTGATTCTGGAAACAGTGTACCAAGCACCAGCTTTGGAATCTCCTTGTTCTTTGTGGGAGACACAGATACACTTTCCGTGGTTACAGCAAAGCTCTGCTCTCCCGAGAAGGCTCTGCTCGCCACCACCGACCAGGGTCAGGGTCTTGGCCACAGTCGCCTTGGTTTGCAGTGTGCCTGCTCTGCTCGTGCTGAGCCAGAGGTATCTGATGAACATTTGTAACTCCATGTCGTGTCCATGAGCAGTTTACCAGTGTGAATTACAAGCGAAAGGTAATTCTTAAAAAATGGAAATCAGTGAAAAAATCCTGAATGTCGTTGGCTTTGGGCATGGACCAAGTCATTCAGTGTTAGGAAAGGTTCTAAAAGGCAGTGTCTGAAGCTGCCTTGGCTCAACAGCCAGTGATAACCAGCAAGAGACGGGTCGCGTGATGGACGAAACCCAAAGGCCTGGGAGCGTCCAGGCTGGGAGGTTCCACATGGATGGCCTCCCAGCCGCCCCCCAGGAGTCTGCCAGGACTTTGTTTGAAGACTTGGAGGCTGGAGTGATGAAACGTTGGCCCCCAGCCACGGATACTTCCTCCGTACGAGGCCCCTTTGAATTTCCCTGACTTCAAAGTGGGGTGGGGTGGTGGCTGTGAAACAGCTGGGGAGAGTCTTATAGTCCTTGCAGATGGCCTCTCTCAATGCACTGCAGTCGTAGAAAAGCCCTGGGAAATGTGCTGGGAAAACATGCCTGGGAGGACAGACACCAGCTCAGAGGAGCAGCACGGGCTTGGTTTTGAAACCCTCTGGTTTGGTGGAAGTATATAAACCTGAGGGCTGCAAACGGCAAACCCCTTCCAGGCAACTGAAAGGACAAACAGTACTCTTAAGAAAACCTTTCAGGACTTACTGTGCTGCTTACGCGGAGGAGCTTCTGAACATGAAGAGTCTTGCTACCGGCTGGCAGCTGCTTGCTTATTTCCCCACAAACGTGACATAAAAGCTCAGATTTGTAAGCATGGAGATGGTTTGGAAAATTCCGAGGGCATACACAGGCATTACCCGTGCAGCCTACGCGCTATTATCCTGTAGTCTTCTGGATGCAGTGAAAGCGTGTCCTTGGGGGTTCGAGAGCTGGAGAGCCGGAGCAGAAAGGAGCTTAGAGGAACACAGGAAGACAGCTTCCGCCCCAGAGGCTGTTCGCTGCCCCTTCCTCTTCCTCTTTCTAGTTCAGCAAAGCCCAAGGCCTGGGAACTGTAGCCAAACCTACTGGCTGATGTAGAAACAGGGAAAAGAGGATCCCAAACACCAACTCACACGTCCACTCGGGTTGAGCTCTCGTGTGGTTTATAAATCCACATCGTTCCTGGGGCTTCCTTGATGGCTCAGTGGGTAAAGAATCCCCCTGCAATGCAGGAGACACAGGAGTCGTGGGTTCGACCCCTGGGTTGGGAAGATCCCCTGGAGNGTCCACTCGGGTTGAGCTCTCGTGTGGTTTATAAATCCACATCGTTCCTGGGGCTTCCTTGATGGCTCAGTGGGTAAAGAATCCCCCTGCAATGCAGGAGACACAGGAGTCGTGGGTTCGACCCCTGGGTTGGGAAGATCCCCTGGAGGAGGGCATGGCAACCCACTCCAGTATTCTTGCCTGGAAAGTCCCACGGACCGAGGAGCCTAGCAGGTTAGAGCCCAGAGAGTTGCAAAGAATCGGACATGCCTGAGAGGTTTGGCACCCACGCACGTCACTCCTGGGGAGCCTCAGCAATTACCTGGGACAGATCAGCTTTGGATGTAAGATGACATTTTAACATAGTACGTACTTAAAACAACAACAGCACCACCTTTTGGGGGAATTCCCTGGAGGGGTTAGGACTCCATGCTTTCACTATGGAGGGCCAGGGTTCAATCCCTGGTCGGGGAACGAAGATCCTGCAAGCCATGTGGTCTAAACAAACAAAAAAACCTTTTATTTTGCAATAATTTGAGACAGAAAACTGAAAATAGTATGGAGGATTTTCATAGTCCCTCACCTAGCTTCCCCTAATGTTTACGTCTTACATAATCATAGTACAATGATCAAAACCAGAACGTTAACTTTGGTGTAAAACTTCAAATTATGGATTTATTATTTGCAGCTCATCAGTTTTTCTACTAAATGCCCCCTTTTTTGTCCCAGGATCCCACATCATGTTTAGCTGCTACTTTTGCTTAGTTTGGACTTCCCTGGTGGCTCAGATGGTAAAGCGTCTGTCTACAATGCAGGAGACCTGGGTTCGATCCCNACGTCACTCCTGGGGAGCCTCAGCAATTACCTGGGACAGATCAGCTTTGGATGTAAGATGACATTTTAACATAGTACGTACTTAAAACAACAACAGCACCACCTTTTGGGGGAATTCCCTGGAGGGGTTAGGACTCCATGCTTTCACTATGGAGGGCCAGGGTTCAATCCCTGGTCGGGGAACGAAGATCCTGCAAGCCATGTGGTCTAAACAAACAAAAAAACCTTTTATTTTGCAATAATTTGAGACAGAAAACTGAAAATAGTATGGAGGATTTTCATAGTCCCTCACCTAGCTTCCCCTAATGTTTACGTCTTACATAATCATAGTACAATGATCAAAACCAGAACGTTAACTTTGGTGTAAAACTTCAAATTATGGATTTATTATTTGCAGCTCATCAGTTTTTCTACTAAATGCCCCCTTTTTTGTCCCAGGATCCCACATCATGTTTAGCTGCTACTTTTGCTTAGTTTGGACTTCCCTGGTGGCTCAGATGGTAAAGCGTCTGTCTACAATGCAGGAGACCTGGGTTCGATCCCTGGGTTGGGAAGATCCCCTGGAGAAGGAAATGGCAATCCACTCCAAGACTATTGCCTGGAAAATCCCATGGACAGAAGAGCCTAGTAGGCTACAGTCCATGGGGTCGCAAAGAGTCGGACACGACTGAGTGACTTCACTTCACTCCACTTTTGCTTAGTTTCTCCCAGTCTGTGACAGTTCCTCAGGGTTTACCTGTTCACTTTCATGATTTTATCACTACTGAAAAACATCAATCTGTTATTTTGTAGACTGTCCCTCTACTTGGGTACTGCTCATGATGAGTTATTAGCAACAACAGATACAACAGAAAGGATGTGCCCTTTCTCAGTGTATCATGTCCAGAGATTCATGATGTTGAGAATTCTCATTACTGGTGAGGTTTACCTTCCTCCTTTGCCTAACAGACTAGGTAAAGTTACTATTTTTCCTATTTCAGTTAATACATATCCTTGGCTGGGGGATGGGCAGGGGTGGGGGTGGGTGGGAAATGCTGTCTTGAACTTGAAACTACCCTGCAAAATACTGTCTTCAAAGCTCCAAAGTTTTTTCTTCACTCCTTTCCTCTGTGGTTATATTATTCATTGTTAACATTTAAGTTAATTTGTTACCACTTACATTTTTTGGGGGGGCGGGGCTTTTTTCCATATCCTGTTTGTTTGTTTCTAATTTACAGATAGCAAATTTCATTCTTTGTGATGTACAGGTCTATCTGTGGGTTTTGACAAATGCAAGGAGCAGTTACCATACAGAATAATTCTATCACAAAAATGCCCTGAAGCTCCCTCTTTATGGTCGGCCCCTCCCTGTACTTTGTCGCCTAGTGATCACTGACCTGTTTTCTGTCCCTACACAGTGTGTCCTTTCCCAGAATGTTAAATAAATGGAAACATATAATAGTCTTTTGGATCCGGTTTGTTTCATTTGGCCAAAGGCATCTAAGAGTCATCCATTCTATTGCACGGATCAATAATTTGTTCCTTTTTATTGCTGAGTGATATTCCATCCTTGGCACCCCAGGCTGCGGCTGCCGTAACTGTCACACTGCCGAAAGCCAAAGCTGGATATTGCAGAGGAAAAAATGATGCCTGCGCCGCTAGATTGGTGGTACTTTGGATTCTGGTCTTCATCAGTCTGTCTGCTCATGTTTATTTTTTGAATTCCTCAGACAGCTGCTGTGTCCTTCTGTCCAGGTTTTATAAGGGCAGTCCGCAGGAGAGTCTGGGTGGAGGATCCGCTTGCCATCTCACCTACAACTGGACCCTCTGTCCATTGTCTTTCTGCTCTTAAAAGTCAGCATGTTTCCTGATCGTGGTGTTTGACCTGTTTATCTTTATGGAAAACCCGCTGGGTCTTGTTTGCTCCCAGTGTCTAGAAGTCCCCCCGGGATGCTCCTCGGTCCGTTTTCATCCTTTGTGTTCGGTACTTGGTGGACTCTGACTCTGGAATCTCATGTACTTCTGTTCTGGGAAAGTGTCTTGAATGGTTTTGTTGCTGGTTGCCTCTTTTCTGTTTCTCTCTCCTCTATTTCGTAGACTTCCATTATTTAAACATCACACTTAGTGGACTTACCCTCGGTTTTTCTTTTCTCTAAGGTTTTGGTTTTTTTGGCTCTAGTTTCTAAGATACTTCCCACTAACGTTTTTTCCTTGCCTCTCTTATTTAATTTGTCATCTGTGCATTCATGTTTTTAATTCCCAAAGCTCTTTCTGCTGTTGTTCTCTGCATGTTTCTTTTTAAAATAGCTCTGTTTCTTTTGCATACATCCTCTCTCCTGTCTCTGAGGATACTAATCATTTGGGGGAAAGTTCTCTTCTCCCTGTGTAATCTCCCAGTTGCTTTTTTCTCTTGTTTTATATCTGTCTTCATGATAGAGTTAGAACCGAAAAATCTAACTGGAAACTGAGCTCCAGGCTGGATTGGTGGAGAGCAAGCTTTCCTGTGGGGTGAGCTGGCTGTGCACATTCCCTAATTTCAGGATCTTTGGCTTGTTTCTTTTGGCCTGGTCAGATTCTCCATGGCAGAACTTTAGCCTCCCGCCTGGAAGCTTAAGCTCTGTGTTCTGGGAGCTAAGCTCCAGGAGGAGGGTGGGAAGTCTTAGCGCTCCACGGTCATCATGTGAACAGTCATTTGCTCTTCTTGGTTTTGACATGACACTTTCAGCTTCTATCTTTCACTCCTAAGAGAGGGAAATCTCTAGAGTCTGATCAGATAGGGGAAAAGCTGTCAGGGGCCCTGAGTAGGGGGAGCAATCTAGAGATCTGTATCTCTGGGGTTTTCACCCAGTCCTTCCTTTAGCCACCCTCTTTGTGTCTCCATCTGCAGGGGCACCGGTTGGTGCCTGAGCTTTGTGCGGGCCCCGGTGTGTGAAGGGCATTCGCCCTTAGCTTTATCTCCTGCCAGCTCCAGGCCTGTCGGTCCTTCGTCACTCACTCACCTGCCTCCCAGCCGCTGTCATTTTGTTGCTGTCATCTCCTCTCTTGCCCCGCCTGTCCTTTGGGGTATGTATCTTTAAAACATCTCTTTACGATAGTTTTAGTGTGTTTTGGAAGGGAGCAAGTTAGATGTATATATATATTCTTGCATCCAAAAGTGGAGGTCTAGAATTTTTTTTTCCCCTGAAGTGGAGTGAAGTGAAGTCGCTTAGTCGTGTCCGACTATTTGCGACCCCGTGGACTGTAGCCTGCCAGGCTCCTCTGTCCATGGGGTTCTCCAGGCAAGAATACTGGAGTAGGTTGCCATTTCCTTCTCCAGGGGATCTTCCCGACCTGGGGATTGAACCTGGGTCTCCCGCATTAGAGGCAGACACTTTAACCTCTGAGCCACCAAGATTTAAAATTTATTTTATTTACAGTGAGACAGACCTGGGAAATCCAAAGTGTTAGTTTTATAGCTTACTAATTAACAATTATTTCAACAAGGTGAAAGGCAAAGAATATCAACCAACTATAATTCATTAGAACAACCTAAAATCATCTCTGCAGTCAGTACAACTTCTACACCAGTATTTTATAAAAGAAAGAAAATAGGTTTGTACCCAGTCATCAAGAGTTCAGATCCCAACCTGGTCACTTAATAACTTCTGTAGAACATATATATACATATATACACATTGTATATATATATTTATACCAGAAATTACTATTCGGGGCTCACACGGGACTTGGACACCATCTGGACTTTTCCAGGCCTCAGCTGGACACGGGACTTCTGCAGAGCCATTCAGAGCAGTTGTTGAACCTGGGGCCCAGGTTCTCTTTGTTCTTCTGAATACCACAGTGACCCTTATCATCATTGCCAAGTAACATTTTTAAAATACTTTTATTCTGGACTAGATTGCAAAATAGTACAGAGAATTCCCATGGACACTTCACTCAGTTTCACCTGCAATCTTTATGTAACAACAGTTCATTGTCAAAACCAGGAGCCTGATGTTGGCACAATATCTTAAGTTGGATACAGACCTTCAAGTCACATTTTAAAGACACAGGTTTGTGTACTCTGCTAAACCAAAGCCAGGAAAAGACCCATTCTTTCTGTATTAAGGACCTTGCCTTCTGAATAGACATACAAAGATAACTCATCAAATAACAGCACTCAGATACAATCCCAAATATGTTTTAGGGCCTTTTTTCAGAAAAGTGAGGAGTGGTGGAGAAGCAAGAGTGGGCTTTTAAATCAGACAAATCTTGATCTGAATTCAGCTTTGCTGCTTCAGATTTGTGAGTCCCTGGGCAAGGAATTTCCCCCCAACCTCATTTTACCAATATAAAAAGGGTAACTATTATTATTTACTTCTTACTGTGGTGGAAATTAAGTTATATATATTATAGTCTACAACAGTGCTTGACATGTGGCAGATAATAAATGGTCACCATAATAATTATGGAAAAAATCATAATCCTTTAATAATCATAATTTTCTAGTTGCCCACTCGATTTTGAGTCCAGCTCAGATATCGTGTAGGACTTCCTCCCTCTTGATTTACTCTATGAGGGTTTCGGTGGAAATCAAAGAATCCACAGCAGTTCCCTGTGAAGAAAGGGACGCCTGGAGAGGACAAAATGACTTCCCCAAATCGACAACACAGGTGGTTCCTTGGATCCTCCACCTCCCACCTCAGCACTGAAATAATGTATGGGAGATTGTCAAAGATGTAACTAAATGCAAGTCATTTACCTATTCTTTTAAAGAAACCTCTGGAAAAAGGACTATGATTCTTTCAGGTGTAGTATAAGGTTAGGGTGAGTATCTGACAGCCACAGGAACGACGCTTAGGTCACACTCAGGTTATCAGTTTATACCCAGTTCCCCTCAAGCCTGAGGTAAGATATTTGCTCCTCTGGGGCTTCTTGGTGGCTCAGATGGTAAAGAATCTGCCTGCAATGCTGGAGACCCAGGTTCAGTCCTGGGTCGGGAAGATCCCCTGGAGAAGGAAATAGCAACCCATTCCAGTATTCTTGCCTGGAGAAGTCCATGGACAGAGGAGCCTGGCGGGCCAGATCCCTGGTCGGGGAAGATCCTACATGCTGTGGAGCAACTAAGCCCGTGTACAACTGCTGAAACCTGTGCTCTGGAGCCCGGGAGCCACAGCTACTGAGCCCACCTGCCCTAGAGCCCACTCCTGCCACAAGAGAAGCCACGGCAGCGAGAAGCGCGGGCCCCGTAGCTGGAGAGCGGCCCCTGCTTGCCGCGACCAGGGACGAGCCCGGGGAGCGGTGAAGACCCAGCACGGTGGAAACTAAATAAATTTAAAAAGATCTTTGCTCCCCAGTTGCACATGAAAGTCCAAGAGGCTCACCCCAAAGGGAACATTTTCATCACAGGCCCAGTAAGAATGCTTTGCAATCTAGAAACCCATGCACATTTCTAAACTAAACTTTGTTAGATTGAACAAAAACACAAAGGCCTCAGTTGGCAGGTGCTTATCCACCGAGCATCCTGCTTCCCGCCACACCGGAGCTCCCCACCTGCCTGACTCTGGCTTGAATTTCCTGCCCTTGGCAGCTACAGAAAGAGGGGCTCACAAATGCCGCAGCTACCAGCTTGGCCTCAGAACAAGGAAGGAGCTCTGCCTGGAAATGTGGTCATTTAAGTTGTAAAGTCATGATTTTCCTTTGGGGGTTGGGGTGTTTCTGCAGTGACCTGGGACTAATAGGTCTCAGACTCGGCTGGACGAAAACTTCATGTGGGTCTATCCAGGCAGGCAGATGGTAAGACAGGACCCGAGATAAAGAGGAAGCAACTCGGTGATCCTGTCTCTTTTCTCTTTCCTACGGGATGTCATCAGAAGGAATAACTTCCAGGCCTTCTTTCTATCTCCAGCCCTGTCTCCCCCAACTCCCAACCCTCTTCATCTCCTGAAAGATCACATTTCCTCCCGTCTGTTTTATCTCTTGTCTGTGTGGGTTTTTTTCAAAACCAAAAGCTCAGGTATGGCTTTGGTAGCTTAATAGAACAGGGAAGGCAACGGCACCCCACCCCAGTCCTCTTGCCTGGAAAATCCAATGGACGGAGGAGCCTGGTGGGCTGCAGTCCATGGGGTCGCTAACAGTCGGACAGACTGAGCGACTTCACTTTCACTTTTCTCTTTCATGCATTGGAGAAGGAAATGGCAACCCACTCCAGTGTTCTTGCCTGGAGAATCCCAGGGATGGGGGAGCCTGGTGGGCTGCCGTCTATGGGGTCACACAGAGTCGGACACGACTGAAGTGACTTAGCAGCAGCAGCAGCTTAATAGAAATGCTAATTCAGGAAGATCTCTTAGGACTTCCCTGGTATTCAGTACAGTGGTTAAAATTTCACCTTCCAAAGCAGAGGGTGCTAGTTCAGGCCTTAGTTAGGGAACTAAGACCCCACCAAATCATCAAACAGAAGCAACATTGTAACAAATTCAATGAGGACTTGAAAAAAAGAAAGAAAGAAAATCTCTCTTTTTGAATCATGCAATTCACATAACCAGAATATCCTAAAAGAAATTAGGCTGTGTCTAAATGAACTGTGTGGTAAGTGCTGTAATATATGCAGAGACATGGTTTGTTATGAGGTAAATTGCACCTTATTACCCAATTCCTATGTTGAAGCCTTAACCCCCAGAACCTCAGAACGTGGCTATATTCGAAGACAGAGTCTTTAAACAGGTGATTAAATGAAAACGAGGCTATTAGGCAGGGCCGTAATCACATATGACTCATGTCCTCATGAGAACAGGTGATTAAGACAGAGACATCAGCATACGCAGAGAGAAGACTGTGAGGATGCGGGGAGAAGGGGGCATCTACAAGCCAAAGGGAGCGGCTTCGTAGGAAACCAGCCCTGCTGGCACTTTGACCTTGGACTTCTAGCCTCCAGACAGAAGACAATACAATTCTGTTGTTTAAGCCACCAGGTCTGTGGTTCTTTGTTATGGGAGTAGCAGACGGATCCAGGCTTTAATCATAGCTGTGCTGTGATTTTAATCAATCAAATTGCAAAGGTTATTGTGAATATTTTTTAAATTGCCTTGTAAATTAAGTGTGCTTTTTGTTTTATGTTTTTAACAGCTTAATTGAGGGGTATTTACCATGCAATTATCTGTGTATATTGACACTTTAAATATACAATCTGATACAATGACATAGATCTTCTCTCATGAAACCATCATCATGGTCAAAATAATGAACATATCTGTCATCTTCAAAAGTTTCCTCAAGCTCCTTTGCTGTCTGTCTGTCCCTTCCTTTTCCTCCCCTTATTCCTAGGCCATCACTCAATCTCCTTTCTGTCACTATAGAGTAATTTTCCATTTCTAGATTTTTACAGAAATGGAATCATATTTGTGACTCTTTTTTTCTTTAACTTATTACACTTTGCATAATGATTTGGAAATTCATTCAGGTCATTGTGTGTATCAATAATCCATTCCTTTTTCATGGCTGAATAGTAGTCCTTGGGACGGACCACTACAGTTTATCCATTTATTTGCAAAAGGACTCACTAAGGCTTGTTTATAGTTTCTTTCTAATAAAACATTTTCACTTATTAATAGGAGTATAAGGTGATTAAGTCCTGCATTGTCTTTACTGTCTTATCCATGTTATTTTATTTAAAAAATATGAAGATAATTATAATAGCTCTGCCACTTACTAGGTGGGAGACAGCTAAGATAATAAATCTACTTTATGGGGTTGCTTTCAGAGCTAAATGACCGTGTTAGTTGCTCAATAATGTTATTTATTGTCATCATCATCATTGTCATCTCTGGTTATCCCTCTCCTTCTTTCTAGTCACTGTTGCCTATTTAGTTCCGTAAATGCATCATGCACTGTCTTTTAAATTTCTTTGATTCTGCTAGTCTGCTGGAAGGTTTTCCTACATTCTAGACCAGTGATCACTAAAAGTGTCACCCACAGAGGTGCAGGATGAAAACATTAGAATTTTTGTTTATTTTGACTATTAATATTTGTTCATTTAAAAATCTCATCTGCTGTGGTTCTCTTTATATGTGTTTTATGATATACTAATAGAGTATTTATAAAATTTAGGAATAAGTGTTGTTTATAAAATTTAGGAATAAGTATTACCATTGAGGGTAGATGTTCAAAAACTTTGAGATGGACATATTGTAAAAATAGTTGAGGAATCACCACTTTGGGCTGGATGAAGTGCCCCTATTTTGTTCTTCTCCAGAACATCCTGCTGTTTTGTCATCATCGATTATGTTCCTCATAGACCACATGAGAGCAGGGACTGTGATTCAATCAGGGTTAAGTTGCAGACAACAGTTAGTTGAGCTGAAGTGGACTTACTGTAGGCTGTTGGCTTATAGCACAGATTCTTAAACTTTCGCATGCATCAGAATCATCAGGAAGCCTTGTTAAAGCCAAGATTCCTGGGCCACACTGCCAGAGGCAGTAGGTCTGGGGTGAGGCCCAGGAATTTACATTTTTAACAGGTTCCCAGGTCCTGCCCATACTGCTGGTCCAGTCACCCCTGTCTTTGAGAACCACTGGGTTACAGGATGGTGGTGAGTGCTGGAGAGGGAAGCTGCAGACAGGGCCTCCAGGTCCAGCTGCAAAACTGGCCTGGGCAGGTCGTTGCTGCCCAAACCACACTGCATCTGCTGCCGACGGGAAGGCTGCTGAGCAGGAAGCTGTGCTGGGCCGCTCAGCACTCGTGAGGTTGGAGACTGACCAGACATTAGTGCCTCTGTCACTCCTGCTGGAGAGGCTCCAAAGCATCCCCACCTCTGTGCTTCCGGAGGCCACTGACACACTCACAGGCCTCCTGGAGCAGGGAGTCAACCTGGAATAAGATGCTGCTGTTAGGATAATTGACCTGGGAGGTTATTTACAAAAACTCCGGGGCAGGGGAGTTGGAAGATCTCTAGTGCTGCAGACTTGAGCACACGGCAAGTCTCCCTAAGAGGTTGGAGAGGTTTTGAGTGAGGCAGGAGCAGCATCTGCTGTGGCTGCTAAATATATTTTTAAAGATTTATTTATTTACTTATTTATTTTGACTGCGGTCGGTCTTTCTTGTTGCGTGCGGAACCACAGTCCTTGCTCTCATGCTGTCCTTGCGGAGCACGATCAGTGGTGACGAAAGAGCAGGGTGCTCTGGAGAAGAGCAATAGAGGATGAGTCCCTTTGGCTTTCTCTGCTTGCGGCGAGCGGGGACTACTCTTCCTTATGGCGCGCAGGCTTCTCATGCCGGTGGCTTCTCTTGTTGCAGAGCGCAGGCTCTAGGGCCTGTGGCCTTCCGTGACTGCAGCTCCTCGGCTCAGTAGTTGTGGCTCGAGGACTGCTCCTAGGCTTGTGGGCTCTTCCTGAACCGGGGATGGAACCAGGGTCCCTTGCATTGCAAGACAGATTCTTAACCACTGGACCCCCAGGGAAGCTGTAGTTTTCATTGGTTCAGGACCTGGTTCCAGCTCCCTCCTGCCGCCTCCTTTCCATACCTGCTATCCTCAGTCACGCCTCTACAATGTGCTTTTGGCTCTTGGTGGAGGGTTTACCTGCCTCCCTGCTGGGGACTTCTCTCTGCTTGTTCCAGTGATAAGGGGGACTCCTTGAACACGCTAGCTGTCCAGGGGAGCAGCATGTTGGCAACAAATCTGCCAGACGCTGCGCCCACCTAGGAGGGGGGCCACTTGGCTCCCGGTTATCTAAGTCACTGCGTCTCTCCCCAGAGACATCTCTCCAAACATCCTCTCTCCGTATCCTCAGCCTCGGAGCCTGGAACCCAGGTGTGCCGCCTCCCTCCAGCCTCTGATTCCATCCTTAGAAAGTGGACCTGACATCCCACCACCCGGAGGAGTTGCAGGGGGGTTTGAGCGAACCCTCTCGCCTGCAGGTCTCCCAGTCATATCCAAGGTGCCCTTTGGGCAGTTGCTGCCAACGGTCAGGTTGCCTGGTGACCAGCTTAGGTCAGTATCTTTTCGGCAGCTTCTGAGTCTCTTGAGTAGGAGCCTGGAGGTACGGTTGTTGCTGCTGTTGCTCAGTCTTGCAGTTGTGTCCGAGTCTTCGTGGCCCCATGGGCTGTAGCACACCAGGCTTCCCTCTCCTTCACTATCTTTGCCCAAACTCCTGTCCATTGAGTCGGTGATGCCATCGAAGCATCTCATCCTCTGTCACGTCTTTGTCCTCTTTCCCTTCTCCAGGGGATCTACCCGACCCAGGGATCAAACCTGGGTCTCCCACATTGCAGGCAGATTCTTTACTATCGGAGCCCCTGGGAAGATCTCTGGAGATGTGGGTTGGGGATAAATAGAGGTGCGATCAGTGTTCGGGCAGTACTACCTCTCAGCATGAATTCTAGCCTCTTCCTTTAAGGCCACGCTGCAGTGTCCCTTTGCTGACCATGACGTAAGCAAACTGTTTTAAGATGTTGGCAGCGCTCACAGGGTTAGAAGCCAAGCTTTAAACAGAGGGGGCATGGCACAGTCAGTGGAGCCTGGGATGTGGAGATAAAAAGTCCCTAGCACTGAATCTTCTCTCTCGTTGTTGATCATATGACTCTGGACACGTTTCTTAACCTTTCCTTCTTCACCTGTAAGAAGAGAAAACTCCACATTAGAGACTTGTGAGGATTTAATACGAAGTTTTTGATACATTGGTCAAATGATAGCCATTATTAACATTTATAGTGAAGCCCACTCCCACCCCCCCAAGGCAGTCACAGCTTATTTGATGTGTTCACAAACCCATGTGCTCATCTCAGTATATTTTACAGTCTGATTGGGATGGAGATTGTAAACTTTCCTCAGTTGCTAGCTCAAATCATGTCTGGAATAAGGCAGGGTATAAAAATTATTTTCTCGGTTATATGCTCATTTAGTAAGGGAGCTCTTCCCATGTTAGGCCCTGGGGGTCCGGATCTGAAAGAGACAGGGCTGCCCGCCAGAATCTCACAGTGAAGGGGAGCGTCCAACACACACGCACAGCTAATTGCAGGACTGTGAGGTGTGTGTGGTCATGGGGAGGAAGAGGGGTGGCCAGCACACAGTCCTGCAGGTCTCTGCACGCCCTGTGAAGGCACGGGACTCTCTTCTGCGGGTGGTGGGGAGCCCACTAGAAAGGAGAGTGGGTTTAATTTGCGTTTGGAGCCCTCACTGCTGCAGCGTGGCTGGAGGGACAGGGAAGGCAGGACTGCAGCCCAGAAACCACCAGCCCAGCAGGGGACGCAGGGGCAGGATGAGGGACCAAAGACCACGGGGGATTCCAGGCTGGCGAGAGGTACACGCAACAGCACGAGGTGACCGGCTGCATGCATGTGTGCTAAGTCGCTTCAGTCGTGTCCGGCTCTGTGCGACCCCATGGACTATAGCCCCCCAGGCTCCTCTGTCCATGGGATTCTCCAGGCAAGAATACTGGAGTGNTCCAGGCTGGCGAGAGGTACACGCAACAGCACGAGGTGACCGGCTGCATGCATGTGTGCTAAGTCGCTTCAGTCGTGTCCGGCTCTGTGCGACCCCATGGACTATAGCCCCCCAGGCTCCTCTGTCCATGGGATTCTCCAGGCAAGAATACTGGAGTGTTGCCATGCCCTCCTCCAGGGGATCTTCCCGACCCAGGGATCAAACCCCGGTCTCTTAAGTCTCCTGCTTTGGCAGGTGGGTTCTTTACCACTAGCGCCACCTGGGAAGCTGGTGACTGACTGCACGTAGGGATAAAAGCACAGGTGAGGACGCGAGTGACTTCCAGGTGATTGGGTGGGTGATCATGCTTGAGTCCACCCCGCCTTTGAACACAACAGAAAAAAATCGTGGCATATTCATCGTAACTCTGATTTCCTGTGGGCTGCTTTTGGAACCAGAGTTTAGTCAATTGTCCCATCTTTTCTGATGAAATTCTATCCCATAACTCACAGGGACGGTGAATAAGCGCAGGATAAGGGCAGGAGTCTTTGCCTGTTTTCTCCCCCAAGGTGGAAGCACTTCAGGTAGTGTGTCTGTTGACTCACAGAGCCTTCTGGAGAACAGAGGGGATGGGGGAGCGCTTGGCAAGGGCAGTTCTGTGTGAAGCTAGACTGCTCCGGCTGAGCCACTCTGCCAGGTGCAAGCCCTACAGATTATGAAATATTTAATACTTTAGTTGTTTGGGAGAAATACGTGAGGAGAAAGAAATGTGTTGTAAAGCAAACCTGATCAAATATTGCTCAACTGATCGGCTTGAAGAACAGGAACTATTCTGGTAGATGCATTTAAGGAAAAGGAATGAACACAAAAGCAATCAAATTGTGCTTTTCTCATATTTGGGTAAACTTGGAGGGAGGCTGCTTTCTCAGTTTGAAAATTTCTCTTGCAATTAAGATGAGGTAAAAAGTGAAAGTGTTAGTCTCTCAATCATGTCCGACTCTTTGTGAGTCCATGGACTATAACCCACCAGGCTCCTCTGTCCATGGAATTCTCCAGGCAAGAATACTGGAGTGGGTTGNCTTTCTCAGTTTGAAAATTTCTCTTGCAATTAAGATGAGGTAAAAAGTGAAAGTGTTAGTCTCTCAATCATGTCCGACTCTTTGTGAGTCCATGGACTATAACCCACCAGGCTCCTCTGTCCATGGAATTCTCCAGGCAAGAATACTGGAGTGGGTTGCCATGCCCTCCTCCAAGGGATCTTCCCGACCCAGGGATCAAACCTGTGTCTCATGCTTCCTGAATTGGCAGGCAGGCTCTTTACCATCTGAGCCACCAGGGAAGCATGAAATTGAGTTTAATTATAGTGAGCCCGGGTAAACTAAATAGCTATTGTCCTGAATTTCAGAAGACAAGGCAATTTATGGGACGTCCCTGGTGGCTCAGTGGTAAAATAATAATAATAATAATAATCTGCCTGCCAAGCAGGAGACGCAGGTCCAATCCCTAGGTGGGGAAGATCCATGGAGAAGGAAATGGCAACCCACTCCAGTATGCTTGCCTGGGGAATCCTATGGATAGAGAAGCCTGGCAGGGCTATAGTCCATGGGGTCAAAAAGGAGTTGGACGCAACTGAGCGACTGAACAACAACAAGGGAATTCATGTTAGAAGATGCAGACTCTGGCTGAGTCTGAGACAGAGGATTCAAGCGTCTTTTGTACTGTTGAGGCTGAGATTCTAAGCTGCAGAGCGTATATGCTTGCTGTCGGGGTGTGTGTGGGTGTGTATCACACCAAAGACTGAAGTCACGAAGCAGCCCCAGTTACACTGGACGTAATGATCTCACTACAAATGCCCGGACATACTGCGGGTCGTCTCCTCATGGCTGTTTCCTTCAAAAATATCTTTCAGGTATAATGTTCCCTTCCTGAAAGCAAGCAGCTTCTAACAGTGGATGCTTGAGAGTATTATTAAGCTTCTCCAAACACAAGTATATCTAAGTACATTTTAAAAAGTAATGGCCCGCACAGGTCTTTATCTCTGTGACCGGTGATACGTGCAGAAATGGGATCTCAGAAATGTTATGAAGTAACAACCCCTAAACACAGAGCAGTCAGAACCAAGCCTTCCAGTCAACACCAAAGCGTGCAGTGAGGGGAAGCGACGTTGCAGGTCAAAGCTTTGCTGAACGTCTCGTTAACTGAACTCATGCAGAGCCGTCTGTGTGCAGGTGTGTCTCCAGATTCCGGGGCGCCTGGGACTCCGAAGCTGGTGGGTTCAAGGTTGTGTGCTCATTCTGTTCAAAACAAGAGGCGGGAAGGGACGACAACTGACAGATGACTTGCAGTTTGTAACCGACGGGTTGTGCTCAATGAGATTCATGTATTTATAATCTTTCAAAGCCGAGCACAGGGGCTCCTGTGCTTCATTAACCATCCAACTGCAGCAGTCCTGTTTATCTCACTGTTTGTCACCACAAAGCCTGAAATCAAGTCAATTTTTCCATCCTGAGTTTTCCCGTGTACTATAAATAGGGCTATTGATGCTGAAGCTGACGCTCCAAAACTTTGGTCACCTGATGCGAAGAGCCGACTCGTTTGGAAAAGTCCCTGATGCAGGGCAAGACTGAAGGCAGAAGAAGAGGGTGACAGAGGACGAAATGGTTGGATGGCATCACTGGCTCCGTGGGCACGAGTTTGAGCAAACTTGGGGAGAGAGTGAAGGACAGGGAGGCCTGGCATGCTGCAGTCAGTCCATGGGGTCGCAGAGAGTGGGACGTGACTTGGCAGCTACGACAGCAGAAGGGCTCCTGCCTGACCCTTTCTAACTTGGAGCAGCAATGTCTTAGTCCAGGCAGCTGGTCCCTGGGGGCTCTAATTGCAGAAGTCTAACCTGGCAGTTAGCTCCCGAGGCCCCAGAAACCGCCAGGGCACCAGCGTGCTTCCTGCCAAACGACCCTGGGCAGCCGGAGGAGAAGAGGCCCACCTGCAGGCGCGGTCTGTGCGCTGGGTCTCTGATGTTCCCAGGGAGCAGGCGCTGGGGAGGGGCAGCGTGGAGCTGTCTGCTGAAAACATCAAGTCAAGACTCAAAACTCTGAGCCCTTGCTCTGCTACCCCCATCATTTTCTGGCTCATGCGGTGGCTTGGTTGAGTGTTAGCTGGCAGGAGTGTTTGTCCCTTTGCTTTAGTTTTCATAAAAAGAACTGTTTCTTAGTATGGGACATTTCCTACTTTTGAATTAACTTGGAGCACATTTCCTACAGATAAGCAATGTCTGTATGAAGATGCAGACTGTCTTGCCCAGTCTAACCCTTGGGAGCGGAGGCCTGGCTCCTCGGTGGAAGGCATCAGGGCTGTGTGCATCGTTTGGGGGTGAGGATGTGGATCTGGAGGACCTCGGCCCCAGCCCGGCTTATGCCTCAGGCCCCTCTCTCATTTGTAAAGTGGGGTTGATGAGATGCACACGCATACATGATGGTAGTGGTACTTGGGCAGCCCCCCCAGCGTCCCTGGCACTATTCTGCATTAGCTCGTTCATTCCCCAGAGTCACCCTCTAATGGAGGCAGCGCTGCCCTCATCCCATTTTGCAGACGAGAAGCTGAGGCACAGAGAGGCGCTGAGAGGGACTTGCCCAAGGTCACACGACCACCAAGCGCCAGGCCTGGCATTTGAACCCGGGTTTGCCTATGGGCTTCCCTGATAGCTCAGTTGGTAAAGAATCCACCTGCAAGGCAGGAGACTCCGGTTCGATTCCTGGGTCGGGAAGATCTGCTGGAGAAGGGATAGGCTACCCACTCCAGTATTCCTGGGCTTCCCTCGTGGCTCAGCTGGTAAAGAATCTGCCATGCAATGTGGGAGACCTGGGTTTGATCCCTGGCGTGGGAAGATCCCCTGGAGAAGGGAACAGCTACGCACTCCAGTATTCTGGCCTGGAGGATTCCACGGACTGTATAGTCCATGGGGTTGCAAAGAGTCGGACACGACTGAGCGACTTTCACTTTCACTTGTCTCTGGAGCCTAGGTTCTCACCCATGACATTGAGTCGCCCTTTGTGAGGTGGTTGGTGAGGGCCATGCACTTGGCAAATACCAACTAAATATCAGAGCGGGGGAACAGGACTGGTTTCCATGCCAGAAGCTGTGTTCCTCGTCTCTGACACCATGCTAAGAGGTATGGGCGGCCCTTTGAAGGCCTGACTGTACCATCTGCTTCTCGAATGGTCAGCTCCTTCTCTGAGGCCACGTGGAGTTTGGGCAAACAGACATCTGGCAAGGAGCCCAGCCAGTCATCAGTCCAGGGATGGAAAGATGATACCAGGTGGCTGCTGAATGGGGCCAGGCCAGTGTTGGGAACACCTCAGGCCATGAGGAGAAGCAGGTTGGGGGCTGCGTGGGAGCAGAGCTGGGCAGAGAGGAGACACTTGACCTGTGTGCGTGTCTAAGGAGGCTACAGAGCACCTTAGCGGCTTCAGGTTCTGGGAAACAGAGCTTGGTGGGGTGTTGGGTCTTGCCTGATGTCTCTTGTAAATCCATATTTGGAAAGGGAGAAGGATGATCAGGGCTGAATGAAAGAGGGCGGTGTGCGAGCTCCCCTACCGCTGGCCTCTGTTTCAGAGACGGGGAGCTGTCTTAAGAGTCAAGGGATGCCCATACAAGTGTACAGGTTTGGTGGGGCCGGGGGGGTG
>SJYX01019735.1:483449-497313 GCA_006410675.1 Oreotragus oreotragus | reverse complement strand
GGGGGGGGGGGGGGGGGGGGGGTGGTGGCAGCCATGACTGACTCTTCCTCGAAGAAGGCTGGGGAGTCCAACGCTTCTGTACCGCAGCTGGCTTTACAAGTTCATCCTCCATGAGACTCTACTCCAGGACTGCTCTGTGAAAGGGAACATGAAAGTGTCAGTCACTCACTCGTGTCCGACTCTTTTGTGACCCCATGGACTGTAGCCCACCAGGCTCTTTTGTCCATGGAATTCTCCAGGCAAGAATACTGCCATGGGTCACTATTCCCTTCTCCAGGAGATCTTCCCAACCCCAGGGATCACACTGGAATCATGTCTCCTGCATTGACAGGCAGGTTCTTTACCACTCAGACAGTAAAGAATCTGCTTGCAGTGCGGGAGACCCGGGTTCAATCCCTGGGTTGGGAAGATTCCCTGGAGAAGGAAATGGCAACTCACTCCAGTATTCTTGTCTGGAGAATTCCATGGACAGAGGAGCCTGGTGGGCTACAGTCCATGGGGTCACAAATGTTCTTTACCACTCAGACAGTAAAGAATCTGCTTGCAGTGCGGGAGACCCGGGTTCAATCCCTGGGTTGGGAAGATTCCCTGGAGAAGGAAATGGCAACTCACTCCAGTATTCTTGTCTGGAGAATTCCATGGACAGAGGAGCCTGGTGGGCTACAGTCCATGGGGTCACAAAGAGTCGGAAACAACTGAGTGACTGACACTTTCACTTTCATTTTCTTTACCATTAGTCCCACCTGGGAACGTGACGTAGGGGATAAAGGTGGTGAAATTGGGGCTTGTGTCGTATATGAAGGAGCTGGGGCTCTATGAAATGATGGTGTCATTGGTTATATGAATTGCTTTATGTGCAATAAATATTAATAGAACCCTCTGACAGCCTTGCTGAAGATGGAATTTACGAGGAAAATGCTGAGCCTGGGAGACCTGTTACAGTAAATCCAGATGGGGGAGGGGGAGGGCTTGAGCTAGGACTGTGATCATAGGAGGGCCAGGTAGATAAGACGTTTCCGTGTTTGATCAGCTATGGGCGAAGGGTCAGGGGATAGGGAATGAGAACTCAGTGAGGGCTCCAGGCTTCTAGCTTGGGCAGCCCAGTGGAGGGTGGTACTGCCTGCTGAGTCTGAAGTTACAGGAGAGAGCTGGGTCAAAGGAGGAAAGGATAAGGTCAGTCTGGAATATGTTGAGCTGGAGGTGCCTGATGGCTCTTTAGGAAGCAGGTTGAGAGCAGCCCCGTAAGCCTGCACCAGTATTGTCGGCCAGAGAAGGCAATTTCAACCTACTCCAATGCTCTTACCTGGAAAATCCCATGGACCGAGGAGCCTGGTAGGCTGCAGTCCATGGGGTCTCTCAGAGTCGGACTCAACTGAGTGACTTCACTTTCACTTTTCACTTTCACGCATTGGAGAAGGAAATGGCAACCCACACCAGTGTTCTTGCCTGGAGAATCCCAGGGACGGGGGAGCCTGGTGGGCTGCCATCTATGGGGTCCTATAGAGTCGGACACAACTGAAGCGACTCAGCAGCAGCAGCAGCAGCAGTGTTGTCGGCATCTAGAGACTGGTCAAAACCTCAGAGGAGAGGCGGGCTCAGCTGTGTGCGGAGGGGGGACTCCAGCCGTGTGAGGCTGGGGTGGCATAAGCTCCAGGCTGAGTAGCTCAAGGTCGTGGTGCCAACTGGCCCCAGTGGGCAGAGATGCTGTGGTCCACGCTGGCTTTGCAGGAGGACCAGGTGCAGGGCCCTCTTTCAGAGCATGGGATATCATATCCCAAGGCTGGTTCTCTTGCTGGACAGGGGAGAAGGGTGGGCTTGGGGGGGAGATGTGAGAAACAGCCCTCTGCTGGCCACAAGGACTGTTGAACAGGAGGTGAACTGGGGTCATGGGGTCTTGATCATGGGGTCCAGGCAGAGGTTCTTAAGCAGGTGATGGGGTGGGAGGATTGCCTGCAAGGCCCTTTTACATTGTGCATGGCCTCCTCTGGGCTTCCCAGGGGCCACTAGTGGTAAAGAACTCGCCTGCCAATGCAGGAGATATAAGAGACTTGGGTTCGATCCCTGGGTCAGGAAGATCCCCTGGAGAAGGGCGTGGCACCCCACTCCAGTATTCTTGCCTGGAGAATCCCATGGACAGAGGAGCTGGTAGGCGGGCTACATGACCAAAGCGACTTAACACACATACACATGTGGCCTCTGCCTCCCCCAGGCCTCTGAGACTCTCACAAGCCAGAGGCTTGAGACAGGCCTGGGGCTGAGCTATCCTCAGGGGAGGTGGCGGTGTGGATCCATTTGGAGGAAGCTCCTGGAGGGAGATCCCGATACAGCCTCATGGATGGGGGGCTTATGCTGTGGGGGGAATCACAAGGAATGGTTGAGGAAGCTTGGGACCCTCCTTGTGTTTTGTATCCCTAAACTGAACCGTGTTGCATCAGCCCTTCTAAATGTCCTCTCCCCACCTAACAATGCTGTCCCACACATAGAATGTCTCCACTCTCATCCACAGGGCAGTGCAGTAATTATACAGTCTTCACTCCGCCACGAGACATTCAGCAGGCAAAGGAGGGCCCCTGAAGCTGCCCTGCTCTTTGTAGAACACCATGAAATATTAATGTAGTTGTTTCTATTAAATGATCTAAGAACAGTTTTATGGGTGGAAAGGATGACTGTATAATGTATGTATGCAATCTAAAATTACCACCAACTGTCTATGAAAAAAAAAATCAGGCTGTCATACCATGCCTAATTGGTTATTTCTGTTTTTCTGCTCATTTCTGTTAGCTCTGCTCATTTATTTGTTTTATTGTATCACTGTTCACTGGCAGATAAGGGGTAGCGGTTGCCAAAGTTTGAAGATAAATTTAAGAGATAAATTTCAAATGCTTATATTGAGGTTGAAGTGCCTTGGGGACACCTGGGTCCTTCTGTGCTGTGCTGTGCTCAGCTGTGTCCGACTCTTTGTGACCCCATGGACTGTAGCCCGCCAGGCTCCTCTGTCCATGGGATTCTCNTTGAAGATAAATTTAAGAGATAAATTTCAAATGCTTATATTGAGGTTGAAGTGCCTTGGGGACACCTGGGTCCTTCTGTGCTGTGCTGTGCTCAGCTGTGTCCGACTCTTTGTGACCCCATGGACTGTAGCCCGCCAGGCTCCTCTGTCCATGGGATTCTCCAGGCAAAGTGATAATACCTGCAATTATTTAATTTTACCAGTAGAATTCCTGAGTCTAGTTTATGGACTAAATTCAGGAGCATAGTTTGAGAATCACGCGCTTCAGTGATCACATTTATTGATTCTTTAGCTATCAAACAGCAGCAGTGTTTTTCTATATACACTCCTGACCTGAGTGATGGGCATGCTTTGTGGCCTTTGGGGACTCTGGTCACAATGAAAGGCTTGTGTGCTCTGGTTCTGGAGATCCATCCCCAGGTTCTTTCCACTCCAAATGCCTTCTCCCCTCCATTCACACCAACAAGAAGCCTTCCTTCCAGGCTCAGCTCATAGGCCATTTGCTAAAACCATCACACAAAAGCTGAAGGACTTACAGAGGTCTCTTTTGGGTGCTGGCGTGCGCCCAAAACATCACAGATGTCTCCAGGTTCTGCCAGAGTGCCTTGGAGCCGGGAGCCCAGTCCTGCCTACAGGAAAGGTTCTCATCTAGCGCTTCTGGTTTTTATCTCATCTTCTAAGATCACCCAGCTCTTAAATTCTGCTCTGATTTTGCCATCAGCACTTTCCCCTCCTCCTATTATCATTATTTGATACTTAACACATGACACAGGGCTTCCCAGGTGGTGCTAGAACCCGCCTCGCTTAGATCCCTAGAGCACTCGCTTAGATCTATCTCTGCCAATGCAGGAGATAGATCTAAGAGGCACAGGCTTGATCCCTGGATCAGGAAGAGCCCCTGGAGACGGACACAGCAATCCGCTCCAGTATTCTTGCCTGGAGAATCTCATGGACAGAGGAGCCTGGTGGGCTACAGTCCATGGGGTCGCAAAGAGTTGGACACAACTGAGCGATTAAGCATGTGACACAGTGATAAGGGTCAAGTTTTTGAATCACCTGGGCCAGAACTCCCAGGTTGTAATTACATTCACTGTTTACCAGCTGTGTGATTTTGGCAGGTTACTTAACCTCTCTGAGTCTTAAAGTGAAGTGAAGTGAAGTCGCTCAGTCGTGTCCGACTCTTTGCGACCCCATGGACTGTAGCCTACTAGGCTCTTCTGTCCATGGGATTTTCCAGGCAATAGTCCTGGAGTGGATTGCCATTCCCTTCTCCAGGGGATCTTCCCAACCCAGGGATCGAACCTGGGTCTCCTGCATTGTAGACAGACGCTTTACCATCTGAGCCACCAGTCTTAGGGATCACATATGTCAAATGAGAATAGCATTAGTGTCTGTTTCGAGGATTATTATGAGATCTAAGGTGATTGAAGGAAACAGCCTGTCAGAGAGAAAGCTGTCCATTCTGCTTTGATATTACTATCGGCGTCCGCTCTCCTAGATTACAGCATCACTGAAGGCAGGGACCTCTTCTAAGATATCTTTGAATCCCTCCATTAATGACCATATGACATGAAAGAATCTGGGCTTAACAGGAAGCAGGAAGCCAAGACAATGATTCGAAGTATGGAAAGTCATCCGAAAGGTCACAAATGCAATGCCAGTGCTCCTGTAAGAGAAACGTGTGGCGCAGAGGGCAAAGAGTAGGGGAACACTGGGACAGGAAGTGGAGGGGAGGCTGGGAAAGGTCATGCAGAGTCAGGTCAAGTTCTGGAGGTCGGGGTGAGCACTCGCTAAAGGGGTTAAGAGGCTGTGTGGGACAGTGAATGCCAACAGAGCAGGGTGCTCGGCTGACCTGACTTGATCTGATGAAAAAGGAAAACAGTCTTTCCACTGCCCAAGTCATTGTATAAACCTGCAAACATCCAGGAATCTTTTCTCCAACTATCATCACTTTGTGGATGAGGTGTTGATGGCAGGTGGGAGCCTCTGACGAGAATTATTATTAGAGCAGGCTCCTGACGGCTGTTGAGGTCGAGCCCCTTCCTGCCTCCCTTCCTCTCTGCTGGCCCTGAGATCCTCATCAGTGAGCAGGAAATGATGGCATGCTTGCTCTTCTGCAGTTAGTCTTCCAAGGGGAAGAACAAAACCAAACAAGAAAGCTGGTTGGTTAGCGTTAGTCCAAAAACTTTTATTAAAGACCGGCTAGTAATTCAGGCAAAGGAATGAAAAGTGGAGGCTGGTTGCTCAAAACCTCTGGATTGACGACTTGTGGGAGTTCGTCTCGGGCTAGCTTATGTTTATTCTGCACTTTGAAATGACTCTGAAGGTTTATTTGGAAAGTCCAGCCCAGGAGAGGCATCCCGTGCAAAACCTTGACTGTACAATATATCTTTTGAAGACTGGAGACCACTAGGGGAGGAGCCTGGGAGAGCAGGTACAGATGTCAGACCCCCTCAACCCCCACCACCACACACTCACCATTCATCCTGGAGATGGCTGGCATGCCGGGCAGTGGCCACCCTGCCACCCCTACTTGCCCATGCTACCAGGGGGGAAACACGTGCTCCATCGGTGGAACATGTTGTGTGTGTTGGGAGGCCTAGTTGCCCGATCATACAGCCTGTCTCCCAACCCCACCGTCAAGGCCAGGCAGAAACCAGCAGACGCTGCAAAATCAGGGCTGTTGTCCCCACCCAGAGAATCAGCCGTTAAACACTGATCAACCCGCCGCTGTGTATAAACACAGACCAAGAGAAACCAGTTAACCTGCTACGGTGAACAGAGAGAACGTAGAACTGTGGGCAGACAAGCAGATACAGTTAATCATATCATATGTCCCACCATTAATGAAAACCTGGTAGGAATTTGACCTGAAGCGACTGTCAGTGAGTTCCCTTTACCGTGTGATCAAATGGGCTTTAGCTCTTTCCTTTCTTTCAAGTTTTTCTCCCCCGCCCAAAACAGTTCCCAACCTGGTGGCTCAGAGGTTAAAGCGTCTGCCTCCAATGTGGGAGACCCGGGTTCGATCCCTGGGTCGGGAAGATCCCCTGGAGAAGGAACTGGCAATCCACTCCAGTATTCTTGCCTGGAGAATCCCATGGATGGAGAAGCCTACTAGGTTACAGTCCACGGGGTCGCAAAGAGTCGGACACAACTGAGCGACTTCACCTTCACCCAACTACAAAACTCCTAGTGGACAGATGTACCTGATGGTCTTGAAGAGCCCATGGGTGTAAAAATTCAGAGTGTTCCCCGTTACTGGTGGCCCTAGACACTGCGGTGGCAGCTCACGGAAGTGGGGAGATCCTGAAAGTGTGGACTGGAGTCTTATTATTCAGTCGCTCAGTCATGTCTGACTCTTTGCGACCTCATGAACTTAAGCATGCCAGGCCTCCCTGTCCTTCAACTCCCAGAGCTTACTCAAACTCATGTCCATTGAACTGGTGATACCATCCAACCATCTCGTCCTCTGTCATCCCCCTCTCCTCCTGCCTTCAATCTTTCCCAGCAACAGGGTCTTTTCCAATGAGTCAGCTCTTTGCATCAGGTGGCCAAAGTATTATTTCAACTCCCAGAGCTTACTCAAACTCATGTCCATTGAACTGGTGATACCATCCAACCATCTCGTCCTCTGTCATCCCCCTCTCCTCCTGCCTTCAATCTTTCCCAGCAACAGGGTCTTTTCCAATGAGTCAGCTCTTTGCATCAGGTGGCCAAAGTATTAGAGCTTTAGCATCAGTCCTTCCAATGAATATTCAGGGTTGATTTCCTTTAGGATTGGCTGGTTTGATCTCCTTGTAGTCCAAGGGATTTTCAAGAGTCTTCTCCAACACCACAGTTCAAAAGCATCAATTCTTTAGCACTCAGCCTTCTTTATGGTCCAACTCTCACATCCATACGTGACTACTGGAAAAACCATAACTCTGACTATAAGGACCTTTGTTGGCAAAGTAGTGTCTCTCCTTTTTAATACACCATCTAGGTCTTTCATAGCTTTTTTTCCAAGAAACAAGCGTCTTTTAATTATCATGGCTGCAGTCACCATCCACAGTGATTTTGGAACCCAAGAAAATAGTCTGTCACTCCTACCACTGTTTCCCTGTCTATTTGCCATGAAGTGATGGGACAGGATGCCAAGACCCTAGTTTTCTGAGTGTTGAGTTTTAAGCCAGCTTTTTCACTGTCCTCTTTCACCTTCACCAAGAGGCTCTATAGTTCCTCTTCGCTTTCTGCTGTAAGGGTGGTGAAGGTGAAGTCGCTCAGTCGTGTCCGACTCTTTGCGACCCCGTGGACTGTAACCTATTAGGCTTCTCCGTCCATGGGATTCTCCAGGCAAGAATACTGGAGTGGATTGCCATTTCCTTCTCCAGGGGATCTTCCCGACCCAGGGATCGAACCCGGGTCTCCCGCATTGGAGGCAGACGCTTTAACTGCTGAGCCACCAGGGAAGCCCATTAAGGGTGGTATCATCTGCATATCTGAGGTTGTTGACATTTCTCCTGGCAATCTTTCTCCATCAGATTGGAGTCTGGTGTCTTTGATCTCAAAGCTGAACTCTGATCCCTCTCTTTTAAACCCTACGATGATTTTCCTTCAGAAACCCTCTGGAGACCAAGTGCCAAGTGCTGTTGAGGTGGCGAGCGGTGAGCCAAACATCACAGTGGACTTTGTGGGGAGGCCTTTTGTGTGGTTTGGGGATTGAGCTCCCTATGTCCCCACCAGATTGCAAGCCCCGGGGTCCCCTCCACCAGCTCATCTACTTTTTCAGCTGAAAGACTATGGCCTGTCTCCCCACAGTCCTCTGTCTATAGATATGCTGGCCAGGTGAGTGCAATTGAGTTCATTTCAAAGACCCACATGGTATAATAGAAAAAAGGGCAGAACATGGAATATGGAGTTTGGCATCAGAAGACAGGTTCAAGGCAAAGTCATCTAGGGTGGAGAAGCGAGAAGGTGGTGGCAGGTTTCCTAGGAAAGGGGTGTGTGTGGGTGCAGAGTTTGTGGGTTATGGGGATGTTCTAGATCCTCTTGGAGGGGGTATTTACACAAGTATATACATGTGTCAGAATTCATCAAACAGCCCTGAAGACCTGTGTGTTTTATTTATTCTTAATTTTGGTTGCCCTGGGTCTTCGCTGCTGCTCCTGG
The DNA here is from genome assembly GCA_006410675.1 of Oreotragus oreotragus. Lineage (NCBI taxonomy): Eukaryota > Metazoa > Chordata > Mammalia > Artiodactyla > Bovidae > Oreotragus > Oreotragus oreotragus. Next base: position 489,155 of record SJYX01019735.1, on the reverse strand, counting down.
GCTTTGTCTAGTGGTGGCGTGTGGCCTCTCACTGCGGGGATTCTCTTGCTGCAGAGCACAGGCTCTAGGCACCCAGGCTTCAGTAGCGGTGGCACACAGGGCTCATTAGTTGTGCCTACTGGGCTCTAGAAGGCATGGGCTTCAGTAGTTGTGGTGCATGGGCTCAGCTGCTTTGTGGCATGTGGGATCTTCCTGGGGCAGGGATTGAACCTGTGCCCTCTGCATTGACAGTAGATTCTTAACCACTGTGCCACCAGGGAAGTCCCTGAGTATTTTACTGAATGTAAATTATACAGCAGTTTTTAAAAGCGTAAGTTCAGCTCCTGGCCTCTCTCTTACTCTCAGTATTGACAAGTCCTTCACCTCTTTGGACTGTACTGGATCTTTGTTGCGTCCCGGACTTAGTTGTTCCAGGGCAGGCAGGATCTTAGTTCCCAGACCAGGGATTGAACCTGCGTCTCCTGCATTGGAAGAGCGGGTGCTTAACCACCGGACCGCCAGGGAAGTCCGGGTTCTCCACCTCTTCGAACCTTGCTCTCCTGCCGTGAAACAGAAGGACTGTTTACACCTGTGCCGTGGGCGGTCAAGGCCGTTACATGAGGCAGCACGAATCCAGGTCTCTTGGAGATGACGGACAGCTTTAAACGCTGTAGCCTCCCTTGTCCGGCTCCCCACCCCACTCGGCCTTCCGAGCAGATTCCTGAGCTGGTTCAGTTCCGTGGCTTCTGCCTGCTGCTTCCCTTGGAGCTGAGTGTTTATTTTAAGGAGACTCTGGAGATACCAGAATGCTGTAGAAAAGCAAACGGAGTATGGGTTTTCTCTGGAGAGGAGAGAGGGCTGGAAGGGAACAGCTGGGGAGAAAGCCACGCATCCAGCCTGGCAGTGAGACCAGACGGACGCCGAGAGGGAGTCGCTGAGCGCCTGTGAGAGAGTCGTGACCAAGGAAAGCAGCAGGAGTTAAAAAAATCCACAGCTTGCCAAACAAACTGGGTCACATTTGTGATGGAGTGAGTCACTGAGCAGAGACAGGAAGGCACTTTCAGGGGAAAAGCAGACGGTCTGGGGACCATGGTAATTCGGCTGGAAGTGGCAAAGCACCTTGTGCCCCCTGGCTGGATTTGGTCATTCAGTGAACCGTTCTTCTCATGGCTCCTGCGGTGCGTGTTGGTATCTGGGATTTGAACTTGACCTTTACTCCTAAGGACAATCACGAACATTTATGTTGGAAGCACGAGCACAGCACACATTTTAAAATGGAAAATCTCAGAAGTCAAGTGAAATGGAGACGTGGAAAGCAGGGAGGTTCTTCTGGGGTTTACCCTGGGAATTTGAGCGGAAAGAGGACTGCTGCTGGAATGTGACACAGGCAGTTTCCGTTTAGAAACTTTAAAGTCAGAGCAGAGAACAAGTACCCTTAGGCACCAAAACCCTGCACAATGAATGGACTATGCTGAAATCAAATTTTAAATCTTTAGCCACTAAAATAAAGTTAAAATGGGGTAAGACTGAACAGGAAGAAATAGTCTACAAGAGAAATCTGATGTGTGAAATTTTGATTTTTATCCTCATTATAAAATTTTTGGTGCTTTCTGTTAGAGATTTCTGCCAAGAAATGTGATATGTTGAAAAAGAAGAGGAAATGTACTCTAGATGCTGTGATGAGAAAAGGATGTTTAAAGTGACAGGAATCAGTTGAGCTTCTCCCAGTGACCAAGGTTATAAAAATCAGGCTCTGAAACTCCCAAAGCTGGGTGAGAAAACAAAACAACCAACCAACTAAAAATAAAATAGAAACAAAAACAAACAAGAACTTGAGTAAAAGCAACATCTAAATCTATGTTAATATAACTTACATTTCCCACAATGTTTGTCTTATCTTTGTTCGTGTCAGATCTCTTATACTGTTAATTCCCTCTCCTGAGAGCCATCACTGCTGGAGCAAGATATGCAGCTGGGGAGAGGAGGCGGGGTGAGCGGGTACTGTGAGAAGCAGGGCTGTTTTTCTCATGACCTCCGAATCCAAAAGATGCTGCCACAGTCGTGGGAGGTGGATCAGGCTGTCAGTCCAGTGCTCAGGATGCAGAACAAGCCAGGTGGGAGGAGCCTTCCCCACCAGGTCTCAGTCACAGGAAGTCTGATGCCTTAAACCTCCATCTCAACACTCAGTGACTTCAACTGCTGGCTGTTAATTAGCATCTGTGGTCTTGGGTAGCCTCAGCCTGCAACGGCTTGGAGCCGAGCTTGGGCTGGGTCGCGGCAGTGCGAGCACCTGATCCCAGCCGCTAGACCAGTGGTCAGTGACAAGGGCCCTGGCCCTTTGGCTTTGCAGAAAAGAATTGCCACAAAGATGGAAAGGAGCGAAACAAGTCAAGTATTTATTAAGAGAGGAAGAGTACAGTACGTGTGGATAAGCACACGGGCAGACTCAGAGGGAGAGTGCCTGAGTCGCACCCTCGTGGTCGTTTGAATTACCTTTGTGGGGCATTTCTTCCAGTTTCTTTTGGCTAGTCATTTTTTAAAAATTAATTAATTAATTAATTTATTGTTTATTATTACTTTACAGTACTCTATTGGTTTTGGCATACATTGACATGAATCTGCCATGGGTGTACACGAACTCCCAAACATGAACCCCCTTCCCACCTCCCACCCCCTGGCTAGTCATTTTGATTTGCCTGGTTCGCAATTCATATTTGGTATACAGGATCCTCCCATGGATTCCCATGCATCTTTTAGCTAAGATGGGATTTTATTGCAAAGGCATCTGGGTAGAGCATCCCTTGACAATTCTCCCCTTTGGCCTCTAAGGAGCCTTTCTGCACATGTGTGGTCGGGGAGGTCTCCTGACTCTAAGAACGAGAGATATGTGGTCTGAGTAGGGCCCAGCCTCCTCCCTTAACTGTCCTGCTATTCTTGTCTTGGAGTTTTGGTCAATAGGGAATGAATCTCCAATTGCTCTACCCAGGGAGGGTGGGAAACATCTGCCTCCTGCCTCACGCAGAATCTGAGATAGGCTTTTGCATCCCATGGACTTCTTCCACCCTTTTCTTCCAGGTCATCTGAAATAGTTAAAAATATAGCTTCTCCCTAGGTTGCTTGTGGGCTGTGAACCCCGCGAGAATCCTTCATTTCTCCCTGGCTTTGGAGCTTCCAGACTTGGGTTTGAAGCTCAGGCTCATCACTTACTGGCCAGCTAGGAAACCTCTGTGAACACTGATTATCTTGCTTTGAAGACAGGCACGGGGTAGGTTAGCCACAGATACTCATGTGCTCTGATTAGGTGCTTCATGCTTTGGCAGTGGCTTGAATGGATCTTGATGTAAGTTAGCAACTCAGCAGACAGCTATCTTGTAACAAATAGATGGGAACAGACAAGGGAGACTCATGATTCTCAAAGGCTATGTTTTTGTCCCAAATTGACTTTCCAAGTACAGAACTAGGGGACGTGTGAGTTAGCGGCAGCACCTGTGTGATTCCATGACAGAATAAGAAATCTGTATCTGGTCACCATTCCCCAGTTCCTGGCACAAGAGCTTCTAAAACCTTTGGAATTTCCTGAGTCATAGAACTGAAAGTGTTAGTTGCTCAGTCATGTCCAACTCTTTGAGACCCGCCCACCAGGCTCCTCTGTCCATGGGATTCTCCAGTCAAGAATACTGGAGTGGGTCGCCATTTGCTTCTACAGAGGATCTTCCCGAAGCAGGGATCAAACCCTGGTCTCCTCTGCATTGTAGGCAGATTCTTTACCATCTGAGCCACCAGGGAAGCCCCAATAGAGCTGAGAAGAGCAACTTTTGTTACTCAGAATGAGCCCCTTTCAACCAAACCTGAGATTATGCTAATAAAGTAACTTTAATTTTCAGGGAAGGGGCACTTGAGAGTTTCCAGATTGCGGCTGGTTACTAGAGGAACCAGCTAAGTGATTAAAGCGTTGGAACTTTCCATCCCACCTCCAGGCTTCCAGTGAGGAGAGAGGGACTAGAGACTTGAGTTAATCACCAGAAGCCACTACATAATGAAAATTCCACCAAAATCCCTAAATGATGGAGTTTAGAGAGCTTCTGGGTTGGTGAACACATTGAGGTCCTGGGAGGGTAACGTGCCCAGTAAGGATGGGGAAGCTCTACCTAACATCCCCTCTAATACCGTGCCCCATGAATCTCTTCCATCTGACTGTTCATTTGTATCCTTTATATCCTTTATAACACACCGGGCTTCCCTGGTGGCTCAGATGGTAAAAAGTCTGCCTGCAGCATGGGAGACCAGGGTTCGATCCCTGGAGAAGGGAATGGCAACCTACTCCAGTGTCCTTGCCTGAAAATTCCATGGACAGAGGAGCCCAGCGGGCTACAGTTCATAGGGTTGCAAAAGAATTGGACATGACTTAGTGACTAAATGTGGAGAAGGAAATGGCAACCCACTCCAGTATTTTTGCCTAGAGAATCCCGTGGACAGGGGAGCCTGGTGGGCTGCTGTCCATGGGGTCGCACAGAGTTGGACACGGCTGAAGCAACTTAGCATGCATGCATGCGTTGGAGAAGGAACTGGCAACCCACTCCAGTATTCTTGCCTGGAGAATCCCAGGGACAGAGGAGCCTGGTGGGCGGCTGTCTATGGGGTCGCACAGAGTCAGACACGACTGAAGTGACTCAGCAGCAGCAGCGACTAAATGGCAAGAAAAATTGTAAGTAAACTCTTTCCCTGTGAGCTATGGTAGCAAATTATTGGATCTGAAGAGGGAGTTGTGGGAACCTCTGATTTTCTAGCTGGCTGGTCATGGGTCAGATGACAGGAGGCCCTGGGACCTGCGGTTGACACCTGAAGAAGGTGCTGTTTTGTAGACTGAGCCCTGAACCTGCGCTATCCCTGCTAACTCTGGGGAGTAACTGTCAGAACTGAATTAGAACACCCAGTTGGTGTCCAGAGAGCTGGAGAATAGTTTGGTGTTGGGGGAAACAAACAAACATATATACCTTTGATGTCATAAGTGTGAACAGAAACAGATCATAACCTGTGAAAGAGATCTGGAGTCTGATCCACAATGCGCCCCTGTTGGGACAGATACAAGGGCAGGGTTATCTGATGAGGTCAGAATGCTTTAGCTGCAAGCGATGGAAACAGACTCTGACACAGTTGTGTTGGAGGACTTTGCTGGAAAGGAATAGTTGTTGGATGTGGAAGGGCCAAGGCTCAGGAAGAAGAGGATCGGGCGGTTAGCGGGAGTGAATGGGCAGACTCTGTCCCTCTGCGCTCCATCCGCTCCACTGTTTTCTGTTACAGCATTCTCCCCAAGGCTCACAGTCCTAGGAACCAGAGTCTGAATGGCTTCAACTGGGTTCTCTGTGACCCCTCCCACCTCAGGAGGAGGAGACAGGGAGGATCCTGACTGAGGTGCCCTCAAAACTTATCAGAATAAGGGAAGAGGAATTTCCTAATGGGAAGTCAAAAGGCTTTTACCCAAAAGAGTGGAAAGGCATGTTAGGTTGAAAAAGCAAGAAATCTCTGGCCTGACATTTATAGGCTCCATTGTTTAAAAGAAAAGGACCACAGGAAAACAAGGAAATGATTCCATCTCATCCTTCCCTGGCCAGGGGCAGGCCCAGTTCTGGGCAGCACACCCTCAGTGGCCTTTGACTGCTTGGAAGATAGATGTTCAGATAGAGAACTACAGTGGTGGACATCTGGAAAACATGCCACATAAGAAAT